>JAVDPK010003004.1:184403-217104 GCA_034780415.1 Cichlasoma orientale | reverse complement strand
GTGTGTGTGTGTGTGTGTGTGTGTGTGTGTGTGTGTGTGTGTGTGTGTGTGTGTGTGTGTGTGTGTGTGTGAGAAAAGCAGAATGATTGTGAGAAAGAGATAAGGCAAGAGGAAATGGAGCTTTTGAAGAGGAGGGTGAGCTGGTGAGAATGACTAGGAGTAATTTATAAATTAGAGCTAGTTAGGGACATGTGGAGGGCATCAAGATCGAAATGGAAAGTGGAGTATGACGTGTCCCTGTCTGACTGCTTGCTTTTTCCCATTCACACTCTCTCTCTCCCTCTCTCTCTGTTTGCTCAGGGAGCTGTGATCGGCATTGATGACGAGGACGACAGCACATTCACCATCACTGTGGACCAGAAGACTTTCCATTTCCAAGGTGAGATGTCCCCCTGTTAAATTTTGCTCTCTTTCTACCCACCCTCTCTGTGTAGTCATCACACCCTTTCCTTCTCTGGAGAAAGCTTTGCATTCAACCGTGCTGTCCATTTGCTCTCTCACTCTCTCTCTCTCCGTCCTCTCTCCACTTCCTGCCTTTTAACGTCTTGGATTGGTTTGCTCTACTGCCAGGAGACAGGAGACACATAGACACAGACATCTACACAATGTCAAAGCATGCTGCATGCATCTGAGCTGTTTCTTCCTTCCTGCGGACCCTCTTCAAGCTCTGAAGTTGGACTGACATATTTCGGTAAACAAGATTTGTTCCACTGCGAGCTAAACAGATTCCTTTGGAACAGAAGAAGCAATTAAGAGGGGTTTTTTTTTCCTTCAGCCCTCTTCACTGCGCCTGAAGAGGAAGATTGCTGCTTATGTGTCTCTGCAGTTGAGCCTCTGGGAATAATAAGGGAATACTGCTGAGCTCAGAGCTGAGCTCAGGTCTCTTCTCACTGCTGCTCCTTCTGTTCGCCTTTCGCTGCACTGCTGCCGCCGCCGCTCGGTCTCTAACAGCCAGTCGCTCCATAGGGACAGGATTGGCTCCCAACTACAGCATCGCCCCCCTACCCCTCCCGTCCTGTCAGCCCTTTCCTCTTTTTGACAGGGACCCGTCTTGTTCAGTACACCGCAGACACCTTTTTTTACCCTATCACTCTGGCAGGTCTTTAACGAACAACCTCTAACTTTCATTCATTTCTATTCTTCCATTTGTCCATTTGTGTCCGTTTTGCCACCACCAAAATCCCATACACTTCACTACCAGCACCCTCTTTCACCTCCTTTCTTGAGAGTCACTAGCCACAGTCCATGGGCCCCCCACCCCTCTCACCTCCTCCATGCCCTCTCCTATGTCTGTGTTCCGAAGCTGTATGCTGTGGTTCTACAAACGCAAGGGTAAGGAGAAAACCACGCACGTCTCACGGTCAGCATGCATGCCAGTCCTGGGCGAAAGGATCGCAAGGAGGCGTTGTTTGTTTGTCTTCTGGGATGTATAGTTAGGGTGGAGCAGTATGTTCCGTGGTGCACGGTCAAATCGGCTTGTGGTTGAGGTTCAAGGACAGTTCAGAGCAGTGCAAAGATGACTGTTTAATAACTGTCAGCAATGAGGTATTATTAAGGAGAGACGCTTATATACAGAGTCCTCAAATGTTTGTATAGACTTGCTGTGTTATTTTAGAAGGGGATGTTTATATTGCTGGTATTGCTGGTTTGGCTGAACATTGTCATCTTTTTTTTCTATCCTCAGGATAGTAATACTTGTATACACAATTTCATATCGATGTATTCGTCAGTGAATAATTGCTCAAATGTCATTGTCTTGATTTAATCTGGAATTTTCTTTGCTGCACTTACTCAGTTGCAGGTGTCGTTATAATGCCTTTTGTCAGTTAAGATGCATTTATTATTTATATGTTGAGTTGATTTTTATCTGAGTTAAGTGAGTGTATAAGACTAGTACATCACAAAAGGGAGAGCAGGAGCACAGCAGCAGTGTATGCAAATTATATTCTAATGAGGTCAAATCAATCAGAAACCTTCATTAATGCAGTCAGAGGCGGTTTGGTGATAGAGACACATTGAAGTATAATGATGAAGTGCTGTTAGAATTTATGAATCAGATTTAATGCTGTTTACGTTAAAACCCATCCGTGGGAATACATTTTCTTTGAAGGGAGAAAAAAAAAAGCATATCCTTGTACAGGAGGATGGGACCCCCAAGGTCATCTTTTTTGTTTGCGTGAAAACAATGAAAAGTCAATGTAAGACACATCTGCTCCCCAAATACCCAGTGGAGCATTGTACTATCTCATGTATCACCACTGGCAGGACGGGCAGAAAATTAGCACTCAGTGTGTGCTGAACATGAGATTCTGGATGCATCAGCTGTTGGCTGAGATATCTAGAGATGCACAGGATGTCGGGCAGGACTAGATTTCGGTGTTGCTGTAAAATGATCCTCGGGTAAGAATTTTATGCAGCGAGTCTCACAGGATTAGCAGCAGCATCTGAATGGGGCAGTGTGTGGGTAAAAGCATAGATTGTTTCATGGATAGAGTGTCGCTGCCAAGCTTAAGAGAAAGGAAAGGAATAATAGACTGAGATCAAAACTTATATTTAGAATGATGCATCTCGTATTATATAGCTCTTTATAGCTGCTTATCTCTGCAGTAAGATTTTATAAGTTATAGCACTGAACCACAGTGTTCTGTGGTAGAGGGCAGTCCATATTGCAGGTTAAAATATAGTTCTGAGCTCACTGTCCACTGTGCTAGCCCGGAGTGCAGCTCTGTGCTCCTTCTATTTAGAGAAGCATCCATTATTCATCATCCGGCGGTGCATCATAGCTGCCTGAGAGCCCTTTTCCTCGTTTCCCCTCTTTGCTGGCCTTCTCGTATCTGCTTCTCTTCTCTTCTCCTATCTGTCTTCTCCTCTCTCCCTCTCGGGCAGCATCAGTCCAGGAGGAGAAACCCCTGCATGTTCTCTGTTTTGTCTCCTCAGCCTTGAACCCTCCCTCACCTGCACCGTTAGTTCTCTTTCCTTTTTTATATTTCTCACCTTTCTCATCATTTTAAACTCTCTGTTATTTCAGGATCGCATCTGGTGTTGAGAGTTAGGTTGAAAAGTCACGCATGTCTCATTCAAGTTAAAATGATCTATTTTTTTTAATAATCTTCATTAAATGAGCAAAGTACAAATATCTATCACTTTACCACGTTCACGTCAGTAATCATATGTTACATTCATAGTATTTTTTGCAGCAGCAGCAGTTGGAGTAGCTTCAGGGTCACAGTATTGACAGCTCACAGTCTAGCATCAGACTCTCGGCCTTTCTGCTGGAGCATGTGACCAGACATTTCATAGCTTGTCTGAAGATGGGAGGAGGAGAAAGAAGTGGGTTGAATAATTAACACAGGCCTTTCAGAGAAAAGAAGGAACCGCATTGTAAAGGGAAATCACTGATGGCTTAAGATTAAATCATTGGGTTAAGAGTACATGACTATTAGCTTAATTAATTTGTACCAGTTTGTCTGGACATGATATTTGTGTGTGTGTGTGTGTGGGGTGACTTCACATGCTGGATTTAGATATTTTTCACCGTCTGTTATGTGTTTGTCCGTGATGGCATTGTTTACAGTCTAGGTGACTGTAGCTATCCGTAGCTTTATTTATCTACTCAACCGGAGCTGATTCCCAGTCTAGCCGGCCCGACACATTCAGTCACAGAATTGCTTTTTTTTTTTTTTTTTTAAGTTGGCCAAGTCTCAGTGTACTAATTATGCTGGTCCTATAATATTATTAATTTTCATGCGGATATCAGCTGATGCCTGCAGTATGCCAGTATACTTCTCTCCTTATAACACCAATTCATTGTACTTTTAAGAATAATATACAAAAAAATGAAATGTGAACAAAATCTTAGTGGTATTGTGTTCATCACTGGATTTAAGGGGCAGCATAATGTTGATAATAGTGTAACTTTGAGTTCAACAAAAAAACCTTGCATGCCCAATTCTTTTAATTTCCTAATGCTTAGTTTATGTCAGTGAGCCAAAAAAAAAAAGGTTAAAAACCACAAGAATAAAGATTATAAGTAGTATGGAAACCACACTGTGAGAGTTCTGAGCATTCACATGACTTAACTGTTTAGGAAAGTTGGTCACATCCCCGGAGAGTCAAATTCAGCAGCTGCACGGTGCATGCTGTGCTCAGGGGAGGGATTCATTGAAAAACATAGTTACAGTGATATAATGATGTTGTACAACCAGCAACATACTGTAAATAACCTTATAAAGAATTCAGGCAAAGCTTTTCATTGTTTTTTTTTTTTTTAAGGATAAAGTGTGGAGAAACAAAACAATTTGATAAATGGTATTTACTGTGTACAGTTTGTCACATTTAGGGAAATAATACCTTAAGAACACAGAGTGAGTCTAGATTACTGTTCAGATTATGTGTATGATGATTTATTTTGATTCTGATTATCCTTTGAAGGTTTTTGTGTTTGTTTGCTTTTTTGGGGGGGGGGGGTGACCATTCTTTGTCTCTGCTGTGCTACGTTATCTATAGCAGCTAGTTTTGCCCTTAAGTGTTCATGGCAGGAGCAGTATCCTGTGGAAAATTATATCAATGCGCATACCCTCCTTATGTCGGTCTAGTATCAGTTCCTTTTGCTGGATATGAGGTGATCTCTGCTGTGAGTGTGGAACTCAAGGTGCCGAACTGCAGCCTGACTCTGCACCACTGCCAAATATGTGGAAACTGTTTTACTTGGCATCAGCATTTAGGTATCTTATTTTTACCCGTTGGATTTTGCAGTTATGCAGTTATTTGTGTTCCGTGCATGTAAGGTTATGGGACTTCATACAGTATCTGCAAGCGTGTGGGTGGATGGGCTGCAGCTTACTAGTATGAGGTACAGTACCCCCTGTATGCACTTATTCCTCTGATAGCCTTGCTCTGCCTCGCTGCCTTTCTCCAGCTTGAGAGCCTTCAGTAATGGGTTTAGTCTGCACACCTTCCTCTGTTATGTCCGTACCAGGTGAGCTGTCAGACAGTTTCATTCGTACAGGGTGGGAACAGTATTATAAAACTTTTAAGAGTGTCTTTTAATGGCAGGTTTGTGGAAAAGCCATTTAACTTTCAGACTTTTGTCCCTTTATTAAATCTGACAATACTGCAAAATGGCACGTACCAAAGCCTGTATTTATTTTCACTAGGCAGGAGTCCCAAAATTTTCTTATTTATTTAAAAGAACCTGCTCTGTCTGGCAGCCTTTGCAAACAGAATCATGATCTGAATGCGCTGTTGTGCCAGACACATTTGCTTTTCCAAGGTGATCTCTATAAACTGTCTATACATGTCCTTAATTATTTCTCTATAGAGTATATGAATTAAAAGCACATATTATAGATACCAGTAACATTCATTGAAAATATTTTCATATCCTGTTTTGTCTTTGGAAAGTACTGGGAGAAGCAGGTCAGGACATTGTCTTTTTTTGTTGCTGGTTTTTCCCCCACTTGCATCTCACAGCAGGAGACTGCTTGCGTCAGCTGCTCCTGAGTGGAGCGTGCAGGAGGCAGGACACACGATGGCCACTCACTCACTCGCTCACTGTGAAATCACTGGACGATTACCTGCTCTTTTCTAACATGGCCGCAACTGGGAATAACACAGATATTGTACTAAGGAGCTTGCAGGTTAAATACTGTTTAATAATAATAATAATAATGGATTCGGCTGAGTCAGACGTTTGTGTGCTCCCTTTTGCGTCACCACGAGTAAATGTTTAAATTCCCTGAAGCTTGATTGTTGGTGGAATATGGAGCAGTCCAGATTAACAAAGTAGGTGAATAAAGACTGTACTCTCACCTTCTTGCGAATCACGGTGCAGATGTCTCACTAACGAGGACAAAGACTGAACTTGTGACACAATTCACACAGTTCCTGTATTAGTTTTTCTTGAATGGCCCTGCTGTCATGAATAGAGCTAAACAGCATTAGCTGCAGCAAATCTGTTCCTCTGGAGAGTCTGTTTTGCTGAAGGGAAACTGAGAGGGCAATGAGGCACTGTCTGAGTGGATTGGCCTGAGCCTCAGCTGCTTTTTAATGTCTTTAAAAGCTTTTCTGTTGTAGCACTGTTTAGCCTCCCTGCAAGCACAGTCCGTCATCTGCTGTACTGTCTTGTTTCCAGCTCAATGAAAGATGACTCTTGCGCAGGATATAGTTTGCCAGCTAATTATCTTAAGTCCTTCGTTCACAGCTTTTAGAGTTTAATTTTTTTTAAACTGTATGGATTACTGTCCTAATGCAGAAAGCAGAAGGAAAAACTTTTTTTTTTTATAAATACGTTTTATGAATACATACAGTATTGTTTTCTAAGTTCTTTTCTAAGTTTTTCTTGAGTTCTCCCAGCTTTCAGAAAGTTTTTCAAAGTTTTTCTCTAGACATTGGCTGATAGTTCCCCATTTTCAGAGGAATGTGGTTTGTTTGTTTTTTGTTTGTTAAGCCACTTTAAAAAGGCACTGAATTTAAGTGATGAACCTCTGTTATGCTTCAAATGACTCATAGGTCAGTCTTTTATCTATACATGATATTAGTGGAAAAACTTGGCGTATCTAAAACTTGGCATGGTGTGTAGTGTATCCTTAAACATTTGAGGAAACAGAACAAGTGCGGGAGAACAGAAGTTGCAGGCCTAAAAAAAAATTATCTACAGCAGATGGACAATATCTGAAAGTCATATCCTTAAGAAATAGGAAAAAATCCAGCAAAGACCTGACACAGGACCTGAGAGATGCATCCGACCCTTCAGCTGATCAATCTACTGCTCACTGAAGCCTCATCAGGAATGGTCTCAATGGAAGAAAATCAGTGTCTTATGGAGTGATGAATCCAAGTTTGTGTCTATAGTCCACTATAGTTTGGTGCTGCATTTCAGCCTGTGGTGTTGAGGATCTTGTCAAAACTGATGGAACACCAAAATTAATTGATACTGTCAGATTTTGATCCATCATGCAATAACATCTGGTAAGTGTCTGATTGGCAGGGGTTTAATTTTTCACCATGACAATGATCTCAAACACATTACCAATGCAGTAAAAGCATACCAGGATAGAAGAACACAGAATGGAGCACTATCCAGCTAGACCGCCTTTAAGCGCCTTGAGGTGAGGGTTTATTTGGCGCTATATAAACAATTCCTGCACTTAATTGTCTTAATTGTCTTGGCAGGAAATATACAGCATTACATATGCCAGTGGCAAGAAAAAGCAACCAGGAGCCATTTGCAATTGTGGCAGAGCCTCTTCTGGGGCACTGTTTAATGTCGCTGGCCATCTATTTTGTTCACTTGTCTTTGCTCTGAGGGTGCAGCCTCACTCTGCTCTATTTCACGGAAAGATGAGAATCAGTACTGTGACAGCACAGGAAAGGAGCTGTAATTTCTCATTTGTACAATTGTTGTATTCATTTAGCCATCATTCTCATGCACAGTGTTGAAAAAGACTGTTTATGTATTTGGTTGCCTACTGCACGAGTTGAATGTAGTTTAGTGTATTTAAATAGCTTTAGTTTTTAATAATCTCCCGTGTACATTTATTTATGGCAACCCCCCCCCCCCCCCCAAAAAGCCTGTTTTGCTATTTATCCATCTTGATTGTGTTGGTGTGAGATACCCGCTCTGGAGTTGGGAGCTGAGATAATCTGCCTTCCCTGAACATAATGGAGGTGGCATTCATCTTTATGTCTCAAAACACCTTTTTTTTTTTTTTTTTTATTTATATAAAAAAAACAAAAAACTCCCTAGAAAACATGACCTGTTTACTCAAAAACAACCTTGCACACCTTGTTGTGATTGGTTTCATGTAGTTGCACACTTCCTTCTGCACTGCAGTACAGTTGGTGCTGGTACTTCAGCACAGAGGCAATAGTTCCTTTATGAAACTGCTCACAACAACGTTTGTAGATTCAGGCTAACCGGGTCATGATTTCCAAAGAAACACATTTTTAGGTTTTTGAACTTAATTTTTTTTTTTGTGGTACTGTGAGCACTATGGCCAAGACCCATTTAGTTCTGTTATATTCAAGGGAAGGCTGCATCTCCTTACCATAAAGACTTAAAGCATGGGGAAACAGATTGCCTGATTATCGCTTGAGTCGAGGAGCTTTCTGTCCACTGAATGGCATTAAAGATGGACTGCTGCTGTTGGAGAAATAGACCTGACCCCTATTAAACAACTGTCATTTTTACACTTTGCCGTTTGTAAGGATAGAGAAACACAGATATTTTAGAGGAAAGTTTCTATGTGAATATTCAGTGTCCTTCACTGCGTCACCACTACTCATGTCATTTTAGTGCTGTCATTCCTGTGCAATTTAATTTTATTTTTTTATGGGTTGCGGATGATGTCCGTATGGAAAATGTGGCTCACTGGGTGTGTCTGTGTGTTTCTGCCCTTAGCCCGAGATGCAGACGAACGGGAGAAGTGGATCCACGCCTTAGAGGGAACTATCCTTCGTCACACCCTCCAATTACGGGTAAGAAACCAAGTCCTTGTTTGTAGCGTCTGTAGGTTTGCATGGGTGCATATCTTTGTGTCTAATCCATTATAGTTAACAGAAGAGTTGTTGTGATGTGGGGACATCTTTTGATATTTGCATGCCTTTTATATAAACTCCTGTCTCACCATCCACGTTTTCAAAAGCCATGTCATGTTTTCAATACCTGAAGATAATTCTAGTTTAGGTAAAGTGGTAAACAAATTAGAAAACCCTGACATGAAAATAAATGTGGTGACTCAATATCAAATCTGTGAATGTGAGATTTAAAAAAAAAAAAAAAAAAGTTTTTATTCCACCTCATGAAATCTGTATTTGAATATGCTCCACCACAACACTCGTGATGAATGTGAAAGGACTTTGCATGTCAGGTGTTGTTATCAGCACTTTGAAGTTTAATGTGTATTGCTTGTATCTGGGATTTTTTGTTGTTCTTTCTTTCCCCTCAAGAGAGCGGAGTTGAATGATAAGTCATGTCTGTATTCAAGGAAAAACTGGTGACATTTGCGTCATCATAAACTGAAGCTGTTTGGAAATACGTGGCCAGTTCAGACAGGTTTTAGGAGCAGGCTTTTAAGTTTAATGGAAAATCTGTTCAGCTGCTGACCTGCTTGCAGCCAGTTTTGTCCCACTGGTGTTTATATCTATTTTTTTAATGAGTGTAGACATTGCTTCTCCTGCCCTGCATTTGTTTCTTTGCTCAACCATCTTTCCTGCTCTCCTCCCTCAAAACAAACCTTCCTCCTTGCTCCCTCCTGTCCTGATCCAGATACATTTCTTTCTCCTTATCACCTCCTCTCTATTCATCCTCATAACCAGGCTTACTATTTGCTCTTCCTCCCACCTTTTGTTATTCAGCTTACCCTCCCTCTCTCCCTTCGTGGCAAATCCTTCTGGTGTGCTATGTGTGCCTGCGTGCTCACTGCGTGCACACACCTATGCAGCCTTGCTGTCGAATCATCATATGACCCAGCACTAACCAATCCAAGACCGGGTTGCTTGATCAACCAAACATCTGCCTGTGCTGTCTCAGCCAATCGGCGTGGCTGTTAATGCGTGTGCCTGTCAGCACTCGCTGCTGGTTTGTGTGTTTTCTCTTCTGCCTATGTTAGAGGAAGTGTGCCTTTCCTGTTAGGGGAGGGTCCAGGATTAACTCGGCTCATACCAAATGCTTAGCTGATAACTGCTGCTGAAGCCAGACCGGCTGGCCAGCTAACATAGAATCTGAAGGCTGCTGGGGTTTACATTGGCACACTGCAGTGGAGAGTAAGAGGAGGGGATTGTTTTGTTTCTTTGTGGTGGTGGAGGAGGAGGAGGGAGAAAGAATGTAACTTCACTAGAACTGGCAGTTTGCTACTGTGAGGCGACAAGAATAACGGAGCCAGAGAGAGAAAGAGAAAGCGATCTTGTGTTGAGCTACGTGGACTGAGAGATGCATGAGCTTATTGCAGCATGTCTATTGGAGCACGGCACCCAGTAAGTAAAAACACACAGACACAAACAAAAACCCCCACTGCACCAGAGCAAGGAGAAGATGTTTAGCGGCGGTGCGCCGCTGGGACAGCAGCATTTTAAAGTGGGTCACACTGTGTGGAAAGACAAATAGATAGTGTAGGGAGGGGGGAGGAGTGTGCGAGGGCAGGGTTGTTTGTAAAGTCTGCAGCGGGTTAGTGTGCGTTTTTAATTTAACACTGCAGGCTATGCTAAAATATCCCCACTGTGTCACAGGGATGGACAGTCTGTGTGCTGCAAACAAGTGGGAGTAGAGATACAGAAGTCTGGGAATCTTTCCAGAACAGTGCAGAAGTGAGCACTACAGTGTGGTCATACAGTGGCTGTTTATAAACCAACCACCTGCCTCTGACTTTCTGCTTCCAAAGTTATCTACTCAGTCTGTGTGTGTATATAAATGAAAAAAAACCCACACACTTCCCCTCTGTCATGTGTGTTTTCAAAACAGGAGGCATCTTTTGCTAAGTAATAATAGGGGATCTGGCCTGTTTTGCAGGTACAGTGTCAGATTTATTTGCTTGCTCTACTTGTTTTCCACATGTATTTAGGTCTTTAAGTCCAGTAATGCAGTAGTGATTTTATTCTGTTCTAGTTGTTATACACACAGTCTTGTGTACTGCAGATAAGTTTATTGTAATACATTTTAAAAGTGGTTAATCTCTGCTGTGTCTTGTAACACTTCATTGTGAAATTAGTTTCCTGTAGATATTTTAGCTTTGACTCATATTTCACTGTGTGTCGCTGGTGCCTTCAAGGAAGGATCATGATGTAGTGCCTTACTGGAATAATGCCCCCACTTATATTTTTCCAGTGTAGCGAGTTATCAGGCAGGGCAAGTTTCTTCAAGATTTGTGCCAGTTTAAAAAAAAAAAAAAAAGCAAAGAGGAACGCAGCCTTTTTTTTTCTGCTCAGGCCCTCATGCAGTCAGCTATTTTTCTCCCCTCAAACTGAAAAAGCACCTTTGATCCTTTTTGAGGAAGTTTGCACTGCTAACTGTAGGCTTCATGGCTGCTGAGTTCACACAGACTTTGTTCTCTATAAAGCTAGTATGCCTTTTTCTAGTTTAAACTTTAGCTTGTCTGCCAGCAGCAATTGGCTCTGGGTTGATGGCTTTTCTCCACGTTCCTATGAGATCCTCTTCATTTGCAAGAAAATACACCTCAAGCTCACAACACAACAGGACTGTGCGACACAGCAGCAGCTCCAAAGCAGCAGTGATTCCCACCAGGGTTTGATAAGAATTTGACTTTTGTTAAGAGGATTTGTTTTGTGTCACTGTCTATTTTTACTTTTGCTCTGAGTGGTTTTTCGTGTGAGGTGTGAGGGTTTTTTTTGTTTGTTTTTTTCCTTGTAACTGTTGTGAAGCGGTAAACTGCGTTGACACACACTGTGTTAGTCATCTCCTTAGTCTTCTGGTTTGACGTAGAGCGGTTATTGTGTGCTCGCTGGTGCTGAGTGTCCTTGCTGTTGACAGCCTCGGGGATTAAATGAGGGGTGATTTTTTTTTTTTTTTTTTTTTTTTGAAGGAAGTCTTGTCAGTCTGCATCTTTCTGCCCATTTTCCTGTTTTTTTTGGGGGGGGGGGGGATTTGTGTAACAGCATACTGGTTTGTTCTGGGTTTTCGGGTGGGTGGGTGCAGACAGTCAGATGCCTGGTCACGTCTGCTCTGCCAATAGTCTAGTAATTACCTTTTAATGGATATTATGTAATGAAATTTTCTGTCCATCTATGTGTGAAGCCTCTGGGCTGTTAAAGGAAGCTAATTAACAAACAATAAATTTGAATGCACTTCAGCCCAATTACACACCACAGTCCTCTGTCTGTAACTAAATGCTCTCCACTCACGAGGGTCCTGATTTTAGTTTTGTTAGAGCCTGAAATGAGTTGGCCTCCAGTCAGGCAAGCAGACAGACCCGCTGGCCTTTCATGTAGACTAGCCTTTAAACAATTGTATTCATACTGTATCTCCCCCACTACAGTACATTGCTGGAAAATTCTCCTGAACTGTTGATGTTTCTGGTCACCATTTTGTGTAACAGTTTATAAAGCCTACCTGGCCAGGAGGTGATGAGATGGGTTGTTTATTTATTTATAATTTTTTTGGGGTGGGGGGTTGTAAATGAATGGATAAATATGTGAATTCGTGTCCCTGGATTATCAGCTGTGGTTTTTACTTTGAATATGCAAAAAGTACCATTTCTTTTGCAATACCTGTGGTGAGGGCTGCACTAATGCTCAGCTGTGTTTCTTTTCTTGTCTTTAGGAGGCTGAGACAGGATTTGTTCCTAGTGTTCAAGACTTTGACAAGAAACTAGCTGAAGCTGATGCCTACCTACAGATTCTGATTGATCAGTTAAAGGTAGGACGTGTGGAAAATCCTGTGTGGTATGCGCCACACTTTGATGTAGTTATGAACATTTTAGATCCAGAATTTGAAAGATTTTTCACATGGATAAATATAGATTGCTTGAGACTGAATCTGTGTCACTAAGTGTTTCCTTGCTGATCTGAGTCCACTTTTCAGTAAAGCAGAAGTTCTTGTAAATTGGATTTGTGGCAGAATGGTGACAAAGCAGAAAACTGTATTTAAAGAAGTAGCGACAAACGGTTTCAGGCAGAACATCTTAAGGAAAGCACTTAAAGTGTCTTTAAAGCTCATTGTTTCCCGCCATGTTATCTATACACATTCAGATTCCATACTTATCTGACTGTGGAATAGTCCTAGCTCATATTCCATGTATTTTGTTTGTTTCTTTTTTTTTTTTTTTTTTTGGTTTTTACCTTTTGCATCTCTTGTCCTCACAGCTGTTTGATGAGAAGATCAAAGACTGCAAAGAGGATGAATCACGCAGAGTGAGTACCAGCAGTGCAGCTCTGTTCTCATGTCTCACCTCTCCAGTCCAGCATCATTAGAGTTGCTGCTAACAACAGGGCGAAGGAAACCTCATAGCTGTCAGTGTATTGCAGATATTTGAATTCAGTTTAGTTCAAAAGCACCAGTAATATCAGCTAAAATAAGTTCAGTCCAGCCCCTCAGTCCCATCAACATTTATCAGTCATTAAGAATAAAAATGAATCAATTTTAAATAAACCCAAACACAGACTGCAAATTTTTTCATACTTTTCCTTTTGGGCTCGACCCACAGTTTGAGAAACCCGGAGATCTTCTACTTGAGACGGACACACTGAAACCTTTAACATACCAAAACCTGTGGAAACACACAGGAAATTTCTGGCATGACTTCACCTGCTTCCAAAGTGCATAGAGAAGAGCAATAATCTAGAGGTTGAAGCTCCAGCAACACAGTAACTTTATTACTTAACCAATGCGTTTCGGCCTGTGGCCTCCTTCAGGATCCTGGCGATGTTGTTCCTCTGAAGTTCTTCGTACCAAAAGTGTTCCTGGAGCTTCAGTAGTTCAGTTTTACTGAAACAATCACAAACCAAAAGAGTTTCTGGTTTATTTTCTCAGTCACTTAATTGACTAATACTTACAGCTCTGCAAATATTGCCTAATCCATCGGTTATAAATGGCACATTGAATGCTCATGTATTAAAAAGAGTACAAAATGTAATGCAGGACCGTTGTTCGAACTACAATTGATGAACTTTACTGTTGCTTTTATTTCTAGCTCCTCTCAGGCCCATTCAGTCCTCAGTGCAGATGTTTTTGGTGCTAACATTTAAAGCATAGAGGTGTAAATGGTTTTGTTTGAGGGTGTCTCACTAGCCTCTCGTGTTTTTTGACAGCTGCTGTGACTGTGTCCACTTCCTCTGTCACCAGCTTTTGGTCACTTTAACTCGCTGATTGTGTTGATCTTCTAGAATTTCAAATAACCTGTGTCTACTTTGCCTTACTTTGCCTTAGTTTGGGCTTTTTTTTTTTTTTTTTTGGTGTTCCACTTGCAGCAGCACTTCTGCTTTTTAACCTGATGTTTACTTATTTCTGTTCCTTTGGCAGAAAATTGAAAATTTGAAGGAGACCACTTGTGTAAGTCAGAACTGAACACGTTTTCCCCTCCTGTTTGGTTTGAAAGCCACTTTCTACCTAATTATCTCTGCTAATTACTTTTCTCTTTCAGAGTATGGTAGAGTCCATCAAGCACTGTATTGTACTGCTGCAGATTGCAAAGGTAAGCACAGTATAATTCTGCTCTCTGTAGTTTGCCATTTGTCCATAATCATTGTTCTTGTGAAACCACATGAGTGTGCACTGTGTGTGTGTGTTACCTTGCATCCCTGGGGTAGTTCCCTGCTTACAGTTGCTATCTGGGTTGGTGGTTGATGAGGGTGTAGCCCAGTGTTTGTTTCATCACATGTTCCATTCAGCTGTCTGAGAGGAAGTGGAGCAATCATTTCTGCTTTATTAGTTGCTAGATGAGAGACTGTGCCTGTATTTTTTATTTTTTTTTTAACTGAGAACACTTTTTAATCATAACATTCCATGAAATATGTGGATTATTTCATATGATGGAGCAATCCTGTCTTTTTTCCTACTGTAAGAAATGGGAAGTTTGGATTTGACCATGTGATGAAAGGATCACTGTATGTGGCAAGTTGGGGAATGTTTTGAAGCTCCATGTGAGAGGAGTGGATCTCATTGCTCTCTACACGGAAGATGCTCAGGACTATACTTTTATGAAATGACCTTCCCACACAAGCAGTCTAACACTGTCTTCTTAAAATTTTAAGGACCAAAGTAACGAACAACAACACGCAAACGGACTTATAGTAAGTTTGACACTTTCTGTCCACGACAAACGTTGAAATCAAGCAAACTGCTAATTTTCTTTTCTCGCTTAATTGACTCTCCTGTAGAAAAGCAGATATACCAGATCTCTTTAGTGCATGCCGTCTAATTTGGATCTAAGCTCTTTCCTTAATATCTGACACTGCCTTCTTAAGTGAATACTTTCCAGATTTCATCTAAAATTGAAGTTTGCCTTTTTTTCCTTTTTTCCTTTTTTATTTTTTTATTTTTTTAAAGCAATGTTGGGAACTATTCTTTCCTTCGTGAAATGGTGCCACACAAAATGCACACTGTTGCATAATATATACTAGTGCATCTCCAAAATTTTGAATATTGTGAAATATATTGAAAAAAGGTAAACTTAGTATTATAGAGCGATGACAATCAACACCCTCTGCAATGCTGATATGCTGCAGGAAATCCAGAGTGCTTTATTGAAGCATATGAATGGAAAGTTGACTAGAAGGGAAAGCTGTGGCAGGTTGCTCAGTGGACCAAGGTCTGGAGGAGAGTGGAGAGGTACAAAATTGAAGGTGTTTGAAGTCCAGCTTGAAGTTTCCACAGTCTGTGATGATCTGGGGTGCCATGTCATCTGCTGGTGGTGGTTGGTCCACTGTGTTTTATCAAGTCCAAAGTCAACGTAGCCATCTATGAGAGGATTTTAGAGCGCTCTGTGTTTCCATTCACTAACAACAATTTATGGAGATTTAGCACGCACCCATAGTGCCAAAACTACTACCAAATTATGTTATTACTGTGCTTGATTGGCCAGCCAACTCGCTGAACTGACCGAAGCCTTACAGAGAATCTGTGGAGTCAAGAGGAATATGAGAAACACCTGACCCAAAAATACAGTTGAGCTGAAGCCTGCTTTATGTATAAATGAACACACTTTTCAGAAGTTGGTCATTTTTCATATCATTTTGTGATTGATCTTGGAGCGTATTCTAGTAAATTCATACACTGGATTTTATCTTTTTCTGTAAGGCTTGAAATTTCTCACTTTACCTGTAATGAATATAGAATATATGAAAGTTTACCTGTTTGAATCCAATTATGGAAAAAATGAATTTTTTCACAATCTTCAATTTATTTTTTTTTGGAGATGCACTAGTACAAGTGCACATGGGATACACGTGTGTTTGCATGTCTGCGTATAAGAGTGTTGCCCATCACTTCATTCACTAATTAGAGGAATCTAAGTTACCATTGATTTATCATTCTCACACTGCCTGCTTATTGAACCACTGAGCACTAATAGCTGGAAAGCCATCCAGAGAGCACTTCTAGGCTTCTGCAGGTACTTATGTTGAAGGCTGGAATTATGCATGTTTGGACTACCACAGTTATACCGCAGATATATTACTGGGGGGGTTGACAAAAGCTTTAAGCATTAAGTTACTGTATCTTACTACAACTGTGGCTCCTGTTAGCTGTTTTCAAATCTAAAACAGCTTTAAAAAATTACAAAGCTTAAAAAAGATAATAAACAAAGCCACTCGTTATGACATAATACCTTTTTATGTGCTCAGCTGATATCCGGATCCTTATGACTGCTAATTATGGCTTATGGCAGGCTTGATCATTCACTGCTGTGTGAGCAAGGTTAACTGAGAGAAACTCTCCAGAGTATCCGTCTTTCATCTCAGCCACTGGATACTGTGCTGCAGAAGTAATGAGAGTTGAACCTACACACCCTTGGCCTTGCTTCCAGTCTGTGCCACACAGGTTGTGTTCTAGCTCAAAGTTAGCTTTTAGCTCTATCTGGTGCTGTATATATGTATTGTGCATTTTTTCCTGCAAAATAAATGAAATGAATAAACTGAAGGTGGAGTGCACCAGTCCCTCGGTCTCAGCCACCAGGCTTAAGAACTTTTCTAGTGGAAATCCTGCAGATCTTTTTAATTACTTAAATTGGCCTGTAAACTTTACAGTTTTTATCATTCATCCCTTTCAGTATCTAGTGAATATAATCTTGAAGAGTTTAAACAGTCCTTTTCACATTTAATCTGTCACTGATACTATACTGACTTTGTAAACACAAGTCTCCTTTTAATTAAGGAAACTCTGACCTCTGGGATTTGAGATTAGGCTGGCAAACAGTCATCTTTAAAAGTGGAACAACATCCATCCATCCACTCACTTATTGAACTTTGGGTCGTAGGGGCCTGGAGCCTATCCCAGCTGAGACAGAGTACGCTCTTGCCCTATGACAGTGTGTATTAACCTTTCTGGACACGTCCATGTTGTGTCTTGATCATTTTTCTGCTTTATATGTAATTATGAAAATGCAATAAGGGGATGTTTATCAATTAATGTTGCTCACAACTGTTCCATTAAAATGGTGTGTGTATTTGGTCAACGGCGATAGCACACACACCTCTGTGCAAAGGAAAATGGAAGAGGCAGAAAAGCGAGGTCTAAAGGGCAAAATAAAACATTCACTCAGGGTTTAAAAAAACAAAAATATCATGCACTGAAAAGAAACCTGTAGCTAAATAGAAAGCAGGAAATCAGTCTTTGGAAAAGGCTAGGGATTGTGAACTGTTTGTAGACAATTGTTCAACATAACACAACCTCTTCCTTGAGGCAAGAGGCCCACAGGGGCTGGGCAGCTCATAGGACTGCATTGCTCTTATAGCTGATTTAATGCCATATCGTTAAGTGCAGTATAATGATGTATAAATAGCACGACACACGCTCTGCCTAAGCATATACCTGCATGTGCTTGCTGCTAATCATATTTTTGTTCTGAATGTCTGTCACTTTGCCTACAAAGCAGAGCAAATGATGCATGCGCTGTAGACCTTTGTTTATAATGCTTGAATCTCTAGCAGCACGTTTGACCCCGTCAAGCTGCACTGCCTGGGGAATTGCTGTAAAGTGCAAGAATCATTTAAACCAAGCTCACAAGAAGCATGTTCAGTAGTTATCTGTCAAAATAATTTATGGGCTGTGGGTGGCTTAGGCATTGCTCTGCTGTGAGAGCTGCTCATTGCATTAATATTACATTCACTGAGAGGGGGGGAAAAAGATATTGATCATAACAGAGTTTAAAGCCCTTTTACTTTTTTTTGATGACCTTGTTCTCAGCCACAGGCTCGCCCCTCCATGGCAGACCAATATATTTCTGTAATTGGATATAATTACTAGCCCTCGAACTACTCTTATGAAAGCATGTGGACAATGCAACCATTAGAAGTAGAAAGAACACAACAGATGCTGGAAGCCTTAAGATGAGAGGAAAGAAGTGTGAAGAAGAGGGTAAATCTGACCTCTGGTTGTATCTTTCTTTTTGTTTACTATTTAGATAATGCTTTTAATGACAGTTATCTTGACCTGCAAACGGAGAAAAACAAGATTAGAGCGTAATTCCTATATCTCAGTTGAGTAAAAACCGCAGCCTCACGTCACATCACAGCTTGGGCCTAATGTCACAATCATAATACTAACTCATTGTGTTCCTGTTAATTTCAAATGATCTCAAAATAGGAGCTGTAAAAGTCCGAAACTGCAGGTTAAGTTTGAGTAATAGGATCATACGTCACTGGATTCATCTCAGTGCTGCCAAGAGCCCTGGGGATAAGCTGTTGGGGAATGAGGGTCGATATGTTTTTACTTTATCTGGAGTGGCTATCTGTGTTTCTGTCATATGGGTCATTAGTGGCTGTGACCTCATTCCACCACGCCAACAGCCTGCTTTTTATATGCATGTAGGGTTTGCGTGTTTGCCCACTGATGAGGGCAGGCCACTACAAATAATTCCCCACTGGTTTTCACAACCGGGAAATCAAAAGGCAGCGAGTTAAAAGCTATTACAGATGGAGACTGTGGCTCCGTGGAGTTAATTAACTCCTTTTTTAGATGGAAAGGTTTCGGAGTTCAAGAGATTACCTTAGCTGTTGTGTAGGGCTACTCCTGGTGTTTGCATTTCAAGCAGTGTTGTTGGTTTCACATTGATTGCATTAATTAAGCTTGGTAACGCCGTTCTTTCCGGGAAATTGAGTGAGAGGAAATTGATCTGTGCAGGCTGAATGGTGCATTGTTTTAGTTCACTCTTCTTATTACCCACATAGGTGCACCTTATCAATGAGTTGTGCGGTTATAGTTGTCAAAGTAGGACTGTAGAGCGAAGCTTATCTGCTTTTGACTGTTTGACAGCATTTTGAACCGGTAAGCAGGCAGTGGTGTGTGATTTGTTGCAGCAAGGGTCTGATGTCAGTGTGAGGCACTCGGTTTTTGTTGTAAAGGGCGGTGTTGTTTTGTTTTTTCTCCAGAGCACCATCAACCCAGTGGATGGGATCTACCAGCCCCCTCTGGACACTCCAGCAGTGAACACCACAATGCCAACACAGACCACACTACCACCAGGTACAAGACATCTGCCCCCTCGCCATGTGCCAAGCATTTAGAAATAACAGCTGTTGCTTAATGTGTTGAGACTCAGCATCATCCTGAGAGGTCGCTTATGTTTTGTAATATGCTCAAAGGTGAAAACGGCTCCCCCTGTTGTCGGGATTTTAATCCGAGGACTCTTGGAGAAACGTTTGCGTCTGCTTGCCAGAGTTTATCTGCATAGTCAGCGAGAGCGCTGTCAATAATCTGTCCCCAGATAAAATATTAAATTGTTTCATTGTCAACTGCAACCTAAAACATGTTCTAGTATGACAATATCAGCATCAGCACTGATAAATATTCTTAATGTTCTCTCAGTGTTTGAAGGTAAACTGATGCATGTTAATTTCCTGACCTTTGAAAATCACCAGCAGGGTTTAGCATCATTTTTTTTTAATGGCATATTTACATGATTTATTTTATTCCCTCTTTTTCTTTTTCTTTTTTTAATTAAGAGTCTGTTTTGAAGCCGATTCCAGTTTTTCAGGGTGATATCATTTATCCAGTCAATATGAATGCTCATGGCTTGAGCTAAGCTCTGACTAAATCTTTGGCTATTTTAGTCAGATGACTATGACTAGACTGTTTTTAAAAACGCTGTAAAAAATGAACACCGCAAACTAGGCCATTCTAATTTTGGTTTCTTAATAGACGGTGTAATCCCCGCTCACAGCTGAAGCTTCTGTCTGCAGCGTCTCGGATCATTTTCTCAGCCTTTTGCCACGTGGGATGAGATTGCTGCTTTTAATGTGATCTGGCTTCGGCGCGAACTCATCTGCTTTCTCTTCTTTTTGATGTAGACGCTTCTCAGGTGTGCAAATCAGACCAACGACCCTCCACGTTACCTGTTGGTCCCGTCGTCACAGTGATGGGCAGTCTGCAGACCCCAACTCCCAACAGCACAGGTAACGTGCTGTTCATTCTGGCAGTGGCAACAATTAAACTTTATAAACTACACTAATATTCTTTGTTTGGTTTAGTAGAGTTTCCATTGAGCATGTCACATTTACATAGCAAACATTTTTACAGAGATAACAGGTTAGATCATTTTAACCAGCAAAGGGATCTAGATTGTCTTGAATGCTGCAAATGGCTGTATGTTATTGAAAGGGGTTCCTCAACCAAATATCATATATTGATCAGTAGCTGCTGAATGTGTAAAACAGCATCTGTTTGATAACAAGTTCAAGAGTGTACTCAAACTCTTCCTACACTATCAGAAGTTGAGCACAGGTACATCTTAAGCTTCTGAGGTTTTCTTATCTATATCACATATTATGATTTCATCATGTTGTTTAGCAACTACCAAACAATGGGCTAAAATTACAGAGCAAACAGTACGGTAGGATGGGCATATACTAATAGACTTATAAAAAGGTTTGTGTGAAATCTGTGGCCACAATTTGATGCTGCTGCCCCCAAGTGGCCAAAAAAAATTCCATCATTTTCAGCTCATTCTTGACCTTCAAAAGATTACTTCAAATTACATTTAGTACCTTCTCTGGAGCGTTCTGTTATCTCAAAAAAAATTTTAATGGCAAATCAAAGAGAGGTGGTTTTGAGAGCTGCTGTTACCATGATCACAAATTAAATTCAAGGATTTTGCTTTATTTTGTCTGTCGCTTTGTATATTTGTGAAAATGATTTTACTGCATTCTATTACAGGTTACAAATTGTTTTTGGTTTTTTTTTTTATTCCACAGGGAAAAAACATCTGTTTTTAAGAACATTTTTGTGTGTTTTTCAGAGTAATAAATAAATAAATAAATAAATATATATATATATACATACACACACACACACACACACACACACACACACACACACACACACACACACACACATGAGCATAAGTAGTAGTAACCTTATTCTTTTATTTCTGTGTCAGTGAATGTGAAGTAAAAAGATCGGAAAGCAGAGGTTGCAGCCTGCTTGCCTGCTCTGCTGAGGCAGCAGTATTAAAATGCTGTGCTGCGCATTAAGGGGCCAGCCTGCATGCTTGAGAGAACTGTCAATATCCTCTGCAGAGAAACCATCACTATTTTAAGGCAGCTTAATGGTGCTGAGCACAGCCTTAAACAGCAGAGCTCAGAAATGGCGGCTCCAGTTGAGCAACTTAACGTTGATTTCATCGTCATGACTGTGTAAATAAAGAAGCCTTATTTATTAGATCTACCAAATTTAAAAAGATGATGGTACAAGAGAGCACTGACATGATACAATGTTTGATTATTCTTTTTTTGTGCATGTGTGCATGTCAGGGAGCGGCCCGTCAGGCCCCAGCAGCGGCATTGCCTCCCCGACTCACATCCCCCTCCCCTCACACTCAGTGCCAGATTTCTCCTATTCCTCCAGCGAGGATGAGTTCTATGACGCTGATGAGTTTTACCAGAGCAACACTTCCCCCAAACACTGCATAGAGTGAGTACAGTATTACCCCGCCTCCTCTGAACCAACTCTTCATACAGTAGTAAATCTATTATTTTATTGCAAAAAAGTTCTGCTTCAAGATAGTAAATATCCAGCTGCATAAACAGTTTTAATCAGAGATGTTTGCATCAAAATTGCCCGTGAATTTCTGCTTATTCTTTATCCCTTGATCTCTTTTGCTTCCTGCTTCCTTTCCACCTCCTCCTGCTCCCAGTCCCTCAGGGCCTACAGCTGCCTCACCCCTTGCTAATGAAGAAACGGCTCTGAAACGACCCAACACTACAGAGTCGCTCAACTCGTCAATGTCCAACGGCACCACAGACACAGGTAAAAACAGAAAACGCTCACAAGACACATAATCGTGTGGCTATATCAAACTTTTGATCTGCTGTTGTCTTCAGAAGCGTTTGACTGTCACGATGACCGTGATGATGACGGTGAAGGGGAGTCTGTGGAAGAGCACAAGAGCGTCATCATGCATTTGCTCTCTCAAGTTCGACTGGGCATGGACCTCACAAAGGTTAGGACCTCTTTTTGCTCAGGCATCTGGGTGCCCTTCATTGTTCTGTCTGTAGTTCTCTCGCAGCAGTAGGCCTTCCTCATTTTGCTCTCCACTGTAAGATTTTTTTTTTTTTTAACAACCTATGCAATCATAACTTCCCCTCATGTTTTTTGTTTGTTTGTTTTCCCCCTCAGGTGGTCTTGCCTACCTTCATCCTAGAGCGAAGATCTTTGTTAGAAATGTATGCAGACTTCTTTGCACACCCCGACTTATTTGTGAGGTATGTACCAGTTCAACTGAAACTCTTTTTTTTTTTTTAATGTGTGCACACTCCTATAATTTTGATGTATGTAAGCAATCATTCAATACTTGTTCCTTTTACTTTAACTAGTATCGCTGAGCAGCCAGAGCCCAGAGAGCGCATGGTTCATGTGGTGAAGTGGTACCTGTCAGCTTTCCATGCAGGAAGGAAAGGCTCAGTGGCCAAGAAACCTTACAACCCAATCCTAGGAGAAGTCTTCTACTGCCACTGGGATCTTCCCAGCGAGACAGAGGAGCCTTCGCCACCTGTGGTGAGATCTCATGCCACTGCGGTCAAGGTCGTCAGCACAGTTTGGTTCATGACTTCTCTGGACTTACTTGCTAAATTTCTGATCCAGTAATAAGTTCTGGTAACCTTTAGATTAATTTTATGATGTATAACTTCCTGATTCATTCCACTTCTCTGTATTTCTGAGATGCCAACTTATTTGCAAACACTTTTTTGGAACTTCTTGCTTTTTATGTGTGTTTGTAATCGTTTTCAGTGTTAACCACCAATCTCAATCCCCCCTTCTCTCTGCTTCATTCCCGTACCCTCCAGGAGATGATATCAGATGGCCCAATTCCCTGGTCTTCATCCAACAGTGTGTCTTTTGTAGCAGAGCAGGTCTCTCACCACCCACCTAGTGAGTGTTCTTCTTTTGACTGTTTACATAGCACACCTGCAAATTTTTTTAAATTGTTTATTTTATTTGAGACATTAAAAACATTAAGTTTGGATATCATCTGTTTCATTTGTAAAGAAAAAAAGATTATTTCCCTCTTTTTTTTTTGGCTTTTATTTTCTGTATGATCACTGTTTTGTTTTTATTTTTTGCACCACTTTTCAGTATTTTCTTTTTTCTTTATTTCCTCCTGTAGTTTCTGCATTCTACGCAGAGTGCTTAAGTAGGAAGATCCAGTTCAACGCTCACATTTGGACTAAATCTAAGTTTCTCGGCATGTCCATAGGCGTCCACAACATCGGTCAAGGTACACTGAACTCTGCCTTACACTCTCAAAAAATACTGAAGTCTTATAAATCAATGGGACTGTTTTCAGTAACTTGTCTGGTCTCTCTAGGCTGTGTGTCATGTTTGGAGCACGATGAGCATTACATTCTCACCTTCCCTAATGGATATGGCAGGTACAGGCTAATGTATCCCTGTGTTTCAGTTACTGTGTGGTCATTACTCTTTGCTTCACTGACCTTTGCCTGTCTGTCCAGGTCAATTCTGACTGTGCCGTGGGTGGAGCTTGGTGGAGAGTGCAACATCTCCTGCTCCAAGTCGGGCTACAGTGCTAACATCGTGTTCCACACCAAACCCTTCTACGGTGGAAGGAAGCACAGGATCACTGCAGAGATTTTGTAAGAGATACGGTTATATAATTTATATCACAGTTTTCAGTCTATTCAAAGACTATTTAAAAATAAGAGTTGAGTCTTTAATACACAATATAATGTCACATTTTCTCTTTTTCTTCTTTTCTTGCAGTCCACCGAATGACAAGAAATCTTTCTGCTCGATTGAAGGAGAATGGAATGGAGTGATGTATGCTAAGTGGGCAACTGGAGTGAGTCCTTTTATTTATTTACATCTCAGCATGTAGGAAATCAGCACATCAGTGCATAAATGAATGTATTTTTGTATGTTTGTAGGAGAACACAGTGTTCATAGACACTAAAAAGATGGCCATCATTAAGAAGAAAGTGAGGAAGCTGGAAGACCAGCTGGAGTACGAGTCCCGAAGGTGAGGAGAGAATCAGTTTCTAACATTAGCCGTCTCGCAGTACGCTTTAATTAAAATCGAATTAAAGGCACTAAATGTTTGACTTTAACATCTTCATTCCACTAGACTGTGGAAGGATGTGACACTGAACCTGAAGATAAAAGACATCGACGCAGCAACAGAAGCCAAACACCGGTTGGAGGAGAAACAGAGAGCTGAAGCCAGAGAGAGAAAGGAGAAGGAGCAGCAGTGGGAGACCAGGGTGAGGTTTTCTATCGCCCAAAAAGACCATAAACAATGAGACCTAGTAGACCACATACTCCTGAGATACTGAGACATGAACACTAGGGGTGGGGAATATAGCCTCAAAATTATAACGGGATATTTCAAGGAAATTTGCAGGGTGGCTTCTTAGTGTAGTGGTTTATACAGGCATAAGTCAAAGGTCGCTGGTTCGATTCCAGCCGGCGACACAAATCCCCCATAAAAATCTGCCAAATCAAAACATGTGGAGCTGCTGTGGTGTTTTCCTTGGACATTTTAAGTGAAAATCTAACATAAGTGCTTAATGCTTTATTTTAACAATAACTAAAGTAACTTTATCGTGTAACTCGTCAAGAACTGCACGATATATTCATATGATAAAACTGAAAACTATTTTCTACCTGGGATGGTGCATCTTAGGTTGAGCTTCATTAGCAGTTACTTAAAGCCCTGCTTTTCCCACCGTGTAACCGCATCAATAATTTCCATCCAGCGTTTGCTCTTCCTGTCACAGCGACTACTCCAGTGACACTCGTTGGACTCATTTGTTTACGGTTCGCACATCACCAGCTGCTAGTGGAAGCAGTTTTCATACTTAATTTGCAAAGTACTGTAATTTGTTGGAGGTGTTGAAGTAGCTCCCTTTCTAGGCACCAAGTGGTCATCGGAGGCTGATGCGTAGCTCTTGCTCTGGTCTTGTGTCGTTGTCGTGGACACTAGGGAAAGTAAATACATGGTGTCGCTACAACAGTTGTGGACTGTATATGTCACAGCCCTAATGAATGCTATAATCTCCCAAAACATTAAAACCACATGCAGCACTGAGTAGGTGAGTGGTTCATTGGTATGTATCAAGTTAACATCAGTGATACTCACTTCACCTGCAAGCTAATCTGAGGGATTGAGGGATTCCAAACCTCTGTTCACCTTCCTCGGGATGCTCAGTGTTAGAAATGTCAGATAATGTTATTATACTTTAGGAAATAGTCCAAATATTGAGTGTAAGAATTTCTATTTCTTTGTGTTTCTGTAGCTATTCCACGAGGACGGGGAGTGCTGGGTCTACGATGAACCGCTATTAAAGAGATTAGTTCCTCAGAGGCACTGAGAAGACTGCGCCACACGCGAATGCATCAAGAAATGCACACACAACAGAGTCTTCATAAGAACTCTTTTGCAAAACCACTTCTATACAAGCCTTGGAATGACTGACGATTGAATCTGTACACTGCTTTGCATTTGACTGTAAAACAATATGGAAATGAATGAAAAGCATCAAAGATGTAACGTGAATATTAGTAAAGCTCCTCTCCTTCTTTGGGCAATCTCACATCCACCGCCACCAATACCCGCCACCTGCCAACATGAGACTCTGCAGCACAGTGGAGACCTCACATGCCTCCCGTTTGTCCACACCCTTCAACAGCTTCACCAGGACAAGCCAGAACAACACTCCTACATCCATAGGTTGTTTTTTTTTTTTATTGTTGTTTTTGGGGGGAGGTCTGTGCTCGATGGTGTTCAGCTCAAGTAAAGCTTGACAAATAAAACAGCGCTCTACATCTCAGGGAATCGGGTGACTGAGGAAAGAAAGCTGGTACCCCCACCCAGAGTCTGACAGCCTTATAACGGTGGAACGGATGAATCTTAAAGGGGCGGGAGAGAAAATCTCTGCTTGCCTGCAACTAGTTATAACTGTTTATATATAGATATACATATGATGGATATATAAATATATATTCTTTTTTTTTTTTATTTCTAATGCTCTTATTGTTTGTTTTTCTTTCTGGCAATAGTGTAAAAATATTTGAGGATCTGAACCTGTTGGCTTTACATCTGTAGGAGTCATTCCATTTAGCCTTTTTAATGTTTTGTTCCCATTTCAGAGTTATCTTTGCCACCAATCAGGCTGTTCTGTGTCTCAAGTGTTATCCAGAAACAAAGCCCTGCTTAAGCCATAGCATCTAAACACACTGATTGCGAGGGTTGTGGTTGATTTCAAATATGCAATACGGAGAGAAATAGTTAAGTTTGCCTGTCAAAGGACAATTTTTTGATGTCCATTATGCCAAAAAGGTTTAGAGAAAAGGCTAAAGGGACTTTTGTCTGGGTGGAGACCAAACAGTCCTCTGAGAAGGTTTCCGTGTAACCTGAAGGCATTTCTGAACAAATGATTGTTTACATGCTTTTGTCTTTCCGGACAGCAGGTCCGTGAAGAGGACGTAAGCCTCGGACTGAGTCTGTAAAGTCTCCCTTTTTTGTTCTGCACATCAGATGTCCTTGTGTCCTCTTTGATGTCAGAGTGGATCGCCTCGCTGTTCGCTCATGTTGTCAGAGGGTGAAGAGAGTGAAAATGTGAGACCAGAGTAGACCTTTAAAAACACTGCTGCACTCTCATAGTGCTGCTACAGTCCAATCTGTGTACTGCTGGTTGAATCCTCTTGTATTATTAATTTTTTTTTTGTCTGTTTTTCAAGATTCAGAACCACATAGAGGGCAATATTTATTCTGTTGTACACCCCCCAGTTTTATTGAAGCATTGTTCTCTCTTCTTTGCAGCTGGATAGGTTGGATCTAAATGCAATGATAGTTGGATGAGATGAAGAAATAAAAATATAATTATCGAAACCTGAAAATGCTGTAACAAGCTCGCAACAGTCTCCCTTGGTATCCCTCTTTTTGTCTTTGTGTGATTTGATTATTGTGTCTCCTAAATATTTGGCCATTATGTGACGTAAGACCTTTTGAGTCATTTATTCAGTTAATCTGGTGACAGATTAATGCAGAGATGCGCATAGGGTTGGTGCTGTAACCAAATCCAGTGACATACAGTACCAAAGGTTTGGACACACCTGTTCATATGAATGGGTCAGTGTGTCCAAACCTTTGACTGGTACTGTACATGTTGAATCCTTTCTCTCTTGATAAAAGCAGACAAAAAGGCTTTTGAAAATAATCAAAATGAAGGCTTCTAAGTAAAGTTGAAATTTCTTTTTTTTTTTTTTCTCTCTCTCCATGTTTTGTGTTTGTAAATTCTGTTGAATAGAGGCCTTGCCATTCATTTCAGTTTCGCTCAGTATTGCCTGCTAGAGAGCAATCAAAACAAATGTATTTTCTATTTCCTTCTCATCATAACCATTGATTGTATCCAATTCTCCTGTTTATTGATGCATAATATTAAATCTCCATGAGTTTACTCCTGTGAGATTTTCGTCATACTTCTTTCAGATGAGCGTCCCCTCAAGTCACATTGCTTAGAATGCTTTCATGGGGAATCACAGTGACTGAGATACACTCGCCACTTTGTTAGGTACACATTGCTAGTATTGTGTTGGACCCTTTTTTACCTTCAGAACTGCTTTACTTCTTCACGGCATAGATTCAGCAAGTTGTTGGAAACATTCCTCAGAGATTTTGGTTCATATTGACATGATGGCATCACACAGCTGTTGCAGCTGTTGCAGATTTGTCGGCTGCACATCCATGATGTGAATCTCTTGATTTCTCTCAATCCAATTGAACACAAAGGTGTTCAGTTGGATTGAGCACCATGACACAGTCACCTGACGTGACTGTGTCATGTTTAGGAAACCAGTTTGAGATGATCTGAGCTTGATGATGTGTTAGCATTATCCTGCGTTACCCATCAGAAGATGGGTACGCTGTGATCATAAAGGGATGGACGTGGTCAGCAACGATACTCAGGTAGGCTGTGGTGTTTAAATGATGCTCAGAAAGAAAATAGCCCAACATCACTGCACCACCACCACCAGCCTGAATTGTTGATGCAGCATGGGTCCATGCTTTCATTTTGTTTATGCCTAAATCTGACCCCATCATTCAAAGGTCACAGTAGACATCAGGACTCATCAGACAAGGCAACATTTTTCCATTCTATTGTCCACTTTTGGTGAGCCTGTGTGAATACTAGCCTCTTTTTCCTGTTCCTAGCTGGCACACGGTGTGGTCTTCTACTACTGTAGCCAATCAGCTTCAAGGTTTGATGTGTTGCACATTCAGAGATGCTTTTCTGCATACCTTGGTTATAATGAGTGCTTATTTGAATTATTACTGCCTTCCTATCAGCTCAAAGCAGTCTGGACTTTCTCCTCTCACTGCCACTCACTGGATATTTGAACCCTAGAGATGGTTGTGTGAGGAAAATCCCAGTAGATCAGAAGTTTCTAAAATACTCAGAGAAGCCTGTCTGGCAGCAAAAATCACGCCATGATCAAAGCCACTTAAATCACCTTTCTTCCCCATTCTGATGCTCATTTTGAACTTCAGGTCTTCTTGACCATGTCCACGTGGCTAAATGCACTGAGTCGCTGCCATGTGGTTGGCTGATATATGAATATTTGCATTAACGAGCAGTTGAACAGGTGTGCCTAATAAAGTGGCAGATGTGTACATGTCTGTTTGTGTACCTGGCATTGTTTTTAGCTGTTTGACCGATTAAACAACACTTGTTGATTTTCACGTTCCCTGTGCACCTTCTGATCCACTGGTCGTACACCATTATGATCCATATTTGTGCACTGAGTTTGTTGACAACTTGTTATTCTCAGAAGAGCCCAACCTTCCACCTGATTGCACTCTTTAACTGCAGGGAATTCAAAAACACTTGTGTAGGTGTCGAGGGACTTTAAAAATAGAACCTGACACAAGGCAAGTCTGCAAGTCAGGACCTGAAGATTAAATAATAATGCAGGACACCGGGTACTGTGTGCTGACAAGCTTTAGTAGGAGAAATGACTCAACAATTTTGCATCGGTTTAAGAAAAGAAAAAGAGACGATATAATGTGAATATTTTCAATATGGTTTTGGATCAGTCTGGGTAATTTAATGCTACATATTATGTAAACAACTTTTTCAATTCATTATTCATTTGGAGGTAGAGAAAGCGAAAAATAGGAGAACCAGAGAGAGGTATGATATGAGGAAGTCAGAGGTGGCAGAGAAGTAGGTTGGTGCAGGACATGTATGAGGACAGCGAGACAGTGGTGTGCTGTGCAGTAGGAGTGACAGATGGGTTCAAGGTGGGGGTGGGATTACATCAGAGATCTGCTCTGAGCCCCTTCTTGTTTGTAGTGGTGATGGACAAGCTGACAGATGAGGTCAGGTGGGAGTCTCTGTGGACTATGATGTTTCCATGTGACATTGTGATTGATGGTGTGAGTAGGAAGCAGATGGAAGAGAGTCTAGAGAGGTGGAGGTACGCTCTGGAGAAAAGAGGAATGAAAGTCAGTAGAAGCAAGACAGAATACATGTGAGTAAGGAGTAGAGGTAGTGCAGTTAGACATTCAGTTCAATTGTGTTCTATTTATATAGCACCAAATCACAACAGCAGTCACCTCAAGACGAGGTATTTAGATGAGTTTCAGGACCTGGGGCCAGTCGTTTAAAGCAACGGACTGTGCACAAGAGAGGCGAAGAATAGAGTGCAGACCGGGTGGACCGGGTGGAGTGGGTGGAGTTCAATGTCAGGGGTAATTTGTGACAGCAGGATAGCAGAAAGAGTAAAAAGGAAGGGTTACAAGATGTTAGTAAATGGAATCGAGCCACCGACCTTCCAGTGAGGTAAATGCTTTACCACCTGAGCCACAGCCACCCAGTAGTGAGACTTGCTATGATGTACAGTTTGGAGATGGCAGCAGAGGAGGTGGAGCTGGAGGTGACGGAGATAACAGGATTAGAAATGAGTGCCTCAGTGGGACAGCTGGGGTGGAGCAGTTTGGAGACAAAGCTGAGATGGTGAGATGGTTTGGACACATGCAGAGGAGGGATAGTGAATATACCGGACAAAGGATGTTAATTATAGAGCTGCCAGGTAGGAGGAAAAGAGAAGTACATGCAGATGAGTGGCGTCACAGTGGAGGATGAGATGCGAGAGATGGAGGCCGATGATCCACTGTGGCGACCCCTAGAGGGAGCAGCCGAGACGAAATGAATAGTTACTAATTAATTACTAGTTTCAAAAGCAGAGAACTTTCAAGGCATGAAGGTGGAGAAATGGACATGAAAAAAAAAATACTAACCCAGAAACAAAACAAAACAAAAATTATCACATGGTGGTGCAGGTTCGAAGACCGACTTGTCCAGCAGGGGCACCGGTCACGCTGACATATTTTTTCCCATCAGCCTGTGCGATATCTTCTATAAAAACGCCCTGCACCCGCTGCCCTCTCTCATTTCTCGGACGTCCTAGAGGTAAGCTGGAGGGAGTCTCATTGCTGTAGCTTCTCCTTGTAGTTTTCCTTGACCAAACTTTACACCCAAAATAATAACTGTTAATCTGTCACGTGGCTTGCGTTGCATTTAGTGGGAGTCTTGAATGGATGCTGTTTAGTGTTTATTACTGAAAAAAATGCTTAACGTTAGCCTAGCAGGCCTCATCCACGTGCGGGTCGCGTGTTGGGCTCCTGATCGTGCGGACTTGTTTTAGAAGTATATCCGCGGTGCAGTTTAGTCCCTCTTACACATGATGACATAATGTTGCTAGGGACATCTGAATCGATGTGACGAAAAGGCAACATTCCTGACAACATGGGACGATGGCTGTGCAAGAAACTGTAGGCCGGTTAGCTTAGCTAAGCGGCACAGCTTCTGCAGTCCTGCTGTGTTCAAGACTGTTTAAAAAAATTTAAAGTTAAAAGAATTTTAATTTAAACATGCTTAAATGTTTGCAGGGCTGGAGACAGGATGTTCATAGAGATGGATGTGGTCAAATGGTGAGGTTTTTTTTTTTTTTCTTTCCTCCATTGAACATCAAAAGTGTGGTATGGTAGTCAATATAAGGCTCTCCAACTAAACTGCTTTTTCATTATTTAGGCTCACAATGCTCATCCTACCTTCTGGCAATCACGTGTTGCTTGATGGGTAAGTGATTATTCTTTCACTCTGAATTCCCTTTTATCTCAAAGTCCGTGATGATTTTAAGTGTAAGAGTAGTGGACAGAAGTGATTTCTGAGCATTTTTACACTGAGACTTCCATTTTCAAGATTTTAGCTCTGATTTTGCTATAACCAATAATAGTCCTAATAAGACTTTTTTCCCCACAGGAGCTGGGACAATCCAGAGACTTGACTAGGCTGCAGGAGACCGAAGGGGTAAGGATCAGATTTAACTAAACTGCAAAGGAGATTTATGCTTCTCTAAGGTGTTCCTTGTGGGGGGGGGGGGAGAAGGTAGCTTAAAGAACGTAGTTTAACGATGGAAATGAACAATCTGTCACCAATTTGTCAAACATGAATGAAACTATATTAATGTGTAAACTGATACTTGCATATAAAACTCATGGGGTTATTACAGGTTTCATTTGTCTGACAAAGGTATTAGTTGTACACTTTATACAACAAATTAATAGGAAATGTATATTAAGTTAGAACTTTAAATATTGGGTTTATATGTTTTTCCCTGCCAACACCTCTAGGAAGCATCAGTTTGCCTCTACCATGATTACATGTCCCATGTGCTCCTGTGATGACCTTTTATTTGCTACTCTTGAGAAGACATGATGATACTCCAACCACTATGTTACATGATCTGAGGCACTGGTTACTCCATGCCTGTGCGCTGAAAAGTTATTTTAATATAAGCTTAATGGTTTTATGTTTACCCACAGGTGTCCTCTTGTTTGAGTTCTATCACAAACAGGTAACAGACTTGAATTACTTGATCTTGTTTTCTTATAACAAGCTGTCAATGATGATTTTGTTTATTAAAACAATGGGAATCTCTCTGAAAAAGTGTGAAAGAGGACTTTTTTCTGATGCAGTGCAAATTATAAAAATATAAGCATGTTAAAATTTGGACTTGTCAGTAACGAGTCTCTTGTTTTACAGATGGTCCTGATGTTGGATCCAGCTGTGCATTCTTGGATCAGCTGCAGGTAGGTTTTTTTCCTTAAAGGGGCCGGCCTGTTAAAAATCAGACTGAGCCGATGCAGTGATGATTGCATAGTTCAGCAGATAACTATGAAGAATAACTATTGTCTTTCGCTCCTAGCTGATGTGTCGGCTTCTGTGTCCTTTCAGGTCACTTGATTTTTGAGTTTTCATTCTAAAAGTATATTTTAATCTTTTTCAGAAAGGGGGGGCCACAAAAGGCAAAATGACGGTGAGTTGAAACCCTAAAGTACATCTTTTAATGAAGCTTGATGCAATGATGATTGCATAGTTCAGCAGATTAAACCGTGAAGAATGACTATTGTCTTTCGCTCCTAGCTGATGCATCAACTCTTTATCACCCTGCACCTGAAGTGTTTTAAAACGAGGGGATTCAGTTTGTTTGTTCTCCCCCCCCCCCCCCCTTTAG
>JAVDPK010003004.1:151921-167159 GCA_034780415.1 Cichlasoma orientale | reverse complement strand
AACAATATTATCGTTAATCGCAATAATTTCTGAGACAATTAATTGATTAGCAAAATTTGTTATCGTGACAGGCCTACACACTGTGGCTTCTTTAGTGGTAAAACAAGTCGTGTCAGGACCATACTTGGCCCAGTACACTAAATGACTAATTTAAATAATTTTGCTAAGTTTTTTTTTTTTAAATAACATAATAGGGTGGCTGTAGCTCAGGAGGTAGAGCAGGTCATCTACTAATTGAAAGGTCAGTAATTGAATTCCTGACTGCTCCTTGTATCACCCTATCCCTAGTATCCTTGGGCAAGATACTGAATATATTAATTGTAGTGTGACTATTAGTTAGAAAGCGCTTAGGTGTATAAAAAAGTGCTTGTATGAATGGGTGAATGAGGCATATTGGATAAAGAGTAGATAAGCACTATATAAGAAACAGCCCATTTAACACATTTAGCCAGTGGGTATACTTGGAGCGTGAACAAACAGCTCTTTAAGTGGCTCAGTGGAAGACACACTTTCTGCAGCCATCCAACACTTGTTGATCATTTGAGAGCTAACTTTGAAAAAGCATTTTAAAGATTTTTGGATTTAGGCAAAAGACACAGGTGTGGTTGTTAGAGTTTTAATGCTGTTTATAAATCCAATCTCTTAACTGTTTTTATTGTTCTTTTTCTCCTTAAACAGCTCTCCAGTGGACACCCCATCTATGACAAATACTATCGTCAGGTATGCCATGGTGTCTTTCCCATAGGTTACAATGTGTGTACATATAACTTGCGATCTATTTGGTTTTCTCATTTCCTTGGGCTTTAAACTGCTTTGGATGAGATGAAGCTAAGCAAAAAAAAAAAGAAAAAAGAGAGAAATATTCAGTTTAGAGAATAGAGTTTTTGTCATTTTGCTAGATTAGCTGTTCAACATCTGAACTAAACCTGCATTAATACTGTTCTCTTGCGGTTAGCAGTGATCTCTCTTCCCTGTTTTAGTTTCAGTCGCTGTGTCCAATAGAGGAAGTACATCTATGAATTAATAATGTTTCCCTTTGCCCAACATGTCAGCAGAGCTCCCTTTGAGCCTCATCAAAGACTACAAAGCCAATAGACTGCTAAGAAAATGGCTTTGGTTTATTACCAGTATTGATTTAAATGACTCAGAGATTCCAGGGGAAATTTTCACAGTTTTCACTTGTTCTTTATTTGCCCCCTTCTTTTCTTGAAGCTAAGAATGTGTTTAGAACAGTTGTCTTTGTTAGCATCTTAATTGTCATGTTGATTGCATCTAAGATGATATAAGCTTTAATGACTGTGTGTTTATCGGCATTTGTATGTAGGTTGATCCGACTGGCAGTGGGTGGGTGGCAGCAGCTGATGCAGCTCTGTTCCTGAAGAGGTCAGGCTTGGCTGACCTGATCTTGGGGAAAGTGAGTAGAGACTCAGAACACTTCTCTGTTAGCTTTTAGATTCACATTAATGGTAATAAATGTGTGAACTGTAAATGTCTCCTTAGATCTGGGATTTGGCAGACTCCGAACGAAAGGGCTCACTTAACAAGCAGGTACCAGCGCACTGTGAAGTAGCTCAAAACGAATTCCTTCAAAAATATGTGATCATCACTAGGTTTACATCATTGTACCTCTTCTCCCCTCAGCAATTCTTCATAGCCCTGCGGCTGGTGGCTTGTGCTCAGAATGGCCTGGAGGTGGCACTCAAGAGTCTTAATGTGGCTGTTCCACCCCCCAAATTTGTAAGCTTGCTCCTGTGTGCTATAAATCCACACTGTGCCTGCTATAAATGTCACTGCTGGTTATTTGAAGCTTCCAATACTGTAGATCTGCTGTATATTCACAGGTGTTTATGTCATTGACAAACAGCATCAGCTTAGTATTACTGTTTCTAATAGCTGTTAGAAAAAACCCTTAGATTTATTTTTATTGCAAATGCTGAAATATTAAAGTCTTTGCGTTTGTCTCCAGCATGACACCAGCAGCCCGCTGTTAGCAGGAGGCGTGGCCACTGACCTGCCCTGGGTTGTCAAGGTGAGGCGTGTTCAAGTGTGTTTATCTTTTTTGTCTTAATGTAGCTGTTATCTATTTATTGTGTAGTTTCCCTTGTTTTATCTCCTTTGTTCTTACCTTAATAGAAGCATTATCTTTGCTGTTATGCTCATTTAAAATGTCAAGTAAATAAAGTTAGCATGAATATGACAGCAATATGCACAGCTGTGCAGTGCCAGTATTGTTTGTTTATAAGAACCAGAAAAACCAAATTTTCTTCCTTTTTTCTTGTATTTACAGCTGATGGGCCTAAATTTCTCTGTTGTTAAGATGCTAATTAGCATCTTCAGTCTGTTTTATACTTTGATGATGCTCAGATTTTCATTGTGTCCACAGGAGGAACAGAATTAGAAATCAGTGCATCAGAGGGAAAGCTCCGGTTGAATGGTTTATAGACAAAGTTAAAGAGGCAAGGCTGAGATGGTTTGGACAGGTGAAGAGGAGGGATGGCCAATATATTGGACAAAGGATGTTGAATATCGAGCTGTCAGGCAGGAGAAAAAGAGGAAGACCACAGAATGTTCATGGATGTAGTGAACGAGGCCATGCAGAGGTTTGGTGTGACAGGAGGATGCTAGGGATAGGGTAAGATGGAGGTAGATGATCCGCTGTGGTGACCTAAAGGGAGCAGCCTTTTATAGAAAAGATTCACAAAGTGCTCAAATGAAACCAATATGTGGCCAAAATTAGAATTAAAAGCATTGAAAATAAATGTAAAACTTTTATTGTCACGTACTCATGTAGTGAAATGTAGTCTCTGCATTTAACCCATCACACATGCAGCACACACACAGCACAACATGTAGAGCAGGGGGCAGTTAGAAAGTGCCCAGGGAGCAACTGGGGGTTAAGGGCCTTGCTCAAGGGCCCACAGTGGTGTACTGAGATTGGAGACAGCACTTCAGCACCTCAATATTCCGACGCCAATGCCAGCACCCCCCCCCCCAATCCTCTCATCCTCTCAGTCACAAACCCTCCTCTTCTGCTCTAGGCCACCACTCCCCTAAAAAAAAAGCCACCTAAGTTGAAAAGGAAATTAAAGACTAAGAATTACTGGAATGTACTAGTATTAAACCAGTACGAAATTGAACCAAAACCCCCCCACAAAGGTAACAGTAATAGACAATTTTAAAGCAATGCTAAACACTAACAACTTCACAATAAGTGTCTTTTACCTAGAGTTCAAAGTAGTACAATGCAACATTAAAAATGCACAATGCATCGTAGCACATTGAGTGCAAACATCTTGCCCAAAAAGCCATCTAAGCAGTTGTCTTTAGCAAACGATCACTGTGCATGCAGCGCATTCCACAGTACAGGCACAATGGCTTCAAATGCTTGTTGGCTTGGGCAGGTGACCTTATCTCAGCAACCCAAGCAAGCAAGAGTCATTTTGAAGGAGATCAGCTGCAAACAAGGGAATTTCACCATTGCACAACCATTTATGCCTTTCATTAGAGTTCTTTTCATGGTACAACTGTTTTATTTTTCTTCCAGCCTGAGGAGAAGATGAAGTTTGACTCTATCTTTGACAGTCTGGGCCCAGTCGGAGGGATGCTGTCAGGAGACAAGGTCAAGCCCGTCCTGCTTAACTCCAAATTGCCGGTGGACATCCTGGGCAGGGTATGATTCTCTAACAGGACTCTTTTCAAAGTGATTATGTTTTAAAACACAGAAGTGAATTGTACTTGTACGTGTGGTTTTAGAAAAAGACACTGTACAGTAACATGGTATCTTTATGTAAAAAACTTCAAAGCAACAAAATAAACTACTCAAAAAAAATCAGATCATAAATCAGTTGAATAGAAGTGAAATCAGAGAAGAAGTGAGTCTGTAGTGAGTCAGAGCTTTCAGTAGCACATGCTATTTTGTATGATGCAGTTTTGTGATGACTGATGCATATTAATAATGTCTTTGTGTGTTGAAGGTGTGGGAGCTCAGTGATCTAGACAGAGATGGCATGTTGGACAAAGACGAATTTTCTGTGGTAAGTTACAAGTTAATATTACGAATAAAGAAACCATGTAGGTTTTAGTTGTTGTTCACAGTTTCAGTTTAGGCTGCTGTTGAACCTTTAAATTCAACTCAGTGTAATTCACCAGTAATCCTCCAGGTGTCTATATTGTAGACTGGATAATTTCTATTAAAGATTTTTCCCCTTCGTCATGACTGGCTGAATATTTTTGCTCCAGGAATAGATATGATTTGTTGTGTGTGTGTGTGTGTGTGTATAATATGTACAGTATTAGACACAGTCACAGGGTGTTAAATGATTTCTATAGATCTGAATGGAAAAGATCCAAGACGCGTGGAAGAAGTGTAACGATTGAACTGCAAATGGTTGGGTAATCATTTCTCATTAATTTTGTGTTGCCCTTTCCCAGGCTATGTATCTGGTGTACAGAGCTCTGGAGGGAGAGCCTGTTCCCATGTCCCTGCCGCCTCCCCTGGTTCCACCCTCCAAGAGGAAAAAACCTTTGGTGCCTCCCGTGATGCCCCTGTTACCCTCGCCCCCCTCTGTCAAAGACAGTCGCTCCTCCCACGCTGGCTCTAAGACCATGCCCCACCCTCCTAAACCCACCCCAGCTCCTGTCCCTGTCCCTGCCCCAACACCAGCAGCTGCCCCTGTGAGTACAGGCTCCATCTCCATCCTCCTGTGCATGCAGTACCTGAAAAGTATTATTTCACTAATACATAGATAGCTGCATCAACATTTACAATGATTTCAAACTGGCTAGTTCAGTGTGTTTTTCAAAAGAAAAAGACTCTAGGAAGTGTGAAGGTACGTGAATCTTAAGTTTACGTCGTTGCCATAAGCTGTATTGAAACTGCCTGTGGTTATGAAAAGCATTATTAAGTTTGTTTTGTTGTCTGTGCAGTGGGTGGTGTCGCCAGCAGAGAAAGCCAAATATGATGATCTGTTCAACAAGACGGATGCTGACATGGATGGTTTGGTGTCTGGACCTGAAGTCAGAGATATATTCCTCAAGACTGGGCTGCCCTCTGCCACACTCGCACGGATTTGGTAAGTACAGCCAGCAAATCTCCCCTCCGACTCCTCTCGTCCAGCTGTTCTGCATAATCCTGTACTGAAACAGTCGGGGCTGTTTTTATTTAAACACTTTTATTTAAAAACGTTTCACTCTCAGTTTTATGTATTTACATCAAAGGGCTTTACAGTTTAGACAACATAAGGCAGCCTCTGTACTTTGGCCTTCTATTCAAATAAAGGAAAAAAGAGGAAGAAGTGTTACTGATTTGCAATAAGGCATGCAATAGCTGAGTAGAATAAAATAATTATTTTACACTAGGGAGAAAGAATAGTGATAGCAAATCAGGGTGCTTATGTATTTTAAGTATAGAATAGTTGCTAGAATGCATTTTGATGGAATGCTGTTTAAATTAATTTTGCTGTTATTTAGTTTTCATAAAACATCTGTGAAACATAGTTTAATATTAATCTGATGAGAGTAAGTGAAATGAAAAACAAACTTATACTTTCAGCTATAATTGGACAGTGCAAAATGAAGCACAGCAGTATGTGTTCTTACACGCCACAAGCAGATTATCGTGTTATGGATTTTTATCTTCACGTGGCTGATTAGCTTCTGCTCTGTGCGTATTGGTTTCCCTAACCAATGAACATAATGATCAGCCTGGCCATTAAAAATAGTCACTGCCTGAAGTATAAATCGTTACTGTCTTATGTAACATGTACGTGGGTGTGTGTGTGTGTGTGTGTGTGTTTTTTTTCTTTCAGGGAGCTCTGTGACATTGGAGACATAGGAAAACTGACTCGAGAGCAGTTTGCCCTGGCACTTTATCTAATCAATATAAAATTGACTAAAGGCACAGACCCTCCACAAAGTCTGTCCCCTGAGATGATTCCTCCCTCTGACAGACAAAACATCAAACAGGTGAGTCACTCTCAACACTCAGGTCTGTGAATAATTATTAGTGATGCTTGGATCCTTTTGTTCCCGTTATTAGGGCCCATTATTAGCTGTTGATAAATGAAAATTTAGTAAGTAAGGAAAAGATGGGCAAAACACCCTTCAACCATGATATGAGTGTTGATGTTGCATAGTTTGTCCACCAGAGGGCACTCTGCAGCTTCCTTGTTGGCAACACGTGTTTAGAACACCACAAACACAACAATCACCTGGTTCAAGCAAAGGTAAAGGGTAACCCACAACTTGTAACAGTAAAACAAGTTAGTAATGGCTCATAAATAACGACACATTGGGGAAATCTGTTTATGTATCAGATTTTAAAATCACCAAATGTTAGTATCAGATTGGGTTTAGAAATCCAGTATTGGCTGGGCACCGACAACAATGTGTCTGGATTTTTGTCATTAAAATCTTTTCTAAATCACTTGCCACTCAAGCATCAAAAACGCATAAATAAATCAACATTATGGACAGTGAATGCTTCCTTAATAATGGGAATGAACTGGAACAGTACAACACCTGTAGAAGTCAGGAATTCTCTCTTTTTTCTATAGTTTAAAATGGACCCAGGTTGCTGTTTTCTCCATCTGTTTTCAGCAGTTATTTATTATTTTGTATTGCTTCAGCAATTATGTTGATTACCCTGTTATGAATTATGTTGCTTATTTTATTGATGTATGTTTCTCTTGGTGTGTGTGTGTGCGTGTGCGCGCGCGTGTTGAATGCTTTTTTCTCTTAAGCTTGCAGCTGTGTGTTTCTTTTTCCTCTCTCTGCAGCAGTTTGTTTCTTTTCCTTCTGTGTTTGCATTTTTGCATTTCATCCAGTTCAGGTGCACTGAGATAATCCTGAGTGAGTGCGTTTGATCATAAAGAGTCTAGTGCATCTCATTACTCTCAACAGGTTGCCTCTCGTCACCTAATTTTATACTAAACTTCTTTCCTGCCTTACACTGTCAACACATCAGAAGCTGAGATTTAGTTTCCATTTGCCTTTGTGCTTTTGAGGGAAGCTGACGAGAAGAAAGGTTGCTGTTTTTGGTTTTTGAGATGCACCCATATCACTGTATCTGTTTTGTGGATACATATTTTTATCCAGGATTTGAAGATTCTTTCCATGTTTTTATTTTTTTTTATATCAGTAAAATGGGTTACTCTTTTACATTAGAGAACCAAATGGCATTAGGCGCTGTGGATGAGTTTTGTTAGGCACTGCTTTTACAGCCACTGTTCCTCTAGTCTCTAACACTAGATGACTGTGTGTATCCATTAGGGTAGTTCTTCCGTTTGTTTGTGCTGTGAATGTGTTGTGTGTTATGAGCTGTAATAAGTGGCCCATCTCTAGTACTTTTATCAACATCTCGTTAATGTGTCTGTTCCTTGATATTTCGTTATATTTCTACAGTTGACTGGTGTTATTGAGCTTCCTCTGTTCTCCATGTTTTCACCAGAACAATGCAGTTAACTTAGCGGCCGACTTCTCTGCCATCAAGGAGCTGGACACGCTTAGTAACGAGATTGTTGAGCTACAAAGGTAATCATTTGTTCTCGTATTCTTTTAAAAATGGCAAACACCATGCATATTATTACTGAAGTCTCATCGGTGGAGGTTATTTCACTGGTGGTGAATAGAGTTGGCCTAAAGTTAAAGGATTTAAGGTGGATTTTGCCTGGAATGTCCATCAAATGTTATCACATGTGAGGTCTAGCTTTTGAAAATGATCTTCGAGCAATCTTTCAGTGTTGGCATGTTGACTTCCATCATGTGACATTTTTGGGTTGGAAGTGTACATCTGTATAAATCTGGATCCTTTTTTTTTTTTAATTTTTAAAATATTTGTTTGAATCCATTCATTTTCTCAACCGCCTGTCCGCCTCTGTCACAGTAGAGTAGTCCATCCCAGCTGCCATAGGTGCTGTCTTTTTTTGGTTGCAGGACAAATAATTTCTGAAAACAGTGAAGTGATGTACTGCTATAGCATCTGTTTCCAGCTAAGGTTGGTATTTGTGAACCTCTGCTGGTTCAGGTATATAGGACAGAAACATTGCCACTCTCTTCTTTGAGGACAGCCAAAGTTTCAGTAAAAAAACAACACAAAAAAACTCTTGTGTTACTGCTGCCGATGATTTAAAAAGATGAGCTGCAGAGATTGAAGAAGATTGAAAGCTTGTGAACAGTTTGGAATTACCAGGATTTCTGCATTGATTATTCATAAAATTATGTCTGAACTTCATCTAAGTCGCAATCATAATCAAGCACAATATAACTGACACACAAATAGTTGTACTTTAATTTCTGTGTTGAACACTTGTGCACAGACTTGCACTCAGAGTGCGCATTGGGGAAAAAATAAGTAATGGAACCTCAGTGCTAATAACTCCTAAAACCACTTAAGTCAGGCCTTCCAATTAAGGAGATAAAGATGAAAGTTTAGGTTATAGCAGTGTTTCTCCCAATAGATAAAAGCATGCAGAGTCTGGTAACTGAAAAAGTCTGCACTTTGCTAGAAAGTTTGATAGATGTGAACTATGCCTCAATTTCCTGTGAAACAACTTTTACAGGACCTTAAAAGAAGCATTAAAGAGATGCACAAACCCTAGAAAGGCTACAAAAGAGTTTCCAAAGACTAGAGGCAATCAGTCTACAATACACAATGTCATGTGAGAAAAATTCAGAAGTATTGTCACTCTACTTTCGAGTGGGTGTGCAGCAAAGATTGTACCCAGAGCAAAACTTTCAGTCATGACAGAAGTTAAAATAAAAAACCCAGGGGAGCAGCACAACATCTGCAGCTATCACTTGCTATAATCTCTACAGTAAGAAAAACACTAAGTTAGAATGATGTTAATGGAAAGACACAAATGAAACCCAGTGAGACCACTGAGATGTTCCACAACACTTATGGGGCAGATTGCTATGTACAGATGAAAACAGTAGTTGATTATTTATTTATTTATTTATTTATTTGGGGCAAAAATGCAAAATGGGAATGCAAGCCAACACCTGATCCACACCACGAAGCATGTTGGAGGAAACATCATGGTTTGGGACTGCTTTGTTACCTCAGGGTCTGGATGCCTTTCATACAATACATTTAAAATTATACCAAGATACAAGACCATGTGAGGGCAGCAGTGCATAACTTGAAGCTTGCTTGTGTGATCAGAGCAACAGAATGGTTGACCTGAAGCCAGACTTCATGTATTCACCTTCTATTGTCTTTGTACTTTACAATATCTTAAATGCCAAATATACCTTTAAGTAAAAGCTGTAGCAGTTGCACATTTGCATGCATGCTTTGCACATGCAGTCTTGGTTTCAGCAGTTGTCATAGTAATGGATTTCATTTTCATACTTAAGAGACTTTAGCTTCCCTTTTCATTGAAAACGAAGAGAGAGAAGTGAGAAAGTGGCCTTCTGTCCTACCTCTGCCTTTCAGTAAACACACACAGAATCACACACACACACACACTAGATGACACAGCTGTTTAAAGTAAGAAGGATGGAAACTGAGTTAGAGATCACCTCCAGACAGACTGTAATTAACACGAGCTTGAAAAGATGAAGCGCCTTTGCAGCTGCTTCAAAATGTGGCAAGAGCCTTCTGTTCAGGATAAGGAGGATGGCAGGAATGATGATGATGCTGACGGGTGAGTAGAAATTGGGAATGGTACGCAGGATAAACTGACTTTACATTTGCAGCTCGTAGATTATCAGGGGAATTGAGCATTTGATGTGCAGCGAGCAATGGAATATAAAAATAGGTGGTTCGCTTGAAAGTTTAGCTGTTATTTTTAGCCCGAATTGAAAGGATTGCAGCGGATAAGTACTTTTATGTTTTTAATAAATTATCTGAAAGTTAAACTGAAGCCTAATTTGTTTTGTCTTCACGCAACAAATGTACATTGTGCATAGTAAAATGTTAAAAAAAAAATTTAAAAGTACGGCAAAACTGACTAAAATACAAAATATAAACAAATAACTTTCAGCTTTTTTTGTGTGACTTCAGAGACAAATGATAAAGCAAACACAAATGTGAGATAAGTGAGCAGAAATTACTGGGAAATATCATTTTCTGATGTGCGTGCTGCTTTTACTGAAAAGCACGTTTAAGTAAAGACATCAGTCAGGATCTTTTTCTTTACAATGTTGCTTTAGTGCTTTTTCAGATGTGCCTTTCTTTGTTTTCTATTTGTGGTAATTATTCTCGGTCTTCATTCAAGCTGAAAATACTAACATAAAATTCATTCTAGTAATCATTTATGATTAATAACAAAATTAAGTGTCAGTGAGGCACTTTTTTGTGTCTGTCTTTACCACAACACTCAACACAAGCACAGAAATCCTTCAAAGGTTATTTTATATATTCTTTTTTGTATAAATTGTATAAAAATAAGAGTTCTTTTGTTATGATGCTTACTTGCTACTCTTCTTCCAACCCCACTCATCTCTTCTTTCCCTCTTGCCGCCTGCATGGAAAAAGTGAAGTACAGAGGATGAGCATATGGACAGCTCAAATGATAGATGTTGTAGGTTGGTGGATCATCACTCGTCCCTCCTCCTCTCGCTTTCTCCCTCTATCCCCGAAGCAGCCATCTGCTTCTCGCTCTTTATCTCCCACACATTTGACTGAGCAAGTACATGCTCGTTTTTTCCAACACTCATCCTCACAGGCGCCCACAGCGCAGTACTCACGCACACCTGCTCTAGCTGCAGGACTTCATGCCTGCTTTCTGTGCTGTAAAGTTGTGACTTGAAGAGAATATCATGGTGGTTCAGGGAGAGGAGCTGGTGCTGGTTCAGGGGCCGGGTAAAGCATGGTCCATAGAGAGCTGGCTTGGGCTTGCTGGTGGGCTGGGGCTGTCCTTGGTGGCTAAATACTCCTGTCTCCTTTGCTGGAATCCCAGGGAGAAAAGCTCTGTGGAGGAGGAGATCAAGGAAAAAGAGGAGGCCATCCGACAACGCAGCAGCGAAGTGCAGGTGAGGTCTTGTTGTCTTTGTCTGTGAATTGGCACCTGATTCCAGTACTGTGGATATGGGGGGGGGGAAAGAAGGATTTATGGGAAACCAAAATTTGTGTCATTTGCTTGTCTTTATGCTAAGTAATTAGTACTTTTACTATAACGAATGTTGGAGTGTAATTACTGTATATTAAAAGCGTGTGCATTTCTACTATTTGTCCTTTATTTGTTGGCGAGCAGGTTGGCAAGCACTGTATATGCTAAAGCTGCTGTCCACTTTTATGGTGCTGAATGTACTGGAGGAGAAGATCAATAACACATTTGATTTGCAGTCTGAGAAGCTTGTTTAGAAATGCAGTTAATGATACTCTGAGAGGAAGAGGGTGATGGCTTGAAGTAGGTGTGTCTGCCTCTTCCTAGCCTGAGAGAAGGGCTCTATTTTGGGAGCTGTGCTGCTTAAAGGGCTAGGCTCCCAAGCTTTTTTGGAGTTTAGTCTGTTGTCTGAGTGTGAGGGTGGTCTCAAGGGAGATTTGAGCTGATGTAGCTGAATTTCTTAGCTGCACTCCATTGTGCTTATGTGCAAGTGCTTTTGGCTATTTATATCGCATTGTATTGTTTGAGTTTATTCCTGGACATGGTATTCTGCTTGCTGTGGTTGTCATCATTTCCAACTAACTCTGCATATACCCAAGTCTAAAGACCCTAGAGTGTTCCTCAGAGGGTACAAATGGATTTGTGGCAGTCGTTCAACCTTTGAAATCCACCACTTGAAAGTCAGCCTGAAATCAGGAGTGGTTAAACTAGTAATCTTCTAATCTGATATTCAGGGATACATTTCTAATATAAGGATTTTAATATAACATAAAGTACATGTAAAACATAAGCCTTTATTTTCATCCTCTATCCTGCCTTAACATGAAGCTAACCACTTGCATAGCTTGGCAAAAACACTTTATTAGCATACCTATTAAAGGCTGCCATTGTCCTTTCAGCTACAGACTCTACTTAAATGCTGCTGAAAGGATGTGAGCAATCTCACTGACTCACTGAGCTGCTAAATGATCTGCAGTCTCTGAACAAAAATAATTCCACACCATGACGTCAGCCGTTCCCTTTCTTCTATTAGCAGGATTACATATAACAGGCAATTAGTCTGTTTTAAGTTTGTAATAAAAATTTGGCATTTGAATTATCTCTTGCTAGAGTTATTTTTGTTCTGTTTAGTTTATTCTGATTGCCCCATTTCTCTTGCTTTAATAAAGGTTAATAAAGTTTCTTATCTTACCATGTCCATCCTATTTTAATTTTCAAAAATCATTAACTTTAAAGGTTGCTTCTAGGCATCTCTGTACTGCTCACTTCACTGTCCACATAAGAAATACACAGTTATTTAACTGCCTGTCTCTACTTCGGCTTTATGTTTACAGGATCTTCAAGATGAGGTGGCGAAGGAGACCGAGGTGCTTCAGCAACTTCAGGCTCAGCGCCAGAAAGTCCAGGAGGCTTTAGATGAGCTGGACCAACAGAAGGCCTCCCTGGAGGAGCAGCTTGTTCATATTCGACAGCAGACCAACCAAGAGACCCAACTTGTAAGTTTACTTGGTGGTTATTTTTTTTAAGTCATTTTGAGAAGCTATGTAATTACTTAGAATTATGGTTGCTTTACTTACAGATCTCGTCACTGCAGTCGGAGCACGAGGATCAGGAACAGAGGATATGTCAGTATGAGGAGGAGCTGGTGCAGGCACGAGAGGAGCTTTTGGCTCTGCAGGAGGAGAGCAGGAGACTACAGGAGAAGGTCCAGGCTGCTCAGGAGCAGCTCACTCCTCTTCAGGAGTCTGTGCGTGACTCTTTCACACAAGTTGCACAGGTTAAAAAGTCTTCCCTGGTTTCTTACAGCATGCCTGCAGAGACATCATTTTTTCCTCCCTTTTTTCCTTTTTTTTTTTTGTTTGTTATTCATGCACATGATGGAAATGCTATATTCCGATTGTAATGAACAGAGCCATCGACACAGGCTGCGTAACTTTTATATTTTGTTACATGTCCGAACACGAGTAACTACAGTGATGCTTCAGAATCTCAACCCTTCCAAAATGTCTATGTGGACACAGATGGTGCTCCACCAGTGTGTTCCTAATGCTGTATTTTCTGTATAAACACAGTATACAGGATTTACCAGAATCTATGTTTAACTATTATTTCTGCTCTTTCATCATCTTATTATTATTTTATTGAAATATTCTTCTGCCATGTAGGTTCAGCAGAAACTGAATGACCTTCAGGTGGAGGAGCGATCAGTGACTGCTCAGCTCAGCTGGAAGAGAGCCCTTGAGGACAGCTCTCCTGTCATGGTTAATGGATCAGCAGGCCCCACCGCAGAGCTCCATCATGGGGACCTCTTCCAGGGGGACCTGTTCCAGGAGGACCAGCCCAAAGAACTGAAGGTGGAAGAACCAGCTGCTTTCTGCAGTCAGCTGAAAGAACATTCAGATCCGGAGGAGAAAGGAGGCGTGAATGAGAAAGAAGAGGAAGACGAGAAGGAAGAAGAGAGTCCAAAGGCTGGGGAAGATGAAAAGCTGAAACGTGATGCCTTGGATGATCTCTATAGTAGTCTAGCCTCCTCTGACATGTACAGTCTGTCGACCCTTGCCAAACCATGGGAAAGCAATGTTAGGGTAAAAATAATAATAATATTCTCTTTCAGTTGTTTTTAAATGTGAAAAGAAACCAGTGTAAAGCCTAATACCTATTGCAACTGTGCAGAGTTTTTTGTTGTTGTTGTGTTTAAGGTTTTAGCTTAGCTGTAATATGGAAAATCTCACACATAGTCTAAAATAAATCTTTCTTTTTTTTTTTTTTCTCATAAAGCAGGTCTTAATGAAGACCAAATCTAAGTTGCATTGTGTGATCGGTTTTTAATTTGTCTGGCCAAAGGACTGATGAGCTGATGCGATAGCGAGGAGTCTCTCATCCTCTGGCCCTCCACAGTTTCCTCCTAGAGTATTGGTTAGATTTTAGTGAAACTTTCACACAGTGATCACTTAATGATTCTTCATCCAAATTGTAATCAATGTCAAGGGCATCTTGGTCCTTTTACTGGCATGTTTCCATTTTTACAAGAGATGCTACTCCTCCTAGAGTATTTTTGTGTAGATTTATGTGAAACACAATTAATTTGTTCTGGATATGACCAGAATCCTTCACTTCTACATGAATTTTAATTCCTATTAGTTTGTGCGATGCAGCCAACCAGTGACAACAAAACATATAACCTTTACTGTACTTCACAGATTGCAATAACCTGTGAATTGTGAAGCTCATGAGCTACTCTCTTTGACGTTCTGATTTAGGAAACTCATAACTTTCCTCCAAAGTATCAGATTGTGTTGTTGTAAGCAATTATTTTGCTTCTATTCTCTAACCTCTCCAGGAACACAGTAGCCCTGCTCCCGACATCTCCCCTGAGGTCATAGATGATGCAAAGGAGTCACCTAAGGAGAGCCCACCAAAGGTAAAGTCCCAGAGTTACTTAAGTATACCTCTGTTAACCAGTTAATAAAATCTTTGCATGACCCCTGCAATTTCTTCAGTTCTTCTTCTGGATTTTTTTTCCCTGTATTTGTTGTTGTGTCGTTAAGTTTGACATATAGGCAAGCACGAGGGACCTTTGTTTAACCTGTGTTCTTTTACATTTTGTTTATGTAATGCTTTTTTATGTAAGGCACAGATATGAGATGTGGGACATGCAGTGTCTCAAACAATATATAGACTGGCACTTGACAGCAAAGAAAAATTCAGGGTAATACGTGAAGTAAATAGTCAGATTTAAATATGGATGTTTAAAAAGTTTTTCAGAACATGATGCATGAATTAATTGATGGAGATAGCTCTGTTGTTTACTGTAAACACACATTATTTACTGTAATGCTCAGAGCACTGTGCCTCCCTGTGACAGGTTTTATCACCAGAGCCAGAGAGCAAACAGGATCCTACAGAGCCTACAGAAACAACCACCTCCTCCTCTCCACCTCAGGCTGGCCCTCGCTCCATGCCACCACAGACCAGCCCTCCCTCCCTGCCTGAGATGGATTTCTTCCATTCAGACCCCTTTACTGACCGTAAGTCCCCCGTAGTGAAAAATAAAGATAAATGCGAGCATTCTGCCTTTGTCTAAGACAAAAAACCAAAAAACAATTCCTTTTTGGGGTGGCTGTAGCTCAGGAGGTAGAGCAGGTCATCCACTGATCGGAAGGTCGGCGGTTCGATTCCTGGCTGCT
>JAVDPK010003004.1:115267-151821 GCA_034780415.1 Cichlasoma orientale | reverse complement strand
TATAAGCGCTTTGAGTGCTCCAAGAGAGTAGAAAAGCGCTATATAAGAACTAGTCCATTTACCATTTACCATTTAATGAGATGCAGAATGTTTTTTTATGTATGAAGTGTATTTAATGTTTGATGAACACTTGCAGAGTGATGATGTCTTTTACCTTTGTAGATGATCCTTTCAAAGATGATCCATTTGGAAAAACAGATGCTGGAGGTAATACTTGACAAATGAAAGCATTTCATGAAAAACTAATCTCAAACAAGCACAGCATTGTTTTATTTATTTGTCCCATCTGACAAGTATGCTCTGATTCTACAATGTTATATATTCATACTGTGTCTGCTGCTGTTTATGTTGAATCAGATCCTTTTGGAGGAGATCCATTCAAAGGCACAGACCCCTTTGCTGCAGACAATTTCTTCACACAGACCTCCAGCACCCCCTTTTCCTCAGAGGACCCTTTCTCTGCTTCAGCTGACCCATTTAGTACCACTTCTGGCATGCCAGAGCCAGACCTGTTCGCAGCCAAGACGAACGATACGGCAGCTGTGCCAGCAGGCCCGGATCCCTTCACCTCCAAATCCACCAATCCAACTGTAGCATCTAATGATCCGTTCAGCTCCAAAGGGAACAACACACCTGATTCAGACCCATTCGGAGGCAAAATGACCAACACAAAGGAGGCAGACCCATTTGGTTCTCAAGATGGAGGGAAAGACCCTTTCAGCTGCTCCCCACAGAGCTCTGATCTGACAGTGGTGAGTAGGCCTGCTGAAAACCTGTTCACAGTGCACTGAGCGAAATTGTTAGGACAAATAATTGTCAGGAATATAATTTTTACCTTTTTAACCTCAGCCATTTTTAGAAGAACCTGGCTTATAGACAGCCTTAGATTTTACACACATATGCTTTGTATTAATTATATTATAGTTTAAATTCTCATAAATATAATTTTAAAATCTTAAATCATTGACATGTAAGTTGTTCAGAGGAAGCAGCAGCTAACATATAGCAGTGAGTCGCAAAGTTTGGGTCTCAGCTCTCTGGTGAGCCATGAAAGTCATAAAATTAGTTTATATAAACTTTGCACATAAAGTAAGGAAATTTGTGTTTGGTCGATTGTTTGGCTGTTTGAAGCTGTTTGGCGTCAGCAGAGAACACCTGGCAAGTTTTTCATGGGCGCAACCCACATACTCAACTCAGCTGCTCAACCCAAAATTCCATTTTCCTTACAAATGTGGCTTTCCAACGGTGCAAGATTTATTGCCAAGAAGCACTGTTACAAGAAAGAAAGAAAAATTAATCTGGGAAGTAAAAATGCAAAGAAGGAAATCCTTCAATGACTAATGTTATGTGTGATTTCCTGATTTAAAGGTGTGGTTTGTTTGTTAGTTTTGATTAAAGCTTTTGGTGGGCTGCAGATTTTCAAAATGGGCTGCAGCAGTCTTAAGTTGGGAAATAACTTGGGTAGAATATTGTTTTATATGATTTTGAATTGTTGGCTTGCAGGTTTATGCTGCCAGGTCTCCAGTTAAGAGTCTGAAGTTGCCATTAAGAAATTAAGAACATTACTATGTCAGTATAGCCTGGAAAACAAAATGAAATAGCTCTAGCTCTGTTGTTTTTATTTATTTTTTGATATACATAAAGCTCTAGTTCTAGTTAATCACATTACAGGTTAGGATGTGTGTCCACTCAAGGTGGATTATAAAAAAAAAAAATCTGAGCATGAACTTTTTGTTCTGCTTTTTAGAAGGACACGGCGGCAACCAATGACCCTTTTGCTCCAGGTGGGACTACAGTGAGCGCCTCCTCAGATGCAGGTATGACTTGTGGCATGGCACCACCCACTGGGGACAGAACTCATTGCAGCCAGAGACACAGTTTGAAGTGTTGGAGTGTTGCTGATTTCATGTGCTCAGTTCCTTCTATTGATATGTTTCAGATCCATTTGCTGCTGTGTTTGGCAATGAATCATTTGGAGAGGGTTTTGCTGATTTCAGTGCTTTGGCAAAGGTAATTTCCAGATTTTTGATATATTCTATCATATCGCTTCAGAAGCACAGTAGTGAAATTATATTTAGTCTCAAACACAGAAAAATGACTGTAGGAAGAGATGTCAGGATGTGCAGAATGCACCATATATATTAAATAATTATGCAGTCATGTTAGTTTTTTCAAAAATGTCTCTGTCTCTTCTACAGTCGTAGCTAAAGGTTTTGAGAATGAAAGTAGTGGTTTTCACAAAGTTTGCTGCTTCAGTTTTTATGATGGCATTTTGCATCCAGAATGTAATGAAGAGTGATCAAAGTCCCTTTTTGCCATGAAAATGAACTAAATCCCAAAAAACCCATTTCCACTTCATTTCAGCCCTGCCACATAAGTACCTACTGACATCATTTCAGTGAGGCTCTCATTAACACAGATGAGTTTTGATGAGGACAAGGCTAGAAATTACTCTTTGATGCTGATTTAGTTTGAATAGCAGACTGAATGCTTTGAAAGCAGGGTAGTGCTTGAAATCATTGGTCTTCCTCTCTTAACCATGGTTACCTGCAAGGAAACTTGCAGTCATTCATTGCTTTGCAGAAAAAGGGCGTCACAGGCAAGAATATTGCCGCTAGTAAGATTGCACCTAAATCAGCCATATATCGGGTCATCAAGAATTTCAAGGAGAGAGGTTGAGTTGTTGTGAAGAAGGCTTCATGGCGTCCAAGAAAGTGCTGTCTCCTAAAGGTGATTCAGCTGCGGGATTGGAGCATCACCAGTGTAGAGCTTGCTCAGGAATGGCAGCAGGCAGGTGTGAATGCATCTGCACCCACAGTGAGTTGAAGACTTTTGGAGGATGGCTTTGTGTCAAGAAAGGCAGCAAAGAAGTCACTTCTCTCCAGGAAAAACATCAAGGACGTACTGATATTCTGCAAAAGGTACAGGGGTCGGACTGGGGAAAAGCCATTTTCTCTGTACAAGCCCCCTTTCCAATTGTTCGAGGCATCTGGACAAATGATTGTCTGAAGAAGGAAAGCTGAGTGCTACCATCAGTCCTGTGTCGTGCCAACAGTAAAGCATCCTGAGACCATTCATGTGTGCGGTTACTTCTCCTCTGAGGGAGTGGGCTCCCTCAATTAGGCTCACAATTTTGCCTAATTTCACACTTGATATTTACACCGCAGCTTTTCCAAATGAACTAAATCTAAGCAGAGGGTCTCCTTTGATTCCGGTGTACCTTCATCTATCAGGGTTTAATGATGTGTGTTGATGCACTCTTTGTACGGTGATATGTGTGTGTTTGCCATGCAGATCTTAAGGTAATCCACGGCCCTTCCTGCTTCTGATTATGCAATATATATATATATATATATATTTGATTTGGTCGCACTTTTTCATTGCAGTCAAATGGTGCTGACCACTTTGGAGTCGACAGCAAGAACCTCTTCCAGGAAGAGAGCCAACCTGCCAGCTCTGATGTGCCCCCAGCCCTGCCACCAAAAACGGGTACGCCAACTAGACCTCCTCCTCCACCTCCAGGTCAGTTAATCTTTTTATCCAGGGGAACAAAAGTGCACATCACTTATACAGTTATCAGAAGAACTGTGTGGTTATCAGACATCTGGGGATGCATCAGCACTGTTAATTTGAAATAAAATCTGCCTTTGTTGAGTCTGCCTGTCTGTGCCTTATCAGGTAAGAAATCATCCATCCATAGAACAGAGTCCTCTGACTCCTTCCATCGCCGAGGGAACTTCATCCCACAGACTTTGGGAGACTTCTCCTCCTCTTCCTCCCTGCCTGCAAAGGATCCTTTAGCCGACCCCTTCGCCCCCTCCTCCCCTCCTCGCCGCAACGTACGGGAAGCTGACGGATTTGCCAGCTTTGACAAAGTGAGCACCTCCCTCTCACCATCTCCCTCACCTCCACCTGAATGTCAATAGTCACACTCTCTTCTCTCCCCCCTCCTGCCTATAAATCAACATCTGGTTCCTCAGTAAGGTTACACCCTCTAAACAAATCAGGCCAGCTTTTGAAATCACTCCATCCACTGCCAGTCAAAAGGCTCAAAGTAAACTAATCAGCTTATTTAAAGTTTTCACATGGTAGCACAGGCTCATATTGTTACATTTTGTTTGATAACTTTTTTTTTTCAGTTAAAATGATAAAATCTTGTAAATCTTGTATTTTTAATTGTTTTTTTTTTTTTTTTTGCATTAATGCTGCTTGTGTATATTTTAGATCACTGTTATTATTAACGCAATGCTTTCTAACCATGTAAAGATTCCTTTTTTTCCGTTACTGATTCATATTGAGATTTAACCTCATTTAACCCTAATGACTGAAGTTGCACTCTTACTTTGTGAGGAAATGCATAGAAATTATAGATACATTTATATATTAAATCTGCAACAATGTCAAATCTTTTATTAAATAGTGACTCAGGTTAATTACATGCAAATATCTTTGATAGGAAGTCCGTGATGTTTGGCAGTGAATGGAGAGATGAGAGGCTGCTTGTATTTGACTTTTGTTAGCCATCCCAACTTTGGCACACTGACGTTACTTCCTGTGCAAGCACAAAGAGTCGAATCCAATAATTAGATGCAAATTTCTCTGAGATTTTATGCTTCTTTTAACACTAAATTTGTCTCAGGGAAATTTTACTCACCCATGGGGCATAGTGGCTGAGCTCACTCAATATGTTGCGGAGTCAGCATAATTGTGGGGAAAAGTCATCTGTTGACCTTGACTAATGAGCTGCATAGTACTGCTTGCCGTATTCATACCATTTATACCTATAAACTTAGGAGTTTAATTTGATTAAATCATTGATTTAAATAAAAAGGCTCCAAGATAAACTTGGAGCACCTGAACTTGCCCAGAAATACTGCATTTTAAAAAGTGCAGACTGTAACCAAAATGAATGGGGGGAGTTCTTTTTTTCCTCTCATTCATTAATAATTCATATATCTAATATAACTAAAAGAAACCAAGAGGAAAATGATTGCATTTGTCTGAATCTGGGTTAACCCTCAGGTAACTGTATTAAAATCCTCTCAGCTCTTTCTCTTGTAATAGTGCATGGAAATGAACTGTCAAGTTGTGAGTTTGGGATGGATGACTACATGAAAAACACTGATTTTCTCCTGTCACATGACTCTACCTGCATGTACCTGTCACATCGTCAACCTGCATGTACTAACTTCGTCTTTGATTGGCTGGCTCTCATTGACTTACACCAGTGTCTCCACTGTTTCTCAGATCATATTTTCTTCCCCTTTACTCTACTGCTGTTTATTTATACAGGCTTTCCTCAGGCCATCCATCTACTCATTCATTCAGTCATCACATCTGTTAGCCCTGGTCTGGTCAGCAGTGTGTTGTGGAGAAGCAGATTGTCTGTATTCTCTGTGTCTGTCTTTACACCTCTGTCAAAGAAGTTGAATAAAGTGTTGAATCAAGGCCACCATCTCTGGCTTCTATGTGCATCCATGACGTCACCATCTGTACATCCCTGAGCTTAAAGGATCAAGTGTTTTGCATTTTCAGTTCATTTGTAAGAAGTTTTCTTTACTATATTTCATCTTACTGCAGACAATTTTCCAAAGCATGCGTTACATTGAGGCTGAAAAAAAGCTCTGTCAGTATATTGCCATCGTAAACAGAGACTCCATCAGTGTGTACATTCGGCTCTAAATAACCACACAGGCATAACAAGTGAGATGCGTTATTAGTCATAACAGATTTGTCTCACGGAAGATTCATATCTCTGCAGGCAGTAGATACAAAGAAATCAGGAAACCATGTTTCCAAGAAACTACAGTGGGGCATGGTTTCAAGTAGATGAGCTAAAATATGCAAAACTCTGTTGGTCCTTTAAAGGATTTCAACACACTTTTATCAAACAAGAGAAAATAAGATTAAAAATGTGAGATAAGAATTTATTTATTTTTTAATGTGGGAAAAAAAAAATCAATCTTTCCATGTACCTAATTGATTTCATTCGTATTTGAGAGTATGGGTGGGACATTGCCTGCAGCTGATAAGTACATGTCCTCTGTTAAATCCATTACATGTTAAGTCTTCTTGTGCATGTTCTGCATAACGTGAAGCGCTATCTTCAGCTCAAAAAGAGCTGCTAGGAAACTTTCCTTTGCATGGCTGGATGCACCTGGGACGCCCTCTGTTGCTTCTGTCTTTCATTGAGAATAATGAATATAATGGTGACACAGTCTGCAATGATTAACCAATTTAACCAGTGGACTGTTTGTTTTTAAGTGTACTTCCTACTATTTTTGTTGTCGTGAAGCTATAAATGGATGTGATTGCGGCCATACAGCTGTCATTCATCCTTAGTCAAGAGCTCGGCTTTCATGCTTTTCTAGCATCCCTGTCCCTGCTTTTATGCTGATCACTGATCACTGCAGGAACTTTGCAAGGACATATGCCAGAGGGAGGGCTATTTTCATTTGGATCGAGGGAAACGGATTTCCATAGCACTATGCTTTTTCCTTTGTTCCTTTTCATATTTTTTCCCCCTAATTTGTATTTTGGTTGTGGTGGGTCTGAAAAATTCTGGATTTTTTTTTTTTTGACCACACAGTAAAGCACCTTTCTCAAGATGGGCATTTTGACTTGATAAACACAAAACTACTTTTTGGTACCCTACTATTGTGCATCCAGACTCACTGTCGTTGCTTACTGGTACATGACTGGTAATTACAAATAAGTCAAAATGTCCACTTTTAAGGAGGTCTGTTGTCAGTGGGTTTTCAGAGTTTCGAAACTGCATCCATTGTGTGCGTATGTTTGTTTTGTTTGTTTCTGTTTTCATGGAGCAGTATCCAACCGAGGAAGACATGATAGAGTGGGCAAAGCGCGAGAGCGAGCGAGAGGAAAAGGAGCGACTCGCCAGGCTCACCCAGCAGGAGCAAGAAGACCTGGAGCTGGCCATCGCTCTCAGCAAGTCTGAACTCTCCTGAGGAGGCCCCAGTCCCCTCCACTGTTCTGGCTTGGCACGGCACGGCACAGCCTGGCCCGGCCCAGAAAGCACCAAAGCAAAGTGGGGATTGTACAGGACTGATTCAGCATCACCTGCTGACCCCATGAAGAGACTCAAAACTCATCTCACTCGTTCAACCCCATTCTTCCATGACTGTCCATCCTGTTGGTCTCCGTGGTTTTGATTGGACGAGAGGACCGAAATGGAGTGTTTTTTTTTTTGTTTTTTTTTTTTCAAATGAAGAACGGATGTTTAAGTGAAAACTGTTCAAATTTTAACATCATCATGTTTTGTTCATTTCAAAACCAGGCAGCAAATGCTGCATTAGCTCCCCAGAATGTAACTTATTTAAACATGCACTCAAAACTGGTCCAGTTTTTACATACTAAACAAACTCACTATATTTCATTAAGTCTCAGCTCTCTTTGTGAGGATTTGATGAGATTTTGGTAGACATGCTAATTTTCTAGAACCTAGAAAGTTCCCTAATTTTTGTTTTGTTCTCTATTAAGTTTCTGAGGCAACCGCAGTAAACTGGGGAAATATGAGGTTTTGTGAGTTCTGTTTCTAAGAATCTGTAGTCGCCTCTATAACAGAGTGACCGTGTTTTGTTCCACTCCTGTATAGCGGCACAGGCAAGATCAGATTTTTTTCCTTTTCCTCGAACAGGTCAGCATAAATCACCATTTCCATGTGTTTAACTGGAAGTTACCGGTCCTGTAAGATGTGAAATGCATGCGTGGGTTTATACTAAAATGGAACAAATCTACCACAGCTACCTTTTCCTTTTAAATTTCAGTCCTAACTTTTTCACTGTAGCATCTGTCTTTTGAGTGTTAAAGCATTGATTTTTTTTTTTTTTTTGATTTTTTTTTGGAAGCAATAAGGAATCAAACTACAGCCATTACATTTTATGTCGACAGATTGGTTTGCATTAATTAGGGCACACTACAGTAGGTTGCAGAACAGATCTGTTTCTCTAACATGCAAGCTAAGTTCCTCTCAAGTACTTACAATCTTTAAATTGGTCTAAAATGTTCAATTTATTGTAAAAAAACAAACCATTTTATAAATATGTCCTGACATGAAAGAATGTACTTTTTTGCTGAGATGTAGCTGCAAAACCGGTGAGATTAACAACACAGAAGCTTAACAATATAAACGGGGTTGTCATAGATGAATGTAAATGTGGATCCTACCTAAACTGATCATTAATTCTGTTGTTAATCCTGATTGATCTCAAGGGCTCGTTAGCAGCATGAATGCTGAATGGATAACTACAGCATACAACCGTGCAATTTTCATTTTACCACTTGAACATTTGGTTCCATTTCAAAATGTGCCGCAGTCGGTGCTTCTCTTGTTACCGTGTGTACGATTTTTGCTTTTCTAGTTTTTCCGGGAGGCATGTCCTCTCTGAAAACGTGCTCCTTGGATTTCAGTCTTACATGAACTCAATGAAAGCTGTTCGGTGTTTCTGCTTCTCATTAGAGCAGCGCATTTTCTGCCCGTGCACCTCAGTCTCTGCAGGGATTTAACTTGCAAAAGACCTGCTGATGTACTAAGGTTACACGCACGTAACGCGCTGCATCCTCGAGCCGGTTAACACCCACACTGCAGTTGGCCAACCAGCAAAGCTCCTTTACTAAACATGACAGAAGGTTTCTGCTGGGGGAAGACTATATTGAATTGCAGGAGGCCTTTGTTCTCATTTCTTTAGTTTGTTTCTTATCAAAAAATGCACAAGATTTTGGACAGCTCTTCCTGTTCTTCTTTAATGTTTAGCAAGCAAGTAGCTTCTTCTTCTCATGTCTAACCAGTTTACTGTCTGTGGATGATACAGCACTTCCTGCTGAGAGCGCACACTCTCTCATATTGACGTTTATTGTAAATACAGGAGAGCATGAGCTGCATGTCTGCTCTCCAGGTCTCTTGTTGTACTACAGTTTCATAGTTTCATTCTCTCATATTCAAACAGGTTACTGTCACTTTTACAAATTCTGCACATTTCACAAAACCAGAACCACTTACTGTATGTTTCTAGGCTTATCCATAAAGGCTTTTTAAGCTTCAGGCTAATTGTATTTTATTTTGTATTTCCTAACTTGTAAGAAAAATCATTATTGGCCATGTAATGCATTTAATTGAAACAGAATAAATATTAAAAATGTGTAGTTTTGTGTAGTGTGTAGTGTATTTTTAATCTGTTACTGTCATAAAACAAGTTCTGCTTTTTTACTTATAACAGTGCAGCTCCATTTGGCAGTCACCAGATAACAGCACAACTTGAAGGTCTGCCACTAGCGCCATGTTCTCTTCATAGATGATAATGTTTTCCCTGAGTGTGAATCTGCTCTCATCTGTGAAGACAGCATAACCTACACGGTGAAGTCCTCCACACTCCTGAAAATGTGCTGGGAGACACCGAAAACCTTCTTGTGATGGAACCGATGGATGTGCTGTCCTGGAGGAGCTGGACTACCTGTGCAAAACTAGAGAAAAATCAGACGGTCTGTGGCTGCCACCTGAAACACCATTCTCTTTTTGGGAGTTGCCTTGTTGTTTCCAGTGCACCCGTTGTCACAGCAGATCATCTGCCTCCACCTCATGTCGCATGTCCTCCTTCACTACATCCTTGAACCTCCTCTCTGGTTTTCCTCGTTTCCTTCTGCCTGGCAGTTCCATATTGAACATCCTTTGTCCTATATATCCACTATCCCTCCTCTGCACATGTCCAAACCACCTCAGCCTCGCCTCTCTAACTTTGTCTTTAAACCGCTGAACCTGAGCTTATTTCTAAATACAGGGGTATTTAATTTATAATATTTAGTTATGGTGTCACATAATTTAAAGTAATGAGAAAATTTGATCAGTTAGCGTTTTATGTAGATTTAACTACAATTACATGGAGATATTTATATGATCACCTTTAATATTTATACACAACCTGTTTCTAAGCATTTTTCTGTTAAAAGATAAGTTTTTTTTTAAATTATTTAAAAGTTTTTCATGACACCAGAAAATTAAACGTAATTAAATTTAAAAAAAAAAGTATGCACAGCTTTTTCCGGTGTTATGATTTTTTTTAAAGTCTTAATTATGCAAGTTTTATAAATATATAGTATCTTGGACTATTAAAGAAAGTCGTATGTTTATAGTTTTTAGACCTCGTTTCCCGTGTTTACTTCCTTGTTTCTGTGTAACATCGCAATAACATGGAAGGCTTTAGGACCGTGAGGCCAGCCGCTGCATTCCTGTACATTTAAATAGAAAAGCCATGATTGCGGTGATGAGAGGAGCGCACCTTTCCACGTCAGGAAGGAGGAAGACGCCTAGCAGCAGCCGCAGCAGTCGCTTTCCCTTCCCACTTGTTCCCGAGTGCAGTGAGTGAGAACCGCTGTGTAAAGCTGCCCCCTCCCCGGTCTGCTGCTGGTTCCCCCCTACCTGTGCTGTGGAATGAGTTTTAAGAACAGCTGGAAGCGAAGCCTGAAGAGAAATGACAGTAAAAGGTGAGTAGAAGAAAAATCACAGCGAGTCCTGGCTGGCTGGTTGGCTCTGTCCGTGCTTGTCTGTTTCCAAAGTCAGGCCGGCAGCGAGGATTTAATCGCACTTCTTCCTCTTCTTCTTCTTCTTCTTTTTTTTTTTAAATCGTAGATCATCACGTGGTCGGGCTGCCCTGAGTTGTATCTTGTCATCACACTGATTGCTGTTTAGAGCACACTGCAGGCCATGAACACAATATGTCCAGGACCCTTAAAGATCATCTGTAAAGCACACACTCTTCTCCCTCTGTGTGTATTTTGGGTCTCTATAGTTAATAAATCCAAAGACAGCTTTCTGTTTTAACCACTGTGAGACAGAAAGAAAAACTCTGACACGTTTGGTATCATTTTCCTTCTCTGTGTTCTTATTATTATTATTAACCGTGTCAGTCATTTGTTCCCATTCTGCATCCTGTTACTCAACATTACCTTTAGGATGTGCCAGTCAGGATCACAGTGAAGAGGCAGAATGCTCACATTAACTTTTAACTGTTAACTGATTTTAAGAGGCTGATGGGGATTCCAAAGATACAACAGAGTACATTTTTGGGTGCTTGTAAATAGTTCAGTTCAACCCCATTTAAAAAAAAGCTTAATATTAATGATTAAACCAGTAATTTCCAGGCTTTTCAGCTCCTTATTTAAATTTCTGCCTGACGTTTCCCCTTTGATTTGTTCATATAAGCTAATTTCATAGCCATTTGAGGCCGAAAAAGGAAATTGCACCTCATATTTTATTTTAACAAAGGGAGGCAAGTCATATGTGTATTACTTACTAATATGAGCCCTCAGATGTCATTTGTGACATTCTGGAGGGACCCAACATAGCTTGGGTCTCTCATATGAATGAAAACAAAATTAAAGTGTCCATTTTAGTAAAACTAAAATTGCTCATTTTAATTTTGACGCCAGCAGCATATTTAAACAAGAGCACCGCTGAGCAGGAGGCAGCGCTCGGCTGTTTTGGATTCATAACGGGGGGGAAGGGTGAGGGGTGGGGGGTCAAAGTGCTGTTGTAGTAAAGTCAGTGAACAAGTGTGTGAAGTTTGGTGGGTCTAGCTTGAACCGTACACATCTATGGTGTGAATTTGAACGTCCTAGGTCACATCATTCTTGAGTTATGGCCAACGTTAAAGTTTTTATGGAACAGACGCCGACGCCAAGGCTGCCGATGCCAAGGCCGTGACAATACTTCTTATCCCCAAGAATCTTTTAGACTAAAAGACTAAATGGAAGAATTCATGGGAGACTTTTGGGCCCTTCTTTCCTCAGACGTCCAGTATCCCAGCTAACCTCCTCCTCATGCAATCATGAGATCCTGTTTTGCATTTTTTCCTCCCCCCCCAAGCTGACCTTTTATCTGTTCACAGGGATGCAATGGAGCCACAAGATGTCCCTGACAGCCCGGACACCCCGAGCCAGTACGGTGACACTGTGCATGTCATTTTTTTTTTAAAGCCGAGTGACAAAGAAAAACATAAAGCATCTGCTAAACGTAGCTCTAATATTAACACCGTAACAATAAGTTTAACCCTTTTTCTGTTTGTAAGTGAACTCCTGTAGGCATGCTGTTTCACTCAGACTCTAAATCTGAATTTCTCATCTCAGGTTGTCAGATGTAAACAGTCCAGAGCTGGACTCCATCATCACAGACTTCAAGTAAGTGTTTTTAAATTAAAAAATAGTTAAGAAATTTTAAAAAATTGAACCTCCAGAACCTTACCAAGATTTGCTCCCATAATACACTGAGGTTTCCCCAAAAGTTCTTATCTGTAGAAATCAGCAAGTCATTGTCATTAGGAGTGTCCTCATATATCAGTATCCATATTTCTCTGGCTCTCACGCTCGTGTTCCTCGAACAACTGCTTGTCTTTCAGCTGGTTTTCGTCCCCTGAGATCGCCCTCCTTTCTCTAAAACAGCTCCGATTCTGTTCCTGTGTTTCAGGTTACAGATACCGGACAACACAGATGGTCCGGAGTCAACAGAGCCATCAAACGAGTAAGACTGGACTGTGAACGCTCTCAGATCATGCATGAAAACTGAGGTTTAGATTACAGAAATGTTCCGAAAGCCACACAAATGTTTGGTTTCAACAAAGATGGAGGTGTTTGTTCTTCTTAAAGGCTCTTCATATACGGCGACGCCTTGCGACAAGAGAACAGCCGAAAGGAGCTTTTTACTTTCGTATATTATTGCTTTGAGTTGCTGCAATCGAGAACGCTGCTGTGAGAGGATTTGTAAGCTGAGATGAGGGACGCGCTGAGGTAAAAGTCATTAGAGGTTCACTGGCAGTTTCTCCTGCTGCTTCTGATATCAATAATTCAGACAGAGAGAACCCGAGAATAACATCACCTCTCAGCACTTGTTACGTTAAGTTATGACTGAGTGTGAACATGAAATTATTGCTTATTCAAGCTATGATGAGAATTCAGAGCCTGAGTAAGATGTGCCTGTCTGATAAGATCAGAAGCAGGCAGTAAAGTGAAAGGACGGGCTAGCACTACTGTATTTTTAGATGTTTATAAAATGTTGACAGAAGAGGCGTCGCACATCGTTGAGAACTGAATTCACATTGATGCGCGACATCCCCGACAGCCTGGACTCCCCAGTCATGTGACAGCTGCGTAAGAATGATATGGCTTGTCATAAACCGTTTGCCTGATCAAAGTAAAGCACCAAAACGGTGAAAATGACTGTGTTTTTGGGAGTTAGTGTGTGCGGGAGTGTTTTTGAAATCAAATTCTGCACCATGAGGACGGCAACAAAAATCTAATTTTCTCCAGCTTAAACTCATGACCCTCTGATCTCCTCGCAGCAAGCATGAGAGATGAAAGCAACAATTAAGCGTTTCTTTTTTACTGCTCTCTATAAAGATAGATGTTTTTTCCTTCTTGTTTCTGCGCTGGACACTGTGAGGACTTTGTTCTTGCAATTGTGCTTTTATGGGGGCAAAAAAAAAAGTCATATTAACCCTTAGCGTATTAACCCTTAGCCCTTAGCGTGGTCACATGACTGGAAGCTTTATTCTGTCTCTTGATGTTTGCGTGTTTGCCATGCAGCCTGGTTGCTTTATATTTCATGTTTAAACTGGCCTTTGAAGAGAGGAATAGTACGTGTGGCTAGAACGAGTATTTGAAAACAAGTAAGAGTGACCTGAGAGAACTCACTGACATTCAGTATTTCCCTCCAGCATTGAGGAACAAGCAGATGCAGATGTCAAGTGAAGATTTCATGTCTATTTTATTTTGTCAGTGATGCAAAGATGCACAAAGTAACACAGCAACAAATATAATTTAGCACTTATACAGTTTAGAGCTCAAACAGTTATTTAATATCATCAGAGATGGAACTTCATTCAGAAAAAAACTTAAATTAATCAAGGAGCACTTTCTGTTACAGCTCAGTAATAATGTGGTAATAGTGGGGTAATAAAATAAAAACTTTATTCTCTCACTGAAAAAGGGAAACGGTAAGTTATTACCACCATAATATCATCATCTTGGATCAACAGTGGTTATATGTGAGTAATATCACAGTGAAATTTAGGTAATTGGGCAATAACAGGCCAGAAGCTGGGGACAATAATGTGGAACCAAAGGTATGAGGCAAAACCATTAAGTAATAGTACGGTAATTTATTGGTAATTATATGATAATCCTTTAGCAATAAATTAGTATTATCTGTGCATTACAATTTTATATACTGACTTGTAGTAATAACCTCATAATAATAAGGTAATATTGGTTTATGCTTTATATATTAGGATACTATTATCTCATATTATTATATTATTCTCTTATTTAAGACCAAATAAACTGTTGAAGAAAATTATGATTAGTTGCAGATCAAAAAATCAAATTGATGAAGTGTCGACTTGTTTACAGGTCATGAAACAAGCAGAATATCAGCTTTGGTTTTGCATGCAGCGTCCATCAGTCTCTGTTTGTACACAGTAAAAAGTGTATGTGCAGAAAGTTGAAGCCGCTTAAAATTTTGAGTGAAAACAATCTACATTTCTGCTTCAGTCATGGCAGAAATGGAAAAAAAAGAAGCAGAAATGTAGATTGCACTTTTTAGAGTGTATAGCTCACAGGTAAAGGCTTAGGTTTAGTTGCTAGTGCTCATCAAGCATCATGTAATTGCTTAAGTATGGTCATGGTGAGCCCACCTTGGGCTGAGATTCAGGAGGTTTTACCCGTGATTACGCAGGGAACAACACCCGTGATTATGCAGGGACCACTACACAAAGGTCAAGTGAGCGGTGGTGGCTGACATTTGGACATGCCTTCACAGCCAGTGGGATGAAAGAGGTGCTTAACAAAAGAGGTCCAAATACTGTTTACATTGGCAAGATGTCATTAAAATAAAAGTTACAGTAATTAACTACATAAGAAAGTAACTAAACTACATGAATCTGTGAATTGAGTAGAACTACCAGCATGCTACAGCAAACTGTGATTAAACTACTTGTTTGGTATACAGACTGATGCACAGCACATCTCTGATTGCTGCTAATATTAGTTCTAACTGCTTATATGAGATGTGGGTCAAGACAGTCCTCTCTGAACTACAGCTGATATGTGTTTATGGTACTCTCTCACCCGTTCACACTCACTCATATCTAATGGGTGACTGCCAATGGGCTGTTTACAGCGATATACAGCCGTAACTCCTGGCACTGCTCCCGTTCTCCATTCATGATTTCACATTATTTCCTGTGCATCTACATTTTGAGCTGCTGCGCTGCATCGACATCTATTCCTGGACTCTCTGCCCGCTGCAGTGTTCAGTCTCTGCCACTGCAGCAGCTCTGACCAGCTGTGATCCTCACGGCACACCAGCTGAAAGCCTCACTTTCTGTTCCACCACCGGCAGACAGCATTCATATTTTTTATCATGAAAGATGGCCTTGTGACTGAAACAGTTCTCCTTTTAGCACATTGCTCCTCTAGCATTTAGTTTTTTTGGTAGTGTCTTCATTTACAGAGAAAAATCCCCCTGACTGTGAATGGTGGGCATTTCAGCTACGCTCCTGATTTTGCATTAACCAATCAGATTAGAGACTGCAGTGTGGAGCATAAGGGTGATGATCGGAAGAGGTGGGACAGGCTTTCTGTGTGAGAGTGTGTGTTTAAAGGCTGTGTATTCTCTATGTGTGATAGTCATCCCAATCTTATTAAGGGCTGCTGTTGCTTCTGCGTCCTAACTCTTCCTCCCTCTTTCTCTCTCTCATTCATTTGTCCCCCCCCTCTCTCTTTCACTCTCTCTCTTTCACTCTCTCTCTCGCACGCTTTCACTAGCCTACCCTTCTGCTGTTTCTGCTGCTACAGAAAGAGACACAGATCATTACACTGCACTGCTGGAAAGGCCCCGCGCTCACAGTCACTTCTGCAATTTTCTTTCTCTCGTACTTCTGTGTCGTTCTCCGTCTCTCCTCCACACACACACACTTTGCCAGATGAAAATGTCAGGGGAGGAAGAGACTCTGTCAAACGGGTAAGATGCACGCATGTTGGGATGACGTGTGTTTCTCATTGTGTGCGATTCTCTGTGAATGTGAGTTTTTCTGCCGTGTCTCCATCATCATGTGATGTTTGTGTTTTCTAGCTGTGACACTCAGGCATGTGGACAAACTCGCTCGATTTATTGTCGGAGCGGCTCGTTTCTTTTGTGTCACGGCTCGACGTAAGAAGGCCTTTAAACGTGTTATGCCAGCCTGAAAAATGTGATGAAAGCTCTCTGAGGCAGACTTAATAAAACTAATGCTTTGTCACTCCAGGAAAGGGTGTGTGTGTGTGTGTGTGTGTGTGTGCGTGCGTGTGTGTGTGCACTTAATGCATTAGTTTGCATCAGCACATGCAGTGGTGTGTGTACATGAACAGTGGCTGTGTGGTAAGTGGTTTTATGTGTGTCTGTGTGTATGTTTGTGTGCCTTTGTGTGATAATGTTCATCATTGTGCAATTTGCTCTCTGGAGAAATCAACCCAGAATTTTAGACTTGCTGGCTTGAAACCTAATTAAATTATTTGGACAATGCGTGGTATGCACATCCTGAACCTCGCACACTCTCCTCTTTCTTCCAGTGGTTGTCATGCCTTTTCTATCCTTCACACAGTTGTCAATTATTCCATCCATTTCCTTTTCATTGTCCTCAGATTGTGTGGTACCAGTTGAGTTGGAGTCTAAAAAAAATCTGAGCAACAGGAATCCAGTAACACAAAAATATGTAGTTAATGCTTGTGTTTTCTTAAAAATCAGAGCCCTTATGTAACGTGCACATGTTAAAGTGTCTGGTGTTAAGTAAAAACGTTTACTCACATACTGCGATTTGCTAATGATTACTGAGATTCCTTATCTGTTAGAGTCACACTACGAGGATAATCAAACAGTTAATAAGACTCCAATAATGTGAGCTTATAGTTAGGGCTGGATCAGGTGACTTTGAATCATCCCTTAGTTATGCTGCAACAGGCCCAGGCTGCTGGGGGACTTCCTATGATGCACTGAGCATTTCTTCTCCACTCCTATCTTTCTATTCCCATTGGATTTATAAAACACCATTGTATGTTGTTAACATTTGTCTTCTCTCTCTTCCATACTCTGTGTTTTGTCCGGTCTCCCTTTGCGCTCCTTTTTTCTCCTCTCCCTCCCCTCATCCCCCCTAACCGGTCACGGCAGATGACTGCCCCTCCCTGAGCCTGGCTCTGCCGGAGGTTTCTTCCTGTTAAAAGGGAGCTTTTCCATCCTGCTGTCACCAAGCGCTTGCTCATAGGGGGATTGCCTGATTGTTGGGGATTTCTGTCTTACATTGCAGTGACTTTGCTTTACAATATAAAGCACCTTGAGGTGTGCTGTTATGATTTGGTGCTACGGAACTGAATTCCAAATCTTTTCTGGAGTAATGTGGAAAAATGTGGAGTACATGTGCATACGGTGACAATTTAGGGTAGGGTTATGGTTAATAAATATTTGGTTAAGATTAGATTTAGGATCAGTATTAGATAAGGTTTTACTTTAGTACTCGAACAGTGTGTTAACTGATACATTTGGTCTAAGTATTACAAGTTTTGCTGATAGCTGTTGATATTTGTTTGTCTGTAGGCTCACCATTTAAACTCGGTAGTATGGGAGGCCCCTGAACCAGACTCTGGTTATATTTCAAAGGATGCCAAGCATGAAACACTCACTGAGAGATCACGGAAGTACTGCTATGACTAAACTGTAGTTCGTTTATTGTTGCATCAGCTTTGGTATTTTTTAGAACAGGTTCAATACTATCAGTTTCACTGTCTCACTGTAATAAGCCTGTTATTCTCCCTCTGATTTAATCTTGATTAGGCAGAAGTAAACTGTCAGTATTTTAATTTTCAGTTTTCACTCTGGACTGGTGATGGAGGCTTATGATATTTAAATTTTTCCATCTGTTCTTGGCTAAATTTGGGTATTTTTCCAGGTGGGAATATCAGATAGTGCTGTAGTTAAAAGTGACACTAGGGAGTTGCTGCACCTTTACTCATACAGAAAACCGGTATGGCACATTAGCAACAGCTCTGGTTGGACTGGTTGGATTTACTCAGTGGCCACTGGTGGGAGACATGTGACTCTGCAGCATTAGCAACATAAATGCGCATACAATATGCTGCATTGTTTCCGCTTGGCTTTTATTATTTAACAATATAGCATTTGTAGACAATTAGAAAATAGCAGATTGCAAAATAAAGTAATTATTGTAGACTGATTGTTAATGTTTATATGATGCTGTTTATATCTTTGAGTTATTTTGTCAGTATGTGTTTAGAATTTGTTGCTAGCAACAAAGAGCACTGCCTTGGTAAAATCTGCATATCTTAAAGGCACATGCGTATTATACACAGACAGTGATCATACGGTTTTATGTTGCACTGACAGCAGTTGTTTCTGTGCTGTTAGCAGGGAGTCATATGGTGAACACAGCAGTCACCCGCATGTCATTAGCCAGAGCCGCACCAGTATGTGTGCTTCTTTTTTATTGTGGAGGTATGCGTGAGTATGAGGTGAGTTTATGGTTTCTCTGTGTTTCTAATGGACAGGAATGTATAGTTAGTCACTGCTGTTATACACATTAGTAGTAGTTATTTCTCAGTGGCTGTCTAACGCCAACATATGCTGAACAGGGAATATAGCAGTTAAATGGAAACAATAGTTGCCTTAAGGGGCTTTATGTTGTAAGGCAAAGGTTTAACAAGATTATAGAGACAAACCCAGTGATCTATTACTCCCTATGAGCAGTAATGGGAAGAAAAATACTCTCAATCAAAAAAGGCTGCAGGAGGGCGGCCATCTGTCTGGACTGGATGGGGGCTGGAGGGGAAAACAAGAGCACAGAAAGACAACAAATAGGACAAAGCACAAAATATGGGAGATTATGTAATGTTGTGCAACAGTTGCATATAGTCTTATGAAAAAGAGAGCATACCCTCTTTCAATTGGTTTTAGGTATTAGGACATAATAAAATAAATCATCCGGTCCATACCAAATTCTTCCTGAGATGAACAACACATGACATATTACACTGTTATTATTAAAGGTAAAGCCCATACAATTACAGAGAAAGCCCAACAATCAAAATAATTCCCTATGAGCAAACACTTGGCGACAGTAGGGAGGAAAAACTCCCTTTTAACAGGAAGAAACCTCTGGCAGAACCAGGCTCAGGGAGGGACAATCATCCGCCATGACCAGTTGGGGGTCAGGGAAGAGAGACAGGAGCAAAAGACATGCTGTGGAGGAGAGCCAGAGATTAATAATAACTAATGATTAAATGCAGAGTAGTTTATAAATAAAGTGAGAGCAAAGTGCTATTTTTGGGGTGGTATGGTACTATGAGGTCTTTACCATGGGGGGGCTTGATTATTCAAGGCCTTAAGAAGAAGGATTTTAAATTCAATTCTGGATTTAACAGGGAGCCAGTGAAGAGAAGCCAATATGGGAGAAATATGCACTCTCTCTCTCTCTCTCTTTCTAGCCCCTGTCAGTACTCTCACTGCCGCATTTTGGATCAGCTGGAGGTTTTTCAGGGAGCTTTTAGGACAGCCTGATAGTAGGACATATCCTGGTCAAAAATGACTCCCAAGATTCCTCACAGTGGTACTGGAGGCCAAGGTAATGCCATCCAGTTTTGGCCAAGCTTTAGCTGCTGGACAGATGACTTTAGAATACTTTGGTGTACACAGGAGTTTATGATCAACTCAATGGCTGCAGGTCCTGTGGCTGCAAAATGAGCCCAGATCATCACCCCTCCACCACCGTGCTTGATAGCTGGTATGAGGTGTCCAAAGGATGTTGTTCCAAAAGTCTTGTGCTGGCATGTTTTTTGTTTATTGTTTTATTTTCAGAGAGAAGATGCTTTCTCTTGTCAAGCCTTCCAAACAAGCTATGCTTGTTCAGTCTTTTTTTCTAATTGTAATGTCATGAACTTTAACATTTATCATGCTAACTGAGGCCTGTAGAGTCTGAGATGAAGCGCTTGGATTTTTTTTTTTTTTTTTTGCAGTTTCTCTGAGCATTGCATGATCTGACCTTGGGGTGAATTTGCTGGAACGTCCACTCCTGGGAAGATTGGGAACTGTCTTGGATGTTTTCCACTTGTGTATAATCTTTCTCACAGCAGAACAATGGACTTTAAATTGTTTGCGAACAGCCTCATAACCCCTTTATAGATTGATGGTAGAGAGGGTACTGGAAGAGGGGTGCCCAGTGCATCATGGGAAGTCCCCTAAGCAGCTTGAGATTATAGAAGCATAACTAATGGTCACCTGATCCAGTTCAACTATCAATAAAGGAAACTTTAAGCCTAATCTTAAAAGTAGAGATGTGTCTGTCTCCTGAGAAGAGCCTGATAGCTGAAGGCTTTACTGCCCATTGTACTTTTAGAAGCTTTAAGGACTGCAAGTAAGCCTGGACTCACTGAGAATAAAGTGCTCTAATAGGATAACATGGTGCTATGAGGGCTGTATGGTGCTGGGGGTCTGATCATTCTGGATTTTTGTAGGTGAGGGAAAGGGTTTTAAATTAATCATGTATTTTATAACAAGCCAAAGAAGAGAAGTATATAAGAGAAATTTTATCTGTCTTCCACCAAGTTCAGTGTATGTGTGATGTATGTAGGATCAACATAATGTGGCCTTGGGGCTCAAAGTATCACACTGAGTTCCAATTTAAAATAAAGAACTTCACAAAAATGCACACAAAGTAAAAATAAAGAAAGAAAGAAAAATAAAAATCAACAGTATGCCTCTATTGTGCAGATTTCACGACAAGGATTGACATGATGTACCAAAGCATGAAAAAAAAAGTGTTTTCAGGACAAACAAGCCGTAATCCAAACAAATGTAATGAATCATTTTAATGTTAAGGAACATTAATGTAACACTCTTATTTTAGAATTTCCATTAACTTAATGACTTCTCTCTGTTTTTTTTAATGCCGGTTGTTAATGTGTTTTTAACGTTCTGGGTGCTGTTTTCACCCCGAGTTTGAGAAGTGAAACAGACATTTAAAGTTTCATTACGCAGATAAAGTTTCATGCGTGCAGTCAGTCAAATCAAAGATGGACGATTCTGAGTCGTGAGGAGTCGCGTGGGTCGCATAACGAATGCAAAGTGACAGTTCTTTTTAAGCCAGTAGGAGCATCTGTTCTTTACCTGTAATGAAAGATTCAGATCAAAAACTGGCCCTGGAGCTTGTACTTACATAAATGTAGATGGCTGTGTGAGAGCTGTAATTTGTGCTGATTACTTCTGTAAATTGCAGTGCAATGCAAACAGCAACAACATTAGCAGCAAAGAGCACTCTCTCGAGCCAGTTTGCTTGTCTGGGTCGCTCTGTCTGTGTTCCTGTTTTAGTTTCTCTCTTGAAGGAGTGCAGAGAATTTAATAACTAGTATGTAAGTAAAAGACAAAAATAAGGGGAGATCGTAGGACAGAATGAGGTGATGTTCTTTTGTTTTGTTTTGTTTTGTTTTTTGTAATTAGGGGCTAGTTAAAGACAAACACATTTTTAGGAGTATGAACTCTTAATTTGACTTACATGACTGACCTTTTTCTCTAGTATCACGCAGGTTTAAGTATAATTTGATCAAAACTATAACCATCTTTGTATTTGTACTTGACAATTTATTTTCAGCTCGTTTTCATTCAGCTTTGGTTTTTGTTTTGCCTCTGCAGGTGCTCGCGGTCAGACCTCACACTCGCTCTGGAGGACTGTATGGCTGCCTTGGATCTGTTCCTCAGAAATGAATTTGAAGAGGCGCAGGCCAGGCTCAGATGCAGGTAGGAGCACAGCCTGCACAAAAAGCTAATACAGGTGCTGCTTGTTGTGGAAAAAATAAGTTGAGCTCTGAAACCAAACTGATTTTATGATGATTTATTGAAAATAAGAATATAACCTTTGCAAAGGGATCAATACAACACGTGCAGTCTTCGCACCGGCATTGACCAAAGAGCAAAATAAACACAGTTCCTTTATACTCATTGTGTTGATACATGTCTTGTCCTCCCAGGTCTAGGGAGTTCAAGTTCTCACCACCATGCAGTATCAGCCTGATAACAAGTGCATCATGGCCTTGGACACAGGCTGCAAGAAGTTTTGTTTTTCTCATCTTCACACACTTGGTCTTTGTGTAAAAAAAAATTATAGTTACATACCAAAGAGGTACACAGAGGTTATTAGAGTTGAAAATCAAAATTTCCACTACACTGCTCTCACCTGGCTTTCTCCTTTCATGGCAGCAACCCACGCTGTCTTTCTACTGTTTTGGGTATCTTGGGTGTTAGAAACTTCAAATATTAAAGAACTGATTTTGCTGTTTTTGCGTGCATCACATACTAAACTCTAACATAAAAGAGTCAAGCTGAATAATCACAGAAAACAAGCTTTTTTCTGCTGAGCTAGCTGTGCCACCTTTAGCAACAACAGCTGCAAGCCAATGCTTTTAATAACTGGAGATCTGTGACGTCTCTGTGGTAGAATTGTGGCTCACTTCTCTTCTTTAGTGCAGCCATGTTTGAAGTTTTGAGAAAGCAAAGTTCTCTTTTCAGGTGCCGCCACAGCAGTGTGGATTTCAAATCCAGACTTTTACTGGGCCACTCCAAAACTTTTGTTTTATTTACTCTGGAACCTCTCAGGGGTGTTCTCATGTTTGTGCTTGATATCACTGTCTTGTCAGTAACTTTCACAATTCAAAATAACTCTTATTTATCTTATACTGGGCCTTAGAGCAGCGCCTCAGTTCATCCTCTGTCTTAAACAAGTTGTTTTAGTTCCTCTTCCTCTAAGGCAACTTACTTCTGATTGGCTCCCCCTCTCAAACAGAAGTTTTGAACAGCAGGTGGGTGGAGCTTCTGTGCTCAGATCCAAGGGTAGAAAAAACACTTCAAAGCCTGAATGAAGCCTGAGCTTTTGGCTCACAGGGATTACTTGCCTCATTATTTGAAACTTTGGCCATGTACTGCTGCCACAGTGAACTATTTTAATCACATTCTTCTTCCCTTTTTGAAACTTATTGTGTCTTCAGCTGTAGAGGAAGCTTTTCAAAGCTTGAAAAAACTCTTTATGATGATATCCACTTTTTTCGAGCTAAAAGTCTGAGCCCCTGCTGCAATGGCATTTATCATGAATCCCACATCTTTATCTCTATGGAGGTGGACTAATAAATTGGTCCTTTGGAGCTGGAACTAGCCATACTGTGGCACAGCGAAAGATCAAAGTCAACTTTATTGTCAGTTCTGCAGAATGTACAGGACATACACAGGATTGAAATGTTGTTTCCCCTGGCCCATGAGGGGAGGTTGCAACAAAGAACCGAGGAAGACTGAGGGCTTAAATATTAGGGAGGGTGGAGACAGCTGGGGAGAATAAGACACAGGTGAACTGAATCTAACTAATGAGACAAGGGAAGCAAAACTGAACACAAAGCACACGAGAGACGAGACTAGCAAAATAAAACAGGAAGTTCGGAAAAAACAGAGACACGAATAAACTTAATACTCGAGAGTAGACACAGGAGGAAAGAACGCTGAGGGAGGAACTAACTTAAGCAACTAAGAACAAGATTAAATATACCTAATAGGAAAATATACAAGAAATGATATAATCACTTGCTGTTTAGGTCTACAAGGATTCTTAAAGCTATATACATCATTGCAGTTCTTATATAAAAATATGAAGTATTTATTAATCATTAAAAAAGGTCAGAAACAGAGAATCGAGTGTTTACACGAGGGCCTTCTGAGGGGGTTACATGAACGATGTGCTGCTTTAAGTTACATTCACAAACACAACAAATACAAACCCTGCCTCCAGCTTTGTACTCCAACACTGCGTCTTCAAGTTACGCCGTGCCCACTGCTTATTATCTGCTCTATTATCAGCACCTTTATCACGCTGTTGCTATTATTCATCCTCTGTCTCTTGTGTCTGGGTCTGTGGGCCACTCCTCAGCCCCACTTTCTTCTTTTCAGTGCTGGCTTACAATAGGATACAAGAATGGCTTCCTTTCAGCCCCTACTTTGGGTTTATAGTTTTGAAATAGTAACCTGGTGTGTGGTGAAGTTGTTGAGACACTTTTTTGCATGGCATGAGTCAATATGTAAAGTGATTGAATTCATATGATTTCCCAGCTTGGATATCTTGTTTTTACATTATATGGCACGCTGCCTTTCCTGCTGTCATTATCATAACATACTTTATTATTATTTGAATTGGGATATTCTAACTGTGTTGATAATGTGGCTAAATCTAAAACCTCAAGGTGCAGTTGGTGTCCTGATTTCTGCCTCGATTCTTTCCCTACACGGTTGCTTATATTACATTTAAAAGCATTTAAATATTTGGTTTGTAAATGATCCAGTGACACCCACAACCTCATGTTCTTCCCAGAAAAGGGTTGTATGACATAACATGTGCCTTTTGGGGGTGTCTTTCATCTGTCAGACACCTTCACCCCAGTGTTGATTAAGCCCTGGCTTGTGTACAGATAGCACTATACCAGCTGTGACTCTCTTCTTGTGATCTATGGCCACTTAAAAACAACTTCTGCTGACTTGGTGGCCACATTAGAGACCCTTTGCTTAAAGGCTTCTGTGATGCCCACCATGTTATAGACCCTGTAGAATGACAGCCTGGGAAACCTTTGCGTCCCATAGCTTTTGTGTTCTTCCACTTGCTCGGTTTACTTTTCCCTCTTCCTTATTTTTGGCCTTTTAAGCCCAGTCCTTCAAAGCATCTATAAGTTCTAAGAGAATGAACTTGGAGGCCTCAGAGTCTGACCTTGGCTGCTTAAGATTCAGTAGAGCATCATAGACAGCTTGGATTAAGAATTTCATCCGATGGATTGTGATTTACCAAAGTTCAGCCTAAAAGATTTTGTGTTCCAACCTTATTGCTGTTCAAAGTGCAAGGATAGCTCCTTCATTATGAGAGCAAGAGAAAACTTGATCTGTGGGGATCAAGGAGCCTTAAGGATGTGAAACAGCAGCAGAAGCTTCTCCGTGTGCACTTACCAGTTTTTATTCTGCAGTCTGTGTCCTCTTTGTGTCGTTTTCCCCCATCTGTTAGCTGTGGTCTGACGCAGTCATGAAGGACACACACACACACACACACACACACACACAGACAAAGAGAGAGAGAGACTCTTTCAGAAAGAGCTTATTTTCTATTTAGTCAGTCGTATGACTGCTGCATTTACCCCTACATTCATGTTATGGCCACCGGCAGTTGGAGACCACACCAGGATGTAGATGAACGCATTCATACTGAGACATACAAAATGCATATTTCTCATTGGAGATCTGAGTGTGGAATGATCTTGTGTTTTCAGTGACTTTAATGATCGACTTAATCAGTCACTGTCAATTATCCAGATTTTTCAGCGTGCATAGCCAGTCACACTGAATCATTTTCATAACCTTGGTCTTGAGCAGAACTCATGTGTATTTAAGTCCTCCATTGGAGAAGATGCTAATGGGCAGCTCCTCAGCTGTTTATGACAAGGTAGGTTGTTATGGATAAACAGAATTAGTGCGCTGTTAGCAAGCATGCACCATTTCTTGGTTTAAGCACCTGTTCCTGCAGGTGTGCAGCTAAACATTGGAGACAGTAGATTTGCTCTTTACTAAGTATTTATATTATTAAATTGTAATTTAAAATTTTACTGAAAGCTGCTGTAGAATTGAAATATTTACTTTAAAACAAATTAAATGACAATTAAAGGTGATAGACATGTTTGTCGCTGTCAAATTACTCGAAATGTGCATCATACAGTATCAGGCGGGAGACCAACAGTCAACCGAAGCAGGGACAGAAAAGGGGAATAAAAGCACCGTGTTAAGGAAGCAGTCAGAGAAGGCGGTTGGCGGTATCTGTGCAGTGGATGCAGTAAAAACACAAAACTTTAATGAGACTGGCAGCTGGAGGGCGAGAAGAAGATGAAGATGGAGAAGTTAAGAGAGATTTTAACAGGTGTAAACTGTGAGCCAAACAAACCGTACCAGAGGCGGGCAAAGAGTCAGAGGAACTCAAGCTGAAGTTGTCACAGGCAGTAGGCAGTAATTCATCTGGCTAGTTAACTTATTGCAGGTCCATGAAAATAATCAAGCATCAAAATTGTATTGAAGATCTCTCATTGGACTGGTATTTTTTTTTTTTTAATGCTGTGTTGCATTTTAAGCTTTATCATCAACTGGCATTAGCTGTGATTCATTTCATCCTTACAGGACCTCCTCAGGCTTTATTGTTTATGATTAGAGTTGTTTTTTTTGTATTATTGTAGGTCTGGGTTTGTTTCTATATATTTATTTTCATAGAGTTTTGGGTTCTTGTTTAGTTCTGTTCATGGTTGCTGTTTGTTATAATTCCTGAGTCCCTGTGTATTTCTGCCTCTCCCGTGTTTCTATGTCTGGTTTTGTCTTCGTCTCTGTGCCCCCGTGTCTATCTTGTCTCTCTGTGTCCCGTTCCCATGGTTGACTGGTTTCCCCGCTTTAGTTATCTCGTCTCCACATTCGGTTATGTCTCCTATTCTTTGTGCCTTTTGTTTCCCACCTTCTTGAGCTGTTAGGGTGTTAAGTTCATTCGTGTGTACTGTGTTTATTGTATTTCTGTGTGCCTGTGTTGCGTTAAGCATATGTTTCTGTTCCCATGTCTACTTCCTGTTGTACTTTGCCACCGTGTGCTCTGTATTCAGTTTTGCTTCCCTTGTTTCACCTTTAGTGATTAGTTTCAGCTGTGCTCCCTGGTGTGTCTTATGTCCCTGATTACCTCATGCGTATATACTGCCTGTGTCCTCCTCTGCTCTTTGTCGTGTCCTCATCTTTGGTTCCCCTCATGCTGTCTGTTCCCTAGCTTGGTGTTTTTACACTATGTTGTTTCCTAAGTTATTGTGTTTCTGGCTCCAGTCCAGTCCTATTTTTTTTTCCTCGTACATTTTCCCTGTGAATAAAACCTGAGTTTAAGTTGCTCCTGTCCTCCCAACTCCTACATTTGGGTCCACCACTGCCTGCCACACAGCCAGTCCTTAGCGTTGAAGGATAAATATTGACTAAATGTGCTTGCTAAGTAACCTGTCAAGTGTTTTTGGTGTTTTCATTTTCAATCAGCTCCCAGCTCCCAGAGGTTTCCAACAGCAAGCTTAGCTATCTTTGCCAGCTCACTGTCCAAGCGTACCGCCAAGTCCTAACAATGCAGTTCATGCTGTTCTGCCTCATTTCTCCCTGATGTAACAGAGGGTGCATGCAGATGTTTAGATGGATGGTGTTCAGTACAGATGACACAGGTGCTTCCTGGGTGAATATTTGTTTTCTTTTTTTCTCTGTAGACTGTGCTTGTGTCTTCTTTGAGTTAAATTACTAAGATTACTTCAGCCAAGGAATTACTGTTACTTTAGGTTGCAATAATAAGCTACTAATTTCTGCAAGTGAAAACGTTCCATAAATTACAACACTGAAACCACTGAAAACATGCATTTCATCGGAGCTACCTCCTTGTTGCGCTTCCTGATTTCCACTGTCCTTAACTGAATGCAAGGCGTGTTCCCGTGCACACGTGTTTTTGCAAAACACAAAGCTGCTCCTCCCCAGCTTTATGAACCATTGTGCCGAAAATATGTGGGAGACCCGGCTTCACAGCTGTCAGAGGGACTGTGGCTTTTGTACCACTGCGATCTAACTGATGCGCTGCAACATTACAACAAAATTGACATTATTGCTCCATCTTAAAAAGATTTCTCAGCTGGAGTTTTACTTTGCTGTCTTACATAAACAAGCCTGACGCAATGGAAATGTAACGCAGGCAAATCTGTCTGCTTCTCAGTCCACACATCCGCCTTCTCTGACCGCCTGTTTTTGTTTCCTGGTTGCTACTGAGCCACTTCTTGTTTGGTGTTTGTTTACTGAGTTAAAGCTGATTAAATTCATTTAGGTGAACAGTTGACGGTTTGTAGGTAGTTAATTTAGTCTCTACTTATTTCTGCAGGTTTTTTTTTTATCACAGGCAAAAAGTCACGTGGATGATATCACATTAATCTTTGTTTGCTTCATAGTCTTTTTTTTTTTTGGTGTCCAGATTATATATTACAAAAAGTGAAAAAGTAGAGCATGACTGATATTTGGTGTCCAGTTAAAAACTGTTTAATTCTGTTTATTCAGTCAGTTTATGTGGCTGCGAGAGACAGCTGATTTGAGCTGCTTTGAGGTCAGAGTAAGATCCCAGAGGCAGCGACATGTTGGCCATGCAGGCCGACAGCATTCCTGTCTACACACCTCTGCCTTTATGTCACTAAATATAAGAACCAACACACAGACACGGTAGAATATTTGTAATTCACACACAAATATGTAATACTTGGGAAAATTCAGAATACATGCCATCAGCTATGATTTCAGCAGGGCAGCATATTAATAGCACATCTACAACGCAGGTGTGCAGATCTTTAATTTAAGTTGTTTTGTCTTATTAGTAGTCGCCTAACTGTTTAAAACAGGAACAACAAGCTTCATTAACAAGTTCAACAAGTATTTAGACATTTATGTGGGGAAAGTGTATGTGGTACACCTTCTTGTAGTTGTCTTTATTGCTGAGAAAACCATTGCAGTAGCCCATGTTAAAGAGTCTGACACCCACACCCACAGTTTTAAACAGACACTTGTTAGAAGTTTGCCACGTGTTCACTGGCACCTGTCTTTTGTTAGCAGTCATTGATTATTTGTGGCAGCACTCTCGTTTTTTTCACTTCCTCATGAAGTCAGTGTGCAGCTGACCAGAATGAGCAAGTTCTCTCTTTTTTTTTTTATTAATCTTTATTTAACCAGGATAATGTGAGTCTTGAGATTCTAAATCTCTCAGCCAAGACAGACGGCACACAGCAATGAACAACAGTAGCTGCACAGGCTTGTAACACACAGCAAAAATACACAACTTAAGTATACCAGTATACATGAGAGCATGCACTCACCAGGCACTTTATTAGGTACACCTTGCTAGTACTGGGTTGGACCCCATTATGGCTTCAGAACTGCTTTAAATTTTTGTAGCGTAGATTCAACAAGGTGCTGGAAACATTCCTCAGAGATTCATATTGACATGACAGCATCCCACAGTTGCTGCACAGCCATGATGTGAAGCTGTTGTTTCACCACATGCTAGAGTTGTTTTACTGAGTTGAGATATGGTGACTGTGGAGGCCGTTTAAGATCAGTGAACTCAGTGTAGTGTTCAAGAAGCCAGTCTGAGATGATCTGAGCTTTGTGGCATGGTTTGTTATTCTGCTGGAAGCGGCCATTGGAAGATGGGTACATTGTGGTAATAAAGGGATGACAACAATACACCGGGAGGCTGTCACATTTAACCAATACTCACTTGGTACTGAGGGGCTCAAAGTGTGCCAAGAAAAATATCCCCCCACACCATTACACCACCAGCACCAGCCTGAACCATTGATGCAAGGCAGGATGGATCCATACTTTCATGCTGCTTATGTTGTTGATTATAAAATTGTGACCCTAACATCTGAATATCGCAGCAGAAATGGAGGCTCATCAGACCAGGCAACATTTTACCAGTTTGGAGAGCCCGTGCAAACTAGCCTCAGTTTCCTGTTCTTAGTCACTCTGTGGCACTCTGTGCGGTCTTCTGCTGCTGAAACCTGTCTTCCTCGAGGTTTGATTGTTTTGCTTTCGAAGATGCTCTTCTGCATACCTTGGCTGTAACAAATTGTGTTTTTTTTTAAAATTGCTGTTGTCTTCTTGTCAGCTCACAGCAATCTGGCCATTCTCCTCTAATCTCTACAGTGCAAGGCATTTTTGCCCAGAGAACTGCTCCTCACTGGATATTCCTCCTTTTTTGGCACAGTCTCTGTAAACCCTATGGTTGTGTGGGAAAATCCCAGTAGATCAGCAGTTCCTGAAATCCGCAGACCAGCCCATGTGGCACCAACGCCCATGCCGCATTCAAAGTCACTTAAATCAGCTTTCGTCCCCATTTTGATGCTCAGCTTGAACTTCAGCAGGTTGTCTTGACCATGTCTACAAGCATAAATGTACTGAATTGCTGCCACGTGATTGGCCGATTATATATTTGCATTAACGAGCAGGTGCCCAAGTGTACCTAATAAAGTGGCCGGTGAGTGTAGAGTAAAATATAAAAACAAGCTAAATGATATTGTTATATTGTAAAAGTGATGTCTGTGATGTTTAACACATTTTATTTGAATCCTGTGCAGTACAACGGAAAACAAAGATTGTGTTTTATCTTTCTTTTCTTTACAGAAACAAAGACAGCATGTACCATGCTCTGACCTATGCCACCATTCTAGAAATGCAGGCCATGATGACCTTCGACCCTCAACACATCCTAGTTGCAGGGAACACTATGAAAGAAGCACAGGCTATCTGTCAGCGGTAAGGCCTTTCCCTGACACCAGAATGAAATAATACCCCATGTGCTGCTTCTCAGTTAGTCAATAAAATAACGACTGTCTCACAAACAGTGACAGGGTCTTTTTTTAGTTCCTCATTAGCTGAGTCAGCTGCGGAAGTGGATTTTGTCTCAAACCAAAATCCTGCAACTTTATGAGCTCTGGATCAGATAGTAGGTCTGAGATGGTTTCAACTTATTAGCTGAAGAAAACATCAGTTTATCCTGAAGCCTCTGAAAATCCATCACAGAGGTTTCAGAGGTTTTCTTAGAGTGCCGCGTCTCATTAGTCATCTTAGAGACACGCGCACTCGTTCAGGCCATTGTTGATGTCAGAGCTGCAGTTTTTCAGTTTCAGCATTGTAACTGCTGATGGGAAACTTAGTGCACGCTCAACACTTTCTTGCAACAACGTCACCCTGCAGCATCTCAGCATCCTGTGTTTAGAAAAAATAGGCTGAGTCACTGTTCTGAAAGGAAACACGATAGGAGGGGAAATGCAGGGCAGCGCAACTGTGCTGAAAAATAATCCTGAAAGGTTTTTTGTTTTTGTTTTTATTAACAAGAATTTTGAGTGACGTGTGTGTGTGTGTGTGTTTTGTTTCTCCATCAGGCACCGCAAGAAGTCAAGTTTCTCAAAAAACTTCACAGAAGGTTTGTACAGTTACACTTACAAATGAGTGTGGGTTTTTTTTCTTGAACAAAAAACAACAAGGAAAAAAATAAACAGATGTTAGCCCGAGCACATATATGAGTACATGCATGAGTCATATAATACAAAGCCTTTACATGGACAGCTGAAGTGCATAGTCACCTTGAGAGCGTGTGGGCCTGTGCTTATTTTGTTCTTTACTTCATGTTAAAATACTATTTGTGCATGTACCTATGCATGCGTATGTGTGTTTGGCCAATATGCTGCGGCCCATGCGTTCATGGGAGAGTCTGACTGACGCTAACTGTGGCAAAATCAATTTCACTTCAGAGGAACTCCATGCGGAAGTGTGCTATGCTGAGTGTCTCCTCCAGAGGGCAGCGCTCACCTTCCTTCAGGTCAGGAGACTTACGCCAGATAGGGGCTCCACTGAGTTTGCCACCATCAGTGATTTTATGTTTGTTTAAACATAAAAAACATTAAAAAATTTAATTCCTTTTTAAATACCAGCTTCTCACTTTTCCTCTGCTCAGGATGAAAACATGATCAGTTTCATCAAAGGGGGAATCAAAGTGAGGAACAGCTACCAGACTTACAAGTGAGTATCTCCAGAATTCCCTGTTTCCTGGAAGACTGCTTTTCTTTGACATTTTTCCATTGTCCATCAATATTTTGTCACTTTCTCCCCTTAATTTTCTCATATCTTAACCCCAACCCCCACCCTAGAGAGCTTCACACTGTCCTCCAGTCCTCCGGATACACTCATGGTGACAACCACGGGCATTTTGAAGGTGGTGTTAAACTGGGAGTAGGAGCTTTTAATCTAGTAAGTAGAGGGCTCAGTGTAATAGTTTGTATTTGTGCCTCATTGATCACTTAATATGTTCAATGTAAAAAAAAAAAAAAAAAATTGCTTGAATTCTCAATTTTGTGATGTATAGTTAAACAAAAAACACCAGAAGAGCAGAAGATGAAGCTAAAATAAGAGTTGCTCTGGCCTAACATTCCACTGCTCGTCTGCTTCCTGTAGATGATTTCCATGTTGCCTACACGGACTCTCAAGCTGCTGGAGTTTGTCGGTTTCTCTGGTAATAAGGTGAGTATTTCTGAGAAGTCAGAGAACATCATGTCAGAGGCCTGACAGCTCCAGTTAGAGATGTTTTTGAGAGGTGATACGTTCTCCCGCTCTGTGTGAAATGCTGTGGCCCCTTTATGAATCAGATACTGAGAAGTGTGTCTAAGATATATGAACTGTAAATACATCTGTGGTTGAGGTGGCATATAAAGATTTCTAGTAAAACTCATCACGCTGCTACTGCGATGAGTGTTAATCTTGACATTTTTGATGGAAACATGAAATGAAACTTTTCAAATCCACATGGATCGATGAGCTGAGAGCTGCTTTGATCATAATGAGTAATAACTTCACTATTTCTCTAAATTGTAATGCCCTTTTGTAGTATCTGTTGTGTTCAGTCACAACTGATTTCATTCATGTAACCATCATATCGATACATCAGTTTAAGGCTTGTGGTTGTGGGTATGCATATACTGTATATTTTGCATTTTGTGCCTGCATATTTTGCGCGCAGACCAATATGTGAGTCAGAGAAGTGGTAGACAAGCAGACGCTGTCTTATCCTCCACTGCACGCTGACTAAACACAGAAGATTTCTCCTAACGACATTAGCGTGTTCTCTGTGTGCTGGTTTTAGCGCTAATTGACCAATAGATCTTCCACAAATGAAGACTTAATGCAAATTCTGAAAATGTGTGCAATTGTGTGTGTTCGTGTAGGAGTTCGGTCTCCAGCAGCTTCAAGAGGGCTCGGTAGAAAGCACATTCAGGTCCTTCTTGTGTAACATGCTTCTCCTCTGTTATCACACATTCATGAGCTTCATACTAGGTGAGCATCTCTTTCTCTCTCTCTCACATGCGTGCACACACACACACACACACGTACATACATGCATACATACATGCAGCTGTAAATTAACACTAAAAGAGACCACAATCTAAGCTGGGTTCATTCTGAATGTCCTCTCAAAGGCACTGGAGAAGGAGACGTTGAGGATGCAGAGAAACTGCTTCAGCCATATCTCAAAAAATACCCCAAGGTATGCCAGAATGAATATCCTTGTTTTCTTTTCAAACGTTCCTATCATTACAAGTGTCATTCTCACAAACATACTGTCTTTGTATTCACCCAGGGATCCATCTTTTTGTTCTTTGCTGGTCGAATAGAAGAGATCAAAGGCAACCTGGATGCTGTGAGTAATTTCTTTTCCCAGGGAAAAAAGGGAACACAAGTCCCTAACTGTAATGATTAACTTATATTAAATCACAAATGATAAAAGTTCTATTCTGCATTAGCCCTACTATGTATATTAAGTCAATAATTTTCCTGTTTTGTGGTGAATTGACTGACTTTGTATACACTGTTTGCAGTGGATCAAATTGCCCCTCTACTGCACACGTGTAAGGGAATTAAAAAGCTTACAGTTAGGATTATGATTCCCAGGAAATTCTGCAAGTAGCCATAAACCGTCATTAGCTGATGTAGTAATGGAATGTAAAGCAAGGTATTTAGTCAATGGCATACAGTATGTTTGGCAAAAAGTGATTTTGTGTGTGTGTGTGTGTGTGTGTTTCTTCCAGGCTATTAAGCGTTTTGAGGAGTGCTGCGAGGCGCAGCAGCAGTGGAAGCAGTTCCATCACATGTGCTACTGGGAGTTAATGTGGTGCTTCACATACAAGAGGCACTGGAAGATGGCCTACTTCTACGCTGACCTGCTCAGCAAGGAGAACTCATGGTCCAAGGTGGGCTGCCTTAATGTGGGATTTGAATTGACCTGGCTCAGTAATGAAAGAAATTTTAAAGTTAGTTAAGTCGAGATTAAAATCGAATTAATTTATATAGCAAGTTTTAAAACAACCTGGGTGCTGTACATGTTATAGACTAGACGATATCAGAAATATGTGCAAAAAACAAATAAATGTGATATGGTTAACAATAACAACACGTAATAGGGTGGAATACACATAAGATTAATTATTAGTAAAATAAAATGCAGTTAAATACAATTAAATACTTTCTTCTTCTTTTGGCTGCTCCCTTTAGGGGTGGCCAAAGCGTTGAAGGTGCCTCTGCAAAAGCCCAATCTCCCCTATACATGAACTTTTATCGTGAAATGGTTAAAAGTTAACAAAAGAGGTGCAACTTTCTCAGAGACTATATCTGTGATTTAAGACATTTTCAGCTGCTTCCTTATTTTCCAAAGGAGTTGCCACAGCCAGTGGATCCCCATCTTTGATTTCCACAGATTTTGCATTTTCTTGACACAACTCTCTCATTTATCCGGGTTTGGGCCCGGCACTATTACCCCCTGAGGTTGGGTTTGTTTCTCCTCATGGAAACAACCCCTCCACACCAATGAATTCCATTCAAAAATGTCCATGAAAGCAGAGATGATTAAGGACCACAGGGGGCCTTGGTTGTTGAGTGGCCACAAAGAGTCAATAAATCCATCCATCTATCCATTTTCTTAACTACTTATCCAGTTCAGGGTCGCAGGAATGCTAGCGCATATCCCAGCTGTCATTGGATGAGAGGCAGGAAATACCCAAGACAGGCTGCAGATTCATCACTGGGACCATCCATCCACCCACCCACCCATCCAGCCTTCCATCCATTCATTTTCTTCTGCTTATCCAATTCAGGGTCGCGAGGGTGGGGTGAGGTGGGGTGTGTGTGTGGGGGGGGGGAGGGGGGGGGAGGGGGGTCGAGCCTATGCCAGCTGTCATGCGAGAGGCAGGCTACACCCTGGACAGGCTCCAAGTTCATCACAGGGACAATTTAAATGTAATTTTTATTAGCAGCAATGTTGCTGACTTTTCCTCAGGTCACAAGAACCATAATCCTTTCAACATATAATAGAACCGCAAATGACGATGTCCGACTTCTCCCTGGTTCTTGAATTTTTTTTCTCTCCTTACCTCATTTTCAAAGGAAAGATGAGTCTGCATTAGTAACCACATTTTTCCTTCCCTCAGGCTACGTATGCATATATGAAAGCAGCCTACCTCAGTATGCTGACTGAGGATGATTGCCTAACCTTTGGGGAGACTGCACTTACTCTGTTCAGGTAGGAACTAAGACGCTGGTGAAATTACTTACAGCAATCACAGTGAAACAGTGATGACTCACTGTGAAACTATCAGTAATATCATAATAGCATCTTCCCATAACAGCCTGTCCTTGGTAAATAATATGAGCTAATATTTTTTAAAAAAAAGTTCTATAAGGCCTGTCAGAGGAGTAATACAACAGGAAACACACTGGCATTTTTGACGTTATATTATTTTTGTGGCACGAGTGTTATAATTTTTTATAGTGAAAGATACCATCAACAGCGTTCCAACAATAAAACATTTGAGTTGATCCTTTTAAAACTCTGGGATATGCAATTACTAAATGCATCTCATATTTTCTCCTTACCACTGATTTATATGTGTGTACTGTATCATATTTCAGGCAGGTCCCAGGGCTTAAGCAGAAAATAGCAGGAAAGTCTTTACCAACAGAGAAGTTCGCTATCAGGAAAGCCCGACGCTACTTGGCAGAAAATCCTGTACCTCTTCCTGCTCCTCCGCTGGTTAGTACTGTCATGTTGCCCTGCTTTATCTGTAAATCAAAGTAAAGTAAAGTCAAAGACTTCGGTGTTTGCTTCCTATTCAACCTGTGGTGCAGAACTATAAAATTTCAATGTAATTGTTGAGCCAGTCCGACTGGACAAACCAAGCCTCAGTTCAGACAGGCTTTATATAATAGGTGGATTTGAGGCTTCAAAATGATAGTTTACAAGTTCGTAATTTTAGTTGCTGTCATCTTGGCTTGATCTGACTGAGACTTAACACTCAGAAATAGTGACTCAGAATCAGAAAGTAGACACTCCCTAAAGCATAACCTGCTTTGTCATCTATTCAGCCACAAATACGACCATCATTTACTAAATAAACATCACGCTGTAGTGAATAAGCTCTGAAGCCTGACTGAATCTGACTTCTTTTTGAGGAGTAGCCCCCCGTCTTGTCTTTCTGCCTCACTCAGTTGCTGCCATTGTGCCTGTCAAGTTAAGGCTGTGGTTCTCAGACTGAAAAAAGTGCCCCATACTCCACAATTTTTGTCAGTCAGTAGTTAAAATCCTTTCATTAGGCTTAAAGCTGAATTTTATTTAAATAAAAGTCAATGCAATAGCACTGACAAACTGTTTATTTTCCTTAAAACATCTTATTTTTTTTGCCTTATTTTCACTTCATATTTTTCACCTGGTTGTCCCACTGCAGTGACTGCACAGTTAGGGCTGTTTTGAATGGCTGAAGCTGTCAAACCTCACCAGAACTAGTGATGCAAGAAAAAACACTGC
>JAVDPK010003004.1:91513-102358 GCA_034780415.1 Cichlasoma orientale | reverse complement strand
GCCCCCCCCCCCCCCCGAGGCCCTGTCTACAGCTTTTATTATTGCTGCCTGGCTTTTAGAATTGGCTAAAGAAATGGCTATCAGGGGAGGAGCAGACAGCCAAAATTATGCTGACTCACGGGATGAATGCTGCAGTACTGAAAGGCTGGGTGCTAGCTAGCATCTGAATTTCAGGTTCCAGCTGTTTAATCGAATATGCTGCTGCCATTTTTGTGAATATGGATGAAGTGATTCAATCATAAAAAGAAGAATGAAACAACTTTTAAGTGCAATTATTATTGTCCACATTTCAGCAGTGATTTAATTAAGTGGACTAAATATGATAAGTATACAGAAGTTGGTTTCACAAAGCTGGGGTCTTGCACTAAAAAGACTTCACACATTTCTTATACAGACTGTATGTAAAAGATGTACATGGCCACTGAGCAAAATTTGATCTGAGTAGCTATGCCCTAAAGCATGCCATGCTTTATTATCTATTTAACTTTAAATGAGGCTATAATTTACAAAATGCTGTATTAAGGCTTCAAACCAGCCACTGAGACCATAAATACATCAGAAAAAAGGGAGTGCTGGGCAGCATTTTTGTCATAAAATTTATTTAGTCACAGTTTCATGTTATTTTGTATTACTATTATTACTACTACTACTATTACTGTTACGTGTTTATTTGAACCATGAACCTTTATCTAAGTTTGCAGTGCCTCATTCTTATGTCAGGTGTTGGTATATATAGAATGTAAAACATCTTAATGTCATCATTTAAAAAATAAACAAATAAAACATAAATAAAATAACACAAACCAAAACATTAGACTTGACGTGTAGTTACATTTCTCGAGAGGTGCACGTTAGGTTACTAGCATAGAGATCGGAGGGGAATTCCAGTTACGTATGTAGGACTGACGAAGAACTGTAATTCAGGCCTTATTGATAATTCTTTTTGCATATAAACCAGAAGAGTTGAACTTGCACCTCATGCATTCAGCGTGCCCCAGAGCCCCGTTAACTTCCACTAATGGGTTTGCAGAAATCGCAAAAAGCGTACACAACAAAAACATTATAATCCAGGTGTTTTGACAATCCAATCTGCTGCTAGGAGCACTTTCTGTTTCAAATATCCGTCATCACGTTGTCAGCGTGAACTATCATGTTTTTAATGCAAGCCATTAGTGGCATCATTTTTCTGGGAACTGTAGTTTTTTTTTTTTTTTTCTTTTTTCTTCAAGGCCTCTCACAGCTCCCGGGATTTTATGTTTAATAGGAAGCCCGAAATTATGCTTTGTGGAAGCATCAAATGCTGATTGGTTGAAGAGTTGGCCTGAACAGGAAACTGTATATTTTGGGGAGTAATGATATTGTGATTCTCTTTTTGCTTTAACTCTTAATACTGAAACCTTTTTACTTTGACTCGCTGTTACTTTGATTACACATTTATCTTTCACTTATGTGGTTTTGTAGGTTGATGTTAAAAAAAACAAAAACCCCTTTCAGACATAATGAAAGACTTTTTTAAAATTTTGTTTTTGTTGATTCAAACCAAAGGCATCCACTGCTACTTTGCTACTTTGATGTATGAGTCAGACCATCACCAAGGTAGAAATAAGAGCTACTTTGATTTGGCAGCTTTTTTTTTGGTTTTTTTTTTTTTTTTCTCTTTTGTTTTAAATTCTGGATGCACTTCCTGACACAACCCCAAAGGGATCTGTGTCTCCTCCAGGAATCAAACCAGGGATCTTTCAATCATTAGGTGAATGTGTAATTCACTACATTAGTTAGAAATCCTGTTAAATAAATGAGGTGTCTGCCACAAGGACAAACCTCTGTTGCTTTAATGTTGTAAACTAGAACAACAAGAGTGTTCCTCATCACACCATATTGGTACTGTATGTTCTGCAGTGGCTGATGGATGTGGGGAAACACTACCACCTACTGCCCGAAATCATTAGCTTACAGCATGGCTGGATATCCTGGCTTAAGACTGCATTAGCTACGGGATAATTACATATTAATTGTATTTGTTTGCTTGTGACATTGTTGCACTCAAGTAAGTGCTTTGATTTTGTAGTTGACTAAAGTGAACCTACTCATTAAGCTGAGGGATTTATGTGATAAGCCTCATCAGTGTTGTACTGGCAGATGGTGATGATGTTTCATCCCCTAGTTTATGTTTATGTCCTGTTCACATAGTGTGTTTCTGCCATAATCTGGAGTTTTTCTTCTTTTTACTGACAATGATGAGACCCAAAGCTTTTGTTCAAATAAATGAAGCACAAATATAGCACGGAGAGGTTCAAAAATCCTATCGAGCAACGTTATTTGTGTATAGACCAACCAACTATGAGATGTATTATTCAGAAGTGTGCATTAAGAGTGGTTATTATTCATGATTATTTCTCATGAGGCCTTCCCCTCAAGGTTCACTTTAATCAAGCTGCAGATTTCATGTTACAGAATTGTTAAGTATGTTTGCTCAACAGTTGCTTAGTTTATTTATGTTGTCTCCTTTCTTTCTGTAGGAGCAAATCCATGTGCCTGTCTACCACCCAACGCCCAGCCAAGCCCGGCTGGTCACTCAGCTGACCGAAGAGGAGCAGATCCGAATCGCCCAGCGCATCGGACTTATCCAGCACCTCCCAAAGGGCGTGTATGACCCGGGAAGGGATGGCTCAGAGAAGAAGATTAGAGAGTGAGTAGAAGCCCTGTGTGGTCAGACTCAAACATGGGCAAACATAAATACTGCTTCACTGCAGAAATCTTGTGTTCTAAGAACGAGATCATAGATCCATAGAAGAGAATTACGCACATTTTAAACAGGAGTTTATTAATTGAATTACTGCTATTTTTCCACACAGCTTCATGTTGTCACATTCCAATAAGTTTCACAGTATTATAAATTCATGTGATTAGCATGAATACATTACTTCAGTGCAGAGATGTATAGTTGAAGTATACCAGATATCTTGTTATTAGAGCATTTTACAGTAATGAGTTGCATGTGTTGTATAAATACACTCACATGCCACTTTATTAGGCACACATTCCACTGCTCTTTGGCTAATTGGACATTCGTGTTAATTACATGGCAGCAATTCAATGCATTTAGGCATGTAGACATGGTCAGGGACGTCAAACTCATTTTACATCGTGGCCCACTTGCAGCCCACTTTGTTTGACCTTTTAAAATTGTAAGAAAAATTGAGTAAAATTACAGAAATGTTTCTGGTAGTTCATTGCCCAGACTGTCCTGTAATTATAATAATCTTTTTTTTTTTTTTTTCTCCTTTTACTGTGGACCCAATTCCAGAGACATGTCTTTAAGTGGGTAGTGCACTTTTAATAGGAGAAATTGTGTTCACCTTTGCAGGTGCGTCATCTGTATGATGGACTTTGTCTATGGAGACCCCATCCGGTTCCTGCCCTGCATGCACATCTATCATATGGACTGTATAGATGACTGGCTGATGAGATCCTTCACCTGCCCCTCATGCATGGAGCCTGTGGATGCTGCACTGCTTTCTTCTTATGAGACCAACTGACACAAACACCTTTGGACCAAACTAGACACACACAAACCTATATAAATATATACCCACACACATGGAATATGCATACAAATGAAAATACACTCAACACTTCCATCCTTGCTGTATCCTGGATTAGTAAGATGGTGATATAAAAGCAGTTAAAGATATATGATGACCTGTTCTGTGTGTGCGTGTGTGTGGGTGTGTGTAAGTGTTTGTGTATTTGTGTATGCACAGTTTCCTCAGTTGGCCTGCTGGACAGGATTACATCTGGGAAAAGACTGGAAGAATGAAGGGTTTTTGTTCTAAGGATAAGCAGGAAGAAGCTGCACTGAGGAAAGAAATGAAAGACTGGAGCTGGTGGTGGTGGTGGTGGTGGTGGGGGGGGGGGGTACATCGGGGCATTGTAAAGGGACATCAAAGGTAATGGATGGTGGAATAATCGTTATGGTTCAAAAACTTTTTCAAAGTCTGGTTTTAAATTTGCGATACATGTACCCTCTTCCTTAACTTTAGTCGGCATGGTTGAAATGAGCCTGACAGACTGCAGGACTGCTGACACCTGATTACTGTAATGCCACGCTGCAGGAAGAGGGGACAGGAATTCAGAATCCTTCAGAAATGCTGCCAGATGACTCCCAGTCAAAACTGCTGCAAAGACTGCTGTAGATGCAGATGTGTGGTTTAAAGACTGCTAGAGATGGACATCAGACTTTAGACTGCTAACTTATGATTTTTTTTTTTTCTCTGCAGACGTACCAGAGACCCGTTCTCATCTTTGGCAGACGGATCTCGAGTCGTCTCTGTACAGATCTTTCCTGTGAAAAATCAGATCAGTTGGTTGGTTGATTCACTTTAACGTAAATCTGCTCTTTGTTTTTTTTTTTTTTTTTTTTTTCCAGTCAGCATAAGGGCTCTGTTAAACCAGTGTTTACCACCAACACAGACATGATAAAAGGAAGTACAGTGTGCGCTGTAGTCACTGCTGAAGTGGTAGCGTTTTTCTGTCAAGGTTTTTACTTCTTATTGAGATCTCAGATTATTGGCCAAAGCACAAGTAAACCAGTTAAGAAACCATAAATACACACTAGATATTTGCACTTCTTAATCAGACCAGAGATGAGAGGACCATATGCATTTGTAATTATGTGAATGTAAAATATCTGATTTGCTTTATGTACATCCTCATTACCACTGCAATGACTTGTAATGAAAGCCACTGCATCTGAGGACCAGGAGTGGGTACTTAATTTATTACAGAGATTAACCAAACTACTGAATTAATTCCAAGGATTGTGCCCCTGTTTGTGCTAAAGACAAAATTAAAGCATAAATAAGGTTGGGCTCATTTAATGTGCTTACATTAAAAAAAAAAAGTCTCATTCAACTTCTTGTCCTGCAAAACTTTAGACTTTGTGTCTAAAACTACATTTAGACACAAAACATGTAGGCTGGCTGCTGCCACCATCAGGCGGCAGAAAACTATCAGATGTGGTCAGAATTGTGACACATACGCTTATGTGCAGTTTCAGTTTTGGAAATGTTCTATTTCTATGCATTTTTATTTTCTTTATTTACTTGGCATCGAGTTGATACCTCTGTAAAGGATCTCCTTGCCATATTATAAAATGTCTATTGCCCAAGTCACCGGTTTACAATAAAAGCACAAAGAAATATAAAGTTTTCTTTTATAGTGTCCTAACTTTACCATGTGATTGAGTCTGTAAATGTAAATCCTGCAGGAAATGGTCAATCTTTAAGCTCCCCTTGCATAGTGGGATTGATGTGGGTCAAAATTTGAATTTGCCTTTTAGTGATCTGTGAATGCTTTTTCAAGGCTTTATGACTCCTGTGTGTTTTTACAGAATTCGGTGGGTGGACAAGGTCGGTGGCAGTCAGTACCTTAGTTTTTGCACAGTACTGTCATGTACTTAACTCTTTATGTTGTGAATTGTTCTCCATCATTAAGGTGGAACTCCATGGCCTTAGGTTATACATAAGTGAAGGGTTGATATCTGTTGCTAAAATGTGAGCAGTCTAGCTAATTAAAACAAACAAGCAGAGGGGCTGATGGGCAGACTGGTTGGACTGAAAATGCTGCTGCTGAGCTGTCAGACATTATACATGTCATGTAATGGAGAATTCAGGAAGTGTATCAGAAAATGTCCCACTACATTGTCACAAAACTAATAAATGAACTGTGTGTGTGTGTATCGTGCTTTTTGGATTCCTTTTGGCTCTCTCCCTCTAGGTCAGTGCTCACGTCCCACGCCTTCTGCATTCTTCATTAGTGCTGCGGCAAAGCGGATGACACATTTTCCTCTGGTTTCAGTCTGGATTTGATCAAAGCTAGGTGGAGCCCACCATGCAAAAAACTGTGGTAATAAACATGCCATCGTATTTGGCTCTGCCATTGTTCCCCAAACCATCACATTTGGAACCACAAACATTTCCTGATTGAAGACTGGCAACAGCTTCAGTGCCCTGGGACAGTATTTGCCCCCTTCTTGGTTACTTAGTTTTTTTTTTGCATATTTGTCACACCTGTTTCAAAAAAAAATTAATATTAGACAAAGATAACCAGAGTAAATACAAAATGCTGTTTTTAAATGCTAATTTCATTTATTAAGGGGAAAGAAGCTGTCCAACCCTGCCTGGCCCTATGTGAAAAAGTAATTATCCCCCTTGTTAAATTAACTACGATTAACCACATTTTTGGAAACCCGAGTTAATTTTCACCAGCTACACCCAAGCCTGATTACTGCCAGACCTGTTGAATTAAAAAAATAAATCCCTTAAATAGAACCTGTCTGACAAAGTGAAGCAGGTTTAAAGATCTGAAAAAGCAACATGTCATGCCACAATCTAAAGAAACAGCTGAGAAACAAAGTTACTGACATGTATCAGTCTGAAAGGGTCACAAAGCCATTTCTAAGCCTTTGGGGTTCCAGTGAACCACGGTGGGAACCATTATTCACAAATAGAGAAAACTTGGAACAGTGGCGAACCTTCCCAGGAGTGGCCGGCCTACCAAAATTACTCCAAGAGTACATTGACGATTCATCCAGGAAAATATCTAAAAACCTGCAGACCTAATTTGCCTCAGTTAAGGTCAGAGTTCATGATTGAACAGTAAGAAGAGATGCCAAAAATGGCATCCATGGGAGAGTTCCCAGGAGAAAACCACTGCTGACCAAAACCAACACAAAGGCTCGTTTCACATTTACCAAAAAACATCTTGATGATCTTCAAGACTTTTGGGAAAATATTCTGACGAGACAGAAGTAGAACTTTTTGGAAGGTTTGAGTCCTGTTACATCTGGCATCAAACTAACAGTAGTTCATAAAAAGAGCATCATACCAGCTGTCAGACATGGTACTGTGATGCTCTGGGGCTGCATTGCTGCTTCAGGACATCAATGACTTGCTGCAATTTGTGGAGCTATGAATTCTGCTCTCTGCCAGAAAATCCTGAAGGAGAATGTGAGGCCATCAGTTTGTGCCCTGAAGTTCAAGCTCACTCAGGTTATGCAGCAGGACAAAGATCCTAAGCACACCAGCAGGTCCACCTCTGAATTGCTCAAAAAATCCCCAAAATGACCAGCACAATCACTGATTAGGTTTACGGGACAATGGTTTTTTCACATAGAGCCAGGTAGGTATGGATAGCGTTTTTTCCCCCTTAATAAATTAAATAATTTAAAAACTGTGTTTTGTATTAATCGGGCTAGCTTTGTCTAAAATTTCCTTGATGATCTGACAAAAATGCAAAAAAACTAAGAAATCAGGAAGGAGGCAATAATTTTTCACAACACTGTATGTGTATGTGAGTAGGACACTGTGGGCTTGCTTCAGTGATTCATTTTGGAGACGTTTCACTTATAAAATTATACAGTATTGTACTGAAACCCCTGGAAACCCCCCCCCCCCCCCCGGAAAGTGAATCATGTTTGTTCAGCAATTTTGCCAACAATGAAATGGCTGCACAAAGTTTTGCATAATCACCCAGAGAGACATCTGTGGCTCTGACTTTGAGCTCCTGTAGAGACTTATGTATTTAAAAAAAACAGATTCACAGGAATTTTAGGTACTTTTCCTTTGAAACTTTTTTTAAAAAAACTTACTACAAGACTGAAGAGCAAGGTTTTCTTATCTGAAAGGATTTTGAGTGTTAATGTTTTTGGTAAGCATAATTATGAAAGGTAAATAATAAATGGACAGTGCAACAGAAGAAAATTGCAAGTGTGATTTATTTAGTGCATTCACAAAAGAAAAGGGAGAATGTACCTTAGGTTACACTTAGATGATACACTTTGATAAGTGATGCTTGGAGTTTGATATTGCATACATTTACAGTATGTGATGAATGTTAGCCAGGGCACAAAAATGTTTTAAACGGAAGTTAATGCTTATGTGAAAGTGTTAGTTTAGAGTGTATCAGTGCCCCTTATGGCTCAGTGTAAAGCAACCTTTCACATTATATATAGTTTGGAAAATGCATAAAAGTAATTGAACTAGAAGGGTACTCAGTAGAGCGCACACCTCCCCTACCCCAAATTGTCTATGTACTGATACGACACTGCAATAGACAATGTCATCAGACTCCATCATAAATTACTAAATCACAAAGAGGAGAAATTTTATTGACTTTTGAAAATAAAAATACAATTTTCCGGTGGAGAGGTTATGGTTTCAGTATTGTTTGTCTCTCTATCTGTTAGCAGGATGGAGTACATTTTGGTGGTGAAGGTCAAAGGTCAAGTTCAAATGTTCAAACACTTTAAAAATCCCTATATCAAAAAGTTTTCATGAAATTCATGAAAACTTTGTGGAAATATTCCTTAAGGGTTTAGGTATTTTACTTATGAGTGTACTTGGCCTTTTTTTGGGGGGGGGAGTCAAGAAACAAAACAAAAACATTAAAAAAAGGATAAAATTTTAAAGTATCAGCAGAGAGACAAAAGTGGAAGTTGCGAAACACACTCCAGGCTGTCTTTGCCATCCTCTTCCTTTAGCCTGTGAGAGAAAAAACAGTCATACTCAGTGATACTAGCCTAATACAATGACAAATAAGTGCAACTCATCTTGTATGTTGTACAGTCTATAAAAGCTAAACATTCGTACTGTGACACCAACTCCAAGAGGCATGACGTTAAATGTGATTTTAACCATGAAATTTTTTTCTAACCCAAATTAAAACCCCGCCCATTCCAAAAAAGAAAAGAAAAAGAAAACGGCTTTGTCTTATTTGCACAGGACATTCACTGTCTTGCTTTTACTTCAGCTCGGCCCCCTTACACCTTCCAGCCAATCCAAAACCCGCTACACAGCTGAGTCATTTGTCTCGGATTGGTCAGTTCTTGCCCAGGCTCGTCCAACGGCCCCGTTCGCTCCGGCGGTCACACGAGAATCTCTTAATTATTGCTTTTGCTCTGAAAAGAAAGACTATCTTTGTCACAAGAACTAAATGCGGATCCGTGTGTTTTATTTTCCATCTGCACCCAGGCACAAGCTAAAGTTACTTAAAGAAAAACAAAATAACATTAAGAGACATTAAGTAGGATTAAAATCGCGCTCGCTCTGCAGCAGGTTCAGCTGCCTAGTCCTGTTAGACAAGGTGCATGCTGAGCAAGGCATGGAGCCACTCAGAGAGACGCGCTCATCTTTGAATCGGATTCGATGGGATTTTTAAAAGAACAGTTTAAACAGAGCGACCTCTGGTTTCCTGTAAAAATCAATGCAAATAAGAGCAAAGCTTTAAATAACTGTAGTGTTATATTTTTAAAGACACTGTGTGTTTATGCGTCAGAAACCGATACAAAGAAAAAAATGCGGAAAGAAAGCAGACGAAAACAACATCAAAAATTAAACAGTCATCCTGTTATTCCGTTTCAGACTAAATGAAATCAGGAGCACTCGTCTTTGACATTTTTACGAACTCAAAACACGCAAAACACTTTTAGTTTCACTTTCGATTAAATCTTTCGACTTGTGTATCAAACAACACAGACGCGCTTTGAGTTCAAAGCCTCTCTGATGACACTGTAAACGCGTTTAGTAAAAAAAACAAAACAAAAACAAGTTCTGTGAACTAAAAATAATATTTTTTGCTTCATAGAAACTGTGAAAACAGCATATTTCCCTCTCATTCAGAAGGCCTTTTCTCTCATCTCGTGATGCTGACCTTACTTCATTAGACAACGGATCACTGTGGACGGGCCTCGGGGGTTCATGCCTGTCCATAAAGATCACTGTGCTCTCCCTCAGCTAAATTCAACTACAAGTAAAATTAAGTCTTACTCGCAGCTCAAGCTCTCGTTGGTTATTTGGTTAACAGTAACTCAGTTCTTCTGTACTTATCGGTAAGATGTGCGACTTTGGAAAGTACCCCCGTGTCTGTTTGGAGGTTAAAACAGGTCATTTATCAGCTACCGAGGCAGGTTTAAAAGCTTTTATATCTGTGGTTACATCTCTCTATGAGCATATTATGCATAGGTGATAATTGTAAATATGCATATACCGGCTCATGGTGTAGTGCAGTTGTGTAGCCTGTAAAGGTGGCCCAGTATTTAGGATTATTATTTATACAGGATTGCTTCTTGCAATACTATTTGTAATGTAAATGTACATTACTGTCTTACTGTGCATTTTAGCTAGTAACCTCAGCTTTGTGGGCAAGCACAACTGCACGGCTAGTGTCTATAACTGTCCTCCTCCTTTTTGTTTTGTTTTGATGAATGAAATAAAGTGAGTTTACCCAAATGTCACCCACCCTGTCAAAGTGGCGCCGGCCCACGGATTTAAACACCCTCACGGCACTTTACTGCACAGATAGTTGTGCCCACGATTGTGGGGCAACAAAAGGCGAAACGAAATCTCTACCTTTAGTCTATTCATTTTGTGTCACATAGGCTGTAGCAACAAATTACGGATTGCGGTTCTTCAGTAGGCTTATGTAAAGTAATAGCAGTGTGTTATTATATGTGTAATTATCATATTTAATTTTTACATCTCACGGTTATGTTCCATAGTCTACCGTAGCGACACCCCAAAGGGGGAAATTTGTCCACTATGTTCGTCCGAGATAAGAAAAAAAAAACAACAACAACCCCCCCCCCCAAACATCCATATTACAAAACAAATAAACAAACAAAAACAGACCATAACAAACAAACAAAACACGCCATGGCTGCAGCCTTTAAAATCCACTAAACCATTCAGAGCGCACACTATGTACTGACGCACAAAATAACTAGCCTGCATCTTTCAGATGGCTATCTTTAATTTTAAACATCAAGTATCAAATCACACACACACA
>JAVDPK010003004.1:36974-71639 GCA_034780415.1 Cichlasoma orientale | reverse complement strand
ATATATATATATATATATATATATATATAGTTCGAAGTCCATGGAAGTCCAGGTTATTCAAGGTTTGCTACTGTGAAGGGTACATAAAGGTTGTAGTTTGGCTGGACAATCATCTCTGTGATGCTGTTTCATGAGTTTATAGGCTGTTAGTGTCTATTTTCAGGAGATGAGAGGTTTTATGCAGATATAGATTTGAAAAAAAAAACATCCTGTACATATACATTATGTAAAATTTGTGAACTGCAGTTATACATAACTGTAAAGCTCATCATCCCGACTTTTCAAGATGTAAGAAATGTTGTGATAAACCTAGCCCATAAGCAGCATGCATCACAAAATGCCAGGTACTGTGCTGATCCAGAACTACAGTATGTTCATCATCATCTGACAGTGAAGATGTGGAATCACATAAAAGAGATCTGTCTGACTGAAGCTAGTTTGGGACATGCTTTTTCATTACATCATAATTAGTTTATTTTCTAATGGGATTCTTATTCACTCACCACTTTGATTGCATATGTCAGTATGAACTGATTTCTTTTGTAAACGAAACTGTCGTTATTTGCCTGTCCAAATATTCCCATAAAACAGGCCATATCATTTCAGTAGGATAATTGATATTTGGGTGCCCCCTAGTGTCCAAGAAACATATTACTCATACAGATCTGTTGATAGCCAAACTTACCAACTTTCTAACTGCGCATGCGGATAGAGAACAAATAATAATATTGATAACATAATATATTTAAGTCCAATATTCCTTTGTGACATTACTTGGACTAGAATAGAACTCTCTATTTAAATAAAAGTTACGATTTCTATGTATTTATAGAACCAGGGATGAATAAGAGAGCGCAGGCAGGGTGGAGCAGGTGGAGACGAGTGTCAGGGGTGTTTTTTGACAGAAGGATAGCAGCAAGAGTGAAAATAAAGGTTTACAAGGCGATAGCGAGGCCTGCTATGATGTACAGTTTGTAGACGGTGGCACTGACAAATGCCAGGCAGGAATTAAAGCGGAAGACCAGATGGATGTAGTGAAGGAGGGCATGCAGAGAGTTGGTGTGACAGAGGAAGATGCTAGGGACAGGGTGAAATGATGGCAGATGATCCACTGAGGCGACTCCTAAAGGGAGCAGCGAGAAGAAAGAGCTTATGTGCGGCTCGCTTGAATCGGTTTTAAAATGAACTCACCAAAACGCATATCATGAATCAGACGGGGCGGGGCTGCTGCCCCGAGGGCGGAGACTGCTCCAAATGGGCAGGCTCTGTGAACTCTTCACCTATGTCACAGTTACAAGTTAGGTCTATAAAAGCTAACGCCACAACTCTGTAATAACACTGGGCCAAAGTTATATCACTTCTGATATCACGACACTTACGACTTTATAGACTCAATGCTGACATATTTATTGTGAAATCACACTAAAGCGGTAATGCACGGAGTTGACATGTGCAGAATAAACATACCGACACTGGTCCAGTAATTAAAAAGAGAGGCGCTGGTTTCACGCAGCTATAGGAAAAAGTTAAATCTCCCCCCTCATCGCCATCGCCTCTATTTTTACGACATCTGCGACAACATCTCCGGTTTACGTCAGCCGTAAAGCTGACAATAATGATATGAGATAACTGAACACTGTAACGTTACTTTACAGCATTTTGTCTGTGTGGAGACTGTTAAAATCAAGGAAAGTTCGTCATTTCCCAATTTGACAACCGTTCACTCGTCGGCACGTCTAAGCAAACAGTTTTACAAACACTCGGTGTGCCTGTGTGAGCAGAGAAAGCAGCGAGAGCCGGTGGAAGAAGAACTGCTTTTAGCCAGTCATTGCCATGGCCTCCGAAAGCGGCGACAGCAACATGGATAGAGAAATGATTCTGGCCGATTTTCAGGTGGGTGTCATTTTTTTTAGCCCCTCATATTGTATGGGGTGGGCAGTAATGTGCCTGCTGCTGTTGAAATGCCTCGGACTGGCGTTGTAAACAGCGGACCTGACCTGGTGTTTCTGTGGTTAGCACACTGTGCTAACACACAGACAGCTTGCTAACTGATTCTGAAGAAACCTGTTATCTGTATGACCGATGACTACATAACAGGAGAGATCACCCAGACACGGCGATATAATCATTTGAATCATTTCCTTGCTTGACACATAACGATCCAGCTAGGTGGTGAGAGGGAAAGCTTCGGCGCTTCGGCTGCTGTCAACTTGTTTACACACTGTTTTTTCTCGCTGTTTTGCAAGCGTTTTAAATCATGATCTTGAGGACGCTAGATTTTAAACCCAGTTCGGCGTGAAAATGATGATGATGATGATGATAACCCTTTCCAAATTGACAGTAATTTAAGGTCCTGTTTATCTGGCAAGCTTTACAAAAACAACATATAATCTTCATCTTAAGTCTAGGTTTCGTCAACTGTACGCATGGTCTTTGGTGGTGAGTGTTACTGTAGTCTTGTGTTTTTAAGTTTACTTTAGTATGCTATTAAGTAGGTAGTGCTTTTTGAGACAAAGAACAGTCGCAAAGTGCTTTACAGTGGTAAGTAGTATAAAAAAAAAAACAGCCCAGGTCAAAAGCAAAGTGGATACACATGAACCAAGCAAAACAACGCAAGATAACAAACACTACCCAAGTACCTGCCTGAACAGATTGAAGGGTCTGAAGAGAGAGTGGTAAGCTGTTCCATAGTTTTGGAGCTAAGGTTACAGGTCACAAGAAGGCCCCTATCTGAGGACCTGAGAACCTGGGTTGGTGAGTAGGGGTAGAGCAGTTCAATGATGTAGGAGGGGGCCTCACCCCGTAAGGCTATGAAAGTAAGAACCAAGATTTTAAAATAAATTCTAAACCTGACAGGAAGCCAGTGGAAAAGCTTTAAAAGTGGGATGATATGTGAAGACTTGTTAAAATGAGTTAAAAGCCTTACAGCAGCATTTTGGAGACAATTAGTAGATGCTTTAGTCAGACAAGAAAACGGCTCATTACAATAATCTAAATGAGAGGAGATGAAGCCATAGGCTCCAATTCACTTTTCGAGAGAGCAGTCTTAAGTTTAGCAATATTTCTTAAATGGGAAAAAAAAACAAGAGTGGGTCAGAGGTTTGATGTCAGCATCTAATTTCAAAGATCAATCAAAAATTATCCCAAGATTTAGCATGACAGGTTTAACGGTTGATAAACGGGACTCAAGTCACTGTATGATTTGGGCAGGGATGCTCTCTGGAGCAGTAATTAGACACACTGTCTTGTCTGCATTCAGCTGGAAGAAGTATTTGCCATCCAACCTCTGATTGCATTAAGACAGTCATTTAAAATTCGTGAGGTTTAAAAGAGTACAGTAAAAAGGTACAATTGAATGTCATTGGCATACAGATGAGGATAAACAATTTTCAAACTGCTGATAATTTGACCTAATGGGAAAATATGCAGTGAAAATAACAATATCCTTGTGGAACGCCACATGATAGAGCAGCAACATGTGACCAAAAATTGCTCATCGAAACTAAAGATGTCCTTTCAAGTATGACGTAAACCAATCCAAGACAGGGCCGGAGATCCCTGCCATGTAGTTTAACCTATGGATCAAGCTCTGATATTTATTGGTATCAAAGGCTGAGCTGAGATCCAGGTTCTGTTACTTTATCTACTCACACCTCATCTGCTTTGAATTTTAGCCTGGTTATGTAATATTGGGCTACTGGTTAAAACACCATATCGCACTTTACTCTGAATTAATTTCTGCCTGGTAACACCTCACTGGAATCTGTTTCTGTTAAGACTGAAAAGCAGGTGCTTTAAAGTCATGTCCTGCAATCTTAGATCCTATACAGTGCTCAAAAATTGATGTAATATTTGTAATTTTCAAGTTTTTGAACAGTTATCTCAAAGGTAAGATGTCTTTGCTATATGATTAGTGCAGGGTCTGATTAGGAATTATGCCACATTGATTGAAAGGGGCAAACTGTAAATTCTTAATTAAGTCATCATAGTGCTTAAAGTAGAATCACAAGCCCTTTAAACTGGCAAGCAAGCTACCTAATATGCATGTTTTCCTATTAGAAAAATAAATTTTATACTGTATGTTCATGCTGGTATCAGCAGACAGCAAGGGGATGTCAGGGTCACTTTGCTTTTGTGTGGATACTTTAAAGAGCCTTCATCACTGAGTAAAAACTTGTTTTAAATTGGCATAAAATGGTCCTGGTTTAAAAGAAAAAAAATGCCCCTTAAAGATGGCATAAATATAATGTTTGCCAAGTATTTACTGCTCCTATTTCAAAGAAAAATGTTCCCACCTTCTTACATAAATATAATAAACTGACTTAGTAACAATAATTTTCCTCCCTACAAACATTTAGCCATGTGTGAAATAAGTGTTTTGGCCTTTTCACAGATTTATCCAGTGTTGGCATTAAATTCTTTTTGTTAAAGTCATTCCTAAGTACATTTTTCTCAGCGTCATTCTTATGACCTTCAAATGTGGCCAACAGAGGGGTTGATTAGTTAATAAACTTGTCCTTTGATGCTCACTAATCCTGTTCTCTGCCCTTGAAGTAAACCTACAGTATCATGTTAACACTTCAGAATATGTCTGTCCCAGTGCTGGCTATTACAGCTATTTGGATAAATTGTTAGAATGAGTGGATGTAAAACAAAACCCAGAGAAAAACCTATAGAACATGTTTCAGTTTGACTCTCTCGTATAGTTAGATGAAGGTTAAAATTATTAAGAAGTGTTTCTGAAAATAAATCTCGAAAATCGTTTCATTTTACGGGTGTTTTGAAGCCTCCAGGGCTCATTAAGCAGAGCAACCTTCCTTCCAAGCCATAATGCATATTCTCTTATTAGGTCCCTTGAACAACTTATTAAGGAAGAAAGGCATACTTAACATTCTAATAACATTCAAGTATTTAGTGTAACTGTCGTTTGGTATAACTAGGTTGGAAATGGCGTGCTGAACACAGCAGAACGGAAGTACTCAAAACAAGACATACTGGCTGTTTAATGCTGCTGATCTCAGAGGTTCAGTTTGTTGTCGTGCTGATTATGTATTCATTTTATTATTAGTTTTTTTTATTCATTCTGTCACACTTCTGTTATTTTACCTGCCAGGAAGAATACAAATAGGTAAATTAAGATAAAATGAAAACTACAGTTACAGTTGGTTTATTCTGACTTATTTTATTGACATTTTAATCATTTGATACTATGATGAACACTATTTTTAGCCTACTTTGCATATTTCAGAAGTACAAGCTGACATTGTGTGCGCAATAGAACTTGACAGCAGAAACAATGATACTTAACACTACTACTAGCATTCATAATGAGTTTTCAAGAATCTGAGAATTTAATGAGCCTACGCTTTCCACAAGATAATGGAAGGCAGAATTCAGAGGAATTGGTGACTTTGTGTTGATCAAGACATCACTGAATGCTTATCCTTGTATAGACTGCTACCACTTAATATTGCAATAAGCTGCAAGAAGATATTTGTATATTATATTATATATGGGTCTTTCTCTTTTGTTTTGTTGTGTTTTGTTGTTCTTTTTTTTATGTTACAGCAAATCTGAATGTTGCAGCAGGATCTTGTTCAGTGCATCTATCTGCTGTAATTAATTTTTTGTTTTGCTTTCCTCTCCCAGGCTTGCACTGGAATTGACAACATCGCAGAGGCAATCACTCTGTTAGAGCTTAATAACTGGGATTTAGTGGTAAGTTCATTATCTGCAGGCTCTGTTGGGCTTTACTCTTGGACATGCAGGCTTAGTCTATCTACAGAGGGCAGTTAACATCCAGTAGCGCACACACTGTGTAATTTTGTAATGGGAAAATGATTTCCTCATGTAATCCAGTCAGGTTTGTATTAATTCACGATGCGCCTCTCAATATGAAGTGCATATTAGAAGAGGTCAGTCTATATTTAGATTGATGCTGGCAGGAGCTCAAAGCAGGCAGAGGGATAGACAGTGGGGGCTGGACTCACTGCAGCTGTAAATCTGATGACTTGCAGTTCTTCTGCAGTAGGTGTTAGTTTTTGTAAAAACAAATCTGCTGGTGTGAATGTGGAGAACGTATGTTTCACCCAAAATCCCGAGTACTATTTCTCCCTGAAAATTGTTTAGCAGTCCACCTGGTTCTGTTGTATTATAGTGTCCCAGTGAGCCAAGACGCTATGACTGTGAGGCCATATGCACAATGCCATGACCTGATACTGAAGCATCCATCATTAATTTCATTGTTTATCTAAGCTTTACCCACTGTGACATTTAAAAATTGGCCAGCAGCTGAACAGCAGTTAGTAGGTCAGAAAAGAGAAACAAAGTTGTGACTGTGCAAATGGCATTAGAAGCTGAAGCCAGTGGAAGTTTCAGTTAAGAGAAAAAGAGTTATGTTCATAAATGCTGAGGTTATGTTTAGTCCTGATAACTGCCCAGACAGTTTCTGGCAGTTTACCAGCAAGGAATGGGTGGAAACAGTAATAAGACTTAAAGATAATGCCTGTATGCTTCAATGAAGGCCAGCTGTAACATGTTTGACGGTTCTTGTGCTCTTCAAGAACCGTCATTATTTCACAATTCGTTAAACCTTTTCTTTGCACAAAACATCTAATATTGGTTTAGATACAAAGGATGAACATTTAATTTTAGTTTACTAGCACTTACCAGCTTTTCGTTGCCTGTTTGGCAGTGTAGAATAGTGAGTGTTCGAGAGAAATCCGAACAATTGTCCATTCAAACAAAAGGAAGCTGCAGAGCAGACAGTGGTTATATTTGTCCTTTCAGTTCTCTTTGTTCTGATTGGTCACCCTTCTTCAGTGTTTCAGTTTTGTTTTGTTACCCCGCCCCTGGGGGGTGGGGGGTATTGTTTTTGTGTTGGTTTCTGTTTGTTAACAATATTACAGCAAAACTACCAAATTTGCACAAGAGATGGTCAGTCGCCTGATTAAATTTTTGCCATGATTGGGTCAGAGGTCATGTTTTTCTGAAAATCTTGTGAATACGATAACTTGAGAACGATGTGAGATTGGATGTTCACATTCACACCGTAGATGCATCTACTAAAAAGCTCAAATGAGTTTGAATCTTGGCGAGCTTGACCTCAAGGTAAAGGTCAAAGGTCAATTTTTCTGAATATCTTGTGAACACGATAACTCAAGAACAGTGTCAGGTAGGACGCTCAAATTCACATCATAGATGCATCTACTAAAAATCTCAGACGAGTTCAAGATTTACCTCAAGGTAAAGGTCAGAGGAAAATTATGGGCATGGACAGTAACACCTATGTGCTAGCTCTGTGATTCTGTGTAAAGAGAGCAATATGTTTGTGACACGGACAACCTTCAAATCTGATTTGACAACATTCAAATCAGATGGAACGTCTGCCGGGGGCAGGTTTTGTTTTGCCCAGCACAACTTGTTTTTGTTTTTTTAGCGGGATTTGTAAACTTTCAGACAGCGCATGTCATGCTGTCATTGTCAATCTGACAGAGTTTGCAAGTCAGCCTGTATAAAATGTGTGCATTTTTCCCAGTCATATTGAAAGATCTTTAAAGTTTTTACTATTTATCTAGTTTTTTTTTTAAGAAAATAGGCCCAAGACCAAAAAGGCCTGAATTAAGGTTGTTTGCCGGAAATAATTGCAAGTTTCTCAGCCACCATCAAAACCTGCATCTGCCACTCTCTTTGAAATTAGTTCAGTTTATGTTTGTTGCATGTTTTGTTGTAGTGTTGTTTAGTGTTTGAAAGCAAAAAGACAAAAATGACAATTTTTACTTCCGCATTCATTACAGGCAGCCATCAATGGGGTGATACCGCAGGAGAACGGGATCTTACAAAGGTAAAAATCATGTTGTCACCAATGTCCTCTAAATCAGAGATAATGTACAGGGAAATGCACAAAATCACAAGGTGATGCATATTGTGCATAACTTCAAAACACTTTTGTTTTTTTTGGTCACAACATAATGACCATTTCAGAAGTGTTGAATAATGCCAGGCAGATTTGACTACATAAATGAATGTGGGGATATACTGAAAATCTCAGAGAGGTATGTGCTACTGACATAAACCTCCCATGTACATGCAGGCAAAGCAGTTCAGAAAACAAGGATATCTTAAAGTCTGACTGTTCTAGCAGGATATTGAAAACTTCATCTCAGTGATGACCACACATTGTGAACTTTATCATGGTTATAATTGTGGAATACAGATTGTGCAGAACTAATGCATTTTCTGTAATGCGTAATACAATATTTGGATGTCTTAAAAGAAGTGTTGCTTAATAAAAACATAGCCATATGCAGTCACATCCAGGAAATAACATTAATGTACAGACTACTGAGTTACGGGGGGTTGCTTCTGCTATCATTTTTCTATTCTGCTTTTTAATGGAAGAATGACATAAAAGACTCCAACTGCAAAGAAGCTTTCTTCCAAGAATGAACACAGTTGAACACAGTTTCTGAATAGAAGAGGTTTCTTTTAAGAGGGTTTGTGCCATTCACTTTCCTTCAACGGTTAGTTGATACTCATGAATGCAATGAGCTAATCTAAACCCTCACACTGGAGACATCCTGTTTAACTGTTTTTTTTTTTTTGCTAATTCATTTGTGTGCATGTGTTCACATTCATGCGTGTGTTGTAGTTTGTTTTCAGCTCTTGAGCCATGAGAATATTGTCAGTCTTTCTTGAGGGCACACACTGTCAAGAATGGAGGGTGGCTGGCAGTGTGACCAGCAGCCAGCACATTTACTAGTGGCTGGCATTGATATGAGTAGTCCAGCGTTGCTCCGTAAACAGACTCTTGATGTGACCTGATCAGGGGCCAGTTGGAGGGTACTCAGTACTCCTGTCTAAACAGCATTTCTGTCCTTACTCGTGTCTTTTCAACTAAGCAATTTGAGACTCATAAGCATCTTCTTAAGAGAATTAAAAATAACTTTCTCACTGGGCTCAGCTCAGTCATCTGTTGAAGTCATAAGTGTTGTCATAGGTGAAGGCCTCAACAGTTTGGTGTAGATGGAGAACAATGCAGTATAGATGTAGTAAAGCATAAAACTACACCCAAACAGCAACAACAGATATTTTAATGGCCTTTTCAATGAGGATCTTGACAGCTCAAACATCGTCTTAGCAGGATATTTGTCCTTAGATTTTTGGACCAATTTTTATTTTTTTGCCTCATCTTTCTCAAATGTAGACTATCTCTGATAGAGGTGATTTACAGTGGCCACCTTCAGTTACTACCGTGGCATGCTTTTTACTGCTGTTTTCACACATGCATTGCAGCCCTAAGCTTTTCTAGACAATACCTGACAGAGAGGCATGTGAGAACACAAATGCCTGTCACAGTTGGATTGGGCATTACACAGTATTTAACCTGCCAACATTCTAGTACAAAGTCTAGGTGTGATATCTGATGTGTGACAGTAGCGCAGTTAATAGTTCAGCAAATCCACAGCTAAGAAGGGGTTTTCCTGTGTCCATCTAATCAGGCATTACCCTCACCGAAATCAAACGGAGTATTTCCAGTAGAAGATGTAGCTAATGCAGTGATCACCTGATGTGTTCTACATGTGAGAAAGGAGAACTTCCAACTATGTCCTGACTTGTTCTCCTAGTATTTTCTGGAGTCCGTGGCATGTAGTTCATGTGTTATCAGTGTCCTTTGTTGATATATTTCACAACAGGGTGATGCTGGTTACACATACACTATAAAACATCAAGAGCCATTATATGGGCTCTTCAGTTTTAGTTGATTTACTGCATTGTTTACAGACAAAATGTTATGACTGTGATTTTCATCTAAGTTGCAAGTTCAGATCTACACAATGCACTTGAGCTAATAAAACAAACAATTAAAATCTTTAATACCTTTATTGACCTCACCGAGTGTGAGGAACTAAGTTTTGAAGTCCTACTCACAACTCAATACATGAGATTCTAATTTAAGAAAAAAAAATGCAAATTTTCCAATAATTGGTGGATTAAGGTTCTGTCTCACTGAACTGATTAGTAGGGGGCAGTTATAATATTCTGACTTATGCTTGCGTTTATTCCTTTCTCTATTAGTTCGGTCTGTTTGTGGAGGTTTTGTCGCAGTCGACATGCGCCTCAGGACAGTGACCTCTCCAGTGTTGTGAGAGTGATAAAATGGGGGCTTTGTTTTAAAGTGTGGCTTTTGCACTTGTTCACTTGGACCTAAAACATGAACTTATCAACATTTGGTGGTCAAAAGTCAAAGTCTTTATCCAAATAGTCAAATGTCAGCTTTATTGTGACATCATAACATTCGGCAACAACAGTTTTTCAGCACCATAACCAAGGGGCAAAAGGGGAGATTGTGACCATATTTCTTTTTAGTAGGATATTAGTGATAGACATCTTTGCTACCCAACTGTTAATTTCACTAAAAATATTATGAGTTTAGACCACTGATTTGGACATTGATTGAGTTAAACTATAACTTGAATGGTTTGGAGAGGCATAAAGTGATGAGGCAGTAATTTAAATTTTCTTTTGTATTTGTTTCATACCCTCTTTTATGTTTTGTCTGCTTCTTCTGACTGATTACTGTTTTTCTGTAGTAATTTTTCCAGTGAGGCGAGTCAGGCCACAATGTACGGACCTCCAAGCCTCTCAGAAGCGGCTGATGCAGCAGCAGGAAGCGCAGTTCCTCCTCCCTCTTCTTCGTCTTCTTCTTCATCTCCTCCATCATCCTCAGCTTCAGCTTTTTGCCCCATCAACCCCTCTTCCCGACACATTGTAGAGCGTCAGCCACGGATGCTCAACTTCAGGGTTGAGTACCGGCAACGCTCTGTAGAGCTGGTGCTCGAAGAGGGCAGTACAGTTGGTGAGCACCGCACACTCACACAGATGTACTGTGTCCATATTCCAACTTAGGATAAAGTGTTTCACACTGCCTTTTTGTGTTTCACACTGACTTTTGTACACAAAAGGTAAATTTTTCTCTGTACTGGTTTTCTTTGTCAAATCTAATTTATAGGAGAAATCAAACAAATCCTTGAAACAGAGCTTGGTGTTCCAGTATCCAAAATGCAGTTGAAAGGATGGAAGAGCGGAGATGTGTCTGATAGTGTGAGTTAAAAGCTTTTATTTTTGTTACCAAGAGAAAAAAAACCAAAACAAACTCTTCTCTTTCTCCCTCATCCCCAACTGGTCATGGCAGATGGCTGTCCCTCCCTGGTTCTGCCGGAGGGCTTCCACTGTCGCCAGTTGCTTGCTCTTAGGGGGTCATCTGATTGTTGGTTGTTTTTTTGTAGGGTCTTTACCGCACAATATAAATCTCCTTGAAGCGACTGTTGTTGTGAATTGGTGCTATATACACTGCTCAAAAAAATTAAAGGAATACTTTGAAAACACATCCGATCTCAATGGGGAAAAAATCATGCTGGATATCTGTACTGATATGGACTCAGTAATATATTTGGAATGAAAGGAGGCCACATCAATTGATGGAAATGAAAATTATTAACCTATAGAGGGCTGAATTCAAAGAAAAATGATGTGGTAGGCTAGTCCATTTTGCTGAAATTTCATTGCAGCAAATCAAAATGGTACTCAGTAGTTTTTATGGCCCCCATGTGCTTCTACGCATGCCTGATAGTATTGGGGCATACTCCTAATGAGAGGACACATGGTGTCCTGGGGGACCTCGTTCCAGATCTGGACCAGGGCATCACTGAGCTCCTGGAAAGTCTGAGGCACAACAAGGCAGTGTTGGATGGACGGAAACAAAATGTCCCAAAAGTGTTCTATTGGATTTAGGTCAGGGGAGTGTGGGGGCCAGTCACTGATATCAGTTACTTCATCCTCCAGGAAATGCCAACAAACTCTCACCATATGAGGCCAGGCATTGTTGTGCACCAGGAGGAACCCAGGACCCACTGCATCAGTGTAGGGTCTGACAGTGGGTCCAGTGGCAGTCAGGGTGCCGGTGCCTAGCTTGTAGAAGTCTGTGCATGCCCCATGGGTATTCCTCCTCACACCATCACTGACCCACCACCAAACTGTGTCGCTGAACGATGTTACAGGCAGCATAACGTTCTCCACAGCCTCTCCAGACTCTTTCACGCCTGTCACATGTGCTCAGGGTGAACCTGCTCTGTGAAAAGCACAGAGCACCAGTGTTGGGCCTGCCAATTCTGGTATTCTCTGCCAATCGGGCTCCACGGTGCCAGACTGTGAGCACAGTGCCCACTAGAGAACGTTGGGCCCTCAGGCCACCCTCATGAAGTCTGTTTCTGATTGTTTGTCAGAGACGTACACTGGCAGTGTAGGGAATGGAAATCAGCTAAGATAGCTCGTGAAATACTGGATTACATCTTTTTGAATTCAGTTCATCCACACAGAGCAGTAAACCTCACAGCAGCAGCAGCAGCAGGTCAGCTGATCACAGCCTGCACATCAAGATAATTTAGTGGAGCTCACAGTAGAAAGTTGTGATTCTTCTTCCCATGCAGAGCCACTACAACTGATCTCAGGGTTCCTCCACCTTCTGAATCCCACTGTAACCTCTGAGTATACTCATTTTTGTGTTTAGTTGTGGAGGCACAGTCACCCTCTATGATGTAGGACACAAAGAACAAAGCTGTTTTTAAATAATTCCCTTTCACAGCTTGTGTCCTACGTAACAGATTAAAACTGAGTACATTCATTAGAATTAAAATTTAGATTGGAATGACGTTTGGATTCTCATGTATTATTTTATGTTATTACAATAATATATAATAAAGTTCAGTTAGCTTTACACAAAAATAGCTGGTAGAAACATCCTCCAAAGAGCTACTTTTACTTTCTTACTTTGAGTACATTTCTGAGCCTGTACTTTTCTAGAAGTTGAACCAGTACTTCAACTTTTACCAAAGTATTTTTTGACACAAGTACTTGTACTTCTACTTAAGTACAGAATGTCTGTACTTTTGCCACCTCTGGATGGGAGACAGAAAACCTGGCAATGGAATGTATTAGTAGTAAGAGTTAGACTACCTGTGCAACGTCTGTAGGGTCCCGGTGTCACCTCATGCTACCAGTAGTGGCACTGTCCCTAGCCAAATGCAAAACTAGTGAAAGAACAGAAAAGATGAGGAGGGGAAAAAATGTCAGTGGCCTCCACCTGTAAAACCATTCCTGTTTTGACACTTAACGGACCAGAAATGTAATTGACTTGATGCTGTACTCTGAATAAAAAGTGTTCCTTTTAATTTTTTTGAGCACTGTAAATAAAGTTGAACTGAACACATTAAGGCACTAAGAAAAACAAGAAGGGTGGTATAACAGGTGATATAACACACTATTAGCTAAGCCCGTTCCTTCTGTTAATCTTTTTACATTACTAACATTAGTCTTGCAATCAGGTGTGCTACTTGAAATCAGTGGAACTTTCTTTCTAAGAACAGTATCAGTTTCTAGCCTATTAGTGCAGATTAAGTGTCTTCCCTCAAAATATTCTATTGTACTCATTGTCTCTACAGCTGTAACTGATTCACAGAACCATTTTAGAGTTGTGTGTTATGTTTATGTGTGTGTACTCAGACGGTGCTGAGAAGTTTACACCTGCCCAAGAACAACAGCCTGTATGTCCTGACTCCAGACATTGCCCCTACTGCCAGCACCAGCAAAAACAGGTACTTCAGCTACCACTGTATAACTTCTGTCATTATTAGGTGAAATCCTCTCTTGTCATACTGGTGCCTATGCAATATTCTAGACAGTGACATGAGTGCAGTTCAAACACCAGGTGGTGCTCTATGTCTGCTTATAAAGAGGATGCATCCAGAATAGCCAGCAAATACCACTTTCATAGGTTTATTAGGAGACATTTGACCTGCCAGTGCACATTCATTTTTCACATCCATTGTGACATTTTGAGAAGATGAGAGGAACGTCTGCTGCCACAGTCTTCGTGTGTTACGCAAATAATAATTTTCTCGTCCTTCTTTGTCATCTTCACCATGATATTGTTGCTTGCTGAAGGTTTTCCTTTGCATCTTTCTCCTCAGAAGTTGTGCATATGACATTCACACTTCACGTCTATTATTTCTTTCTTTCTTGAAAGATCACACATTAGTGATAGTACCCAGTAACAACAGAGATTTGCTGGGAGAGCTTCATGGAGTCAGTGTTCTCCATCCAGAGGTTGCCCGGGTTGTCTTAGTGAATGAGTGACAGCATTAGCAACCTTTTTCTCTGAAATGTCAGGCAGCTCAGCGTAAAGTCATAGCAGGAATGCAATCATACGTGGCAGCTGAACATGCGATTGTTTTTTCATCAGTATCAGGTAAACATCCAAAGAAATAATATTTCTCCCTTATTCTACCTGGTTATTACAGGATGACAAAGATCATTTTTATTTTTTATTTTGAGGGGATTGGACAGGAAATAATAGATATGAGGGTGCACAGTTTTTTGTTTGTGGGAATGTGTCTTTGCAGTAGTTCCTTGCAATATTTCTGTGGTTGAAGTGTTTGAGTTTGTTCTTTGTTTGTACGAATATTTGCTGTATGTCATTGTCCCCGTGCTGCGTGTCGCTGTATCTGTGGTTGGCAAACATTTCTAGGCAGAATGAAAGTGATGAGCATGTACAGTGCCACCTCTGTGATTAATAAAAGAATGGCTTGCAATTTTAGAAGCTAATGTCTGTGAAGCCATCGTCTATGACAGTCTTCAGAATATTTCTGAAATGAACGTTTGAGCAGTGTAGTTTCAGATCCAGCTCACCCGCATTAAAGATAATAGAAAAAGGCAAGATAAACCCTCAGGACCTTTTCTCAAGCAGATCGTTAGCATTATCAGAAGTGGGGCGTTTTTAGGTTAATATTTCTGTGTGTTTCCCATGTCCGTGTCTGTACAAACTGTCTTAAGGTTGTTGAAATTTTCTATTTTTATCAAAAAAGATAAGCTATTTGGCTAATACAGGACATGTATCTGCAAAGAGTATTAGTCAATTTGCCAGAAGATCCAGCCGTGTTTTATAGAGTTGCATACAATGGCCCTCATTTTTTCTTTTTTTTTGGCTGTGGATTAAAAAACAAAAATTGTACTGTAGCTCTCCCCTGAGCAAGCATCCACATGTCAGTAGAACACACGGAAAAGAAGTAATTTGGCAGTTTGCTGCTTTCCATGCTAGTTAGGCTAAGTGGTAGTTATATGGTGTTGGCAGTTAATGACCCTCGTCTCCCCAGTCTTCCCTCCATTGCTCTCTCCTCATCTTCTCACTCCTACACTAACTGCTGTGTCTTTTTAGCAGCACCGTTGCCTTTCCTCCAAGTGTTATCGATATCATTTTGGGTGTCAGGAGCTCATTATTCTGTGTCAGCTATTTTAGTGGCGGACAGTTGGGGCTGAAAGGAGTGGGTGGGCTCTTGTGTATATGCACATGCAGTTGCCTATTAATGTGCGTCTCCGTTCGTATGGTGACCCTGTTGGCATCCTGGGAGCGGATGGGTGACAAATCACAGAATATGAAGGGAGAAGCCCCCTGTAGCGAGACCAAACAGGCTGTTGGCTTGTAGTAAAAATAAACTGTGGTCACACCATGTACACACACTACACGCAATTCATGTGAAGTGCCTGCAAATGTGCTGTAGCAGTCAGAGCTCAGTGCCAGTAAAGCATTCATTATCAGTGGCATACCAACTCAAAGTATTAATGTGTTATGATAAACGGAATAAACTGATTTAGTATCACTGCCCATGTAGACAAAAAACAAAACAAAATAAAAAAAAAAACTTGTTTTATCTATGTGTTGTATATCTTAGGACACTTACTTATGAAAGTGGCAGCCTTCCCATTTTGCTCGTGTAACATAATAAGAGGAATTAAGGATGAATCAAATGAACATTACAGTGTATGAGAAAACGAGGAAGTGGCTGGTTTTCATGTGTAAGTCCTGAAAAATGACATCTAGTGTATCTTCTAAAATATCAAAATGTATTATTGGAGAAAGTGTGAAATTCTTACAGTGTACATAGTTCTCTGTCTTTTCTATAAAGATATCTTATCATCTGTAGTTATTGGTCACATAGTTATTGATCACAGCTAAGTGATTCTCCCTAAAATATAACCTCACTAAATTGTTTTTATTGTTACTTTTACAGTATTTTAACTTTTTCCACTCTTTATGTTGCTTAAAGTGGAATAAAAAAAAAAGAATGAATGAATCTTCCCGTTTATTATACTGAATGCTTGCTTCCAAGAACTTACACTAAACTCCATGCAGCACTTTACAGGTTAACATTAGGACACAGACATACTTTTATTTGTTGTTAACCTACATTCTTTCAAGTTTCTAATAAAACCCGCCTCTCCGCTTCCCCTTCCAGCATGTAATTATGATCTAATTAATCTAATTAGTAACATTAAAAAAAACTATGTATCTCATTTTCCTCTAAGTAATCTATTTGTTTGTCTCAACTTGGATGCATGTTGCACACACTAAAGCCATTTTCAAACAGGCATCCGGCAACAGTGTTTGCTTCAAAAATCCAAACACTCAGTTGCCTCTTTATTAGTTGCACTTGTACAGTCTGCCACAATTCAATACAACAGCGCTGCTATAAAATCTACTTTTATTGTGTTTAACCGTTTGTGGCATTTATAATGTTGCTGTGTATGTATATGTGTATTATAGATGTATTATAGATGTTTAGAGTGAAAGTGGCATTGTATTCCAATGCACTGACAAGCGGTTCTAGTCTTTCTATGAGAATATTCGAAAAAAAACCCTTTGAATATAACACAAGCCAGAACGATACTACAACTAACTATGACCTCAGTACTAAAACAAAAAAAGGATACTAAAAGGAACATTTTAGGTATTGCAAAGTAAGCTTTATGGCAGAGGAGTTTTATGGGATTTCATTAGGTGCATGTAATAGAATGACCACTGAATTGACAAAAGGGTGGTTTGTGGCACTCAAGAAAAATCTTTGCTCTGCAGATCCCAGTTCCCTTTGTGACATCTAGGACAAAAATAGCTGTCACACAGGCTCCCTCAAATAAGTCTGGGCTCCTTTTATTTCAGTTATTAGGTAGGTGATATATGACTTACTGCAATATGGCCGGCATGCCTTAAAATATAATTTAGTCAACATCATAGTTTTCCATTATTTGTGTTGCATTATCCAATAGCAATGTACAACTGTAAAAAACAAACAAACTATCTAAGTACATCTTTCAAATTAAGTTTATACCAGAATTGTTTTGCTTGTTAAGATGTGTTTATTCTCAACTTTGTTGGTCTCAAAAAAGCCAGTATGTGACACAACAATGTGTGACAGGAATATACCTTACAGAGACATAAAGTTGGTAAAGTTATGATACATGATTGGCCTTTACTTAGCGTATTTTATATTGTGGTTTGCAATTAAGAATGAAATTCTTCTGTTAGAACTTAATGGTAATTCTGTGTGTGTGTTATGAAAGCAGCACAGAACTCTTAAACTGATAACTGCCTTAGTGAGAGTTTTATTGTGCCTACTAATGCTTTTGTCCTAAATAAAGGAGCCACTATTGTCAAGTAAAATGGCTTTAATCACATATTTTGAATGAGGTTAATGAAACTCTCACTGTCTCCTGAATTTGTTAGTTTGTAGTTTTTTTTATTTTATTTTATTTGAAAAGACAGTTATCCACCTAAATGTAATTTGTCAGTGCTTATAGTTAAAATTGAAGTCTTCCATAAATGGTAATATCCCAGGCAATTACTTTGTAGAGCTTGGCTCATGCTGTACACAGACCTCAACCAAACCGACTGATTAAATAGTGCTGCACTGTCATTATGATCCCGCTGAGCAAACTCCGTTTGGTTGTCTTGTTTGATTAGAAATAAATCTTGAGGCTTTGGGAGATATTCCTTTGAGGACCAATTCATTTAGATAGTTATTTAGTTAGTGAAGTGATGTGCAGTTAGTAATGGTCTGAAGTTTTTCTGTGGCCATGTTGATGACCCCATGTGAATACAAGATGGTGTTAAGGAGGAGCTAATCTCTTGCATAAATGATGAAGGTCTGATGAATATTTCAATGGAGCCTGTTTCCTTTATTGTTTATTCTCCGCGCCAGCTCCAAGCAAGCATGTGTTTGCCAATGAAAGGTTATTTTTAATTTGAACTCTCAAAAGAAGTTTGAAATTACTAAAGTGATTCATTAGGTTTTGTGTGTTTTTTTTTAAATTCAGGCTTCCCGTCGTCTCACACTTTACCTCCACGTGTCAGCTATCCAGTCGCAGATACACAAGTGCCTCAGGGACATAGCTAGCTGGTCAGCTAAAGCAATGATGGGAAGGATCGAGCAAGTAGCACGCTAAATGACCTTTTGGACACAATGGCAGACCAAAATAGAACAGAGCCTGAACGTTTTCACATTTTACTGCTTTGTTGTGGATGCAAAATATGGAGGAGGTAAGCAGACCCTTGTATGCACCTCATAACCTCCTCTGTACCTATTAGGGGAAAGATCAGCTGGCGTGTATTCTGCTGGTTGGTGCGTTTTTTTTTTTCAAACATTTTAAGCAGCAGCTGAAACACGCATTAGGGTAGTTGGTATATAACAGTGAGAGGTTTTGGTGAATGTTTATGGGACAGCGTATGCGTGTATGGTTATTGGAGTTTTGTAGGCACATGTCGCATTGTGTGTGTGCGCGTGTGCGTCTCTGTGTCTGGCAGTGCTAGTTTAATAAGGTCTAGAGTCTGCTCTGTGCCGCAGGGACTCGCAGCTTAGGCGATGGGCTTACCTCAGAATGAAACCAATCTGTTTAGCCTGCTCTTCTCCCCCTACAGAACGCTCCATTTTTGCTGTCCATAAAGTTAAATGACATTTTCCTCATGGCACCCTTATGCCATGTCAAGTGCCTCCAGAGATGTTCCGGGCCGACCTAGATGTCAACGAGTGTGTGTGTTGAGTGAGAAAGAGACCTCTGAAGGCAGAAGCAAACACTGCGACATCCACATTTCAACCCTGCACTGCTCGAAGGGCCTGCTTCTATGAGAAGACAGCAGCTTTGAAAACACAGGTGGTGAAAGCAGTCCAGACAAAGGGATATTAGACTTGAAACATGATTGTTCTGTTTATATATGAACCAGCAGGCCTTTTTAGACAGATGGGAAATGACAAGGAGATGACTCATCATGAATGGCAGTTTGTTTCCCCCACTGAATGCATTTGATATTTTAAGTAGCTGTATTTGTACTATAGCGCGCAGTGAGTGATAGATTTTTCAAAGTAAATCTTGAACAGAACCTCCACCCACGCACACACCAAATGGCTCGTCGGCCTGCCATAAATGACTGATAAGATGTTCCTTCTTTGCTTGGAAGGACAGAGTAACACTTCCACTCAGTTTACCCTCTATCTCTGCCTATTTAGGAGTCTAGCTGCCTGCCAGCAGCAGCTCGGGACTGGGTCCAAACATAATCATGATATTAGCTAGATCCTTATTTATATGTCCCTACCCCTTCCATTTCTCCTCTCTCACACACACATGCACACACATCGCTCTCATCCGTCTGCTCAGGCCTATTACATATGCATCCATCCTTCCCACTTCACACATTTCCAATCTTCTCCAGTTAGCTACAACAAACATTACATTTACATATTGATTTCGTAGTTTTAGTCAATGTAAATATGCTGTCATTACAGTAAATTTGAGCTTATGTTAACATAAGCTCGTCCAGATCTGCGCAGATTAAGGGTGTGATTGCATAATTAATGTGTGCGCTACATATTAATTCCCCCATCCCTCTCTTTCTCTCAACTCTTCCTCCTCTCCTTGGGTTCTGAGCCCTGATTAAGTGCCTGTTTCGGCCTTTAAGCCTCCCATTGCTATTCAGCCTCACAGACCCAGAGTTTGCTCAAAACGCTACTTAACCTCACAGCTTATTGTAAATTAAGCTTCCAAAAGTTGATTCCCCCACCTCTTCTTCTCTGACACTGCTGTAAGTTAGTGAGTGAGCTAACGTCTCTGGACCGACACCCAGTGGTTGTCTGCAAATACCGTTTTAACAGATCATGATGACATTTTATCGGTAAATTGTTCAGTCTCTTCATTACCTCCCGCTGGTTTTATTTTCAGAACTACTGCGAAATTTCTTCTCATTCAATTTCAGCTTTAGTAGTGCTCATCCCTCTGCTTCACTGTATTAACTGTATTATTGTTATTTTTCTCTGTTACGATCAGTGGAAATTTCTTCATGCTGAAGGGACTGCAGATTAAGATACATACTTTATGACTTGCCTACAGCAACCTCAACAAGTCTCTAGATCAGTTTACAGTAACTGTGGCTTTAGGACACCACTGTGGCAATTTGATATTTTTGACTTCTTTTAGTTAAGTGTACAGTGTGAACACCAGGGTCCCTATGCATGATAAGACTGAGTTTTAGTGCTTTTAAAACAAACCAAAAAAGCATTGACGTGGCTTGAAATTCAACTGGGAAAATGATTGTTGGTATTTAGGTACAACCTTGTCTGATCTTGGAAAAGTGCTCCGTGTGTGCTAATGCATGGGTATGCCACAGGACAATATTGCTTTTAAGGTTTATTTTTTTAAATTAATTCAATTTTTTATTTATGAAGGTACTGGAGGCTTTCTTGGGTTTATTTCTTGTTAGTTTTCAGTTTTGTTAACATTAATGCGGATTGATGGACTCCCTGCTGCTGATGTGCAGGTGGTCATAGCTGTTGGAGCCTGCTGTGCTGAACATAGCTCTGGACAGGCTTGTTAAGACATAATCAGTAAAGAAAACGACTTTCCCCCTGAGGAGGCACCCACCTCCATGTGGGCCAGCAGGCTACCGCTAGTTGGCAAGTTTCAGCTTGCCTTTACTCGACTCAGTCACTGTTAGTGATTATGTATGTTTGTCTTTGCCCTCGTCTTCCTCCTGTGTCATTATACTATCATCTTGTTTAGATGTTTTCTTTCTGCATCAATCTCTGTGTTTTCATTTCCTTTATAGTATTTATCTCTGTTTCTTACCATTCAATTTTCCCCCCCTTATCGTTTAGTGGTCTTCAGGAGTCATTAAACCAAAACTTCCTGCTGGTCATTAGCCACCGTGAGGCTCAGAGGGACTACAGCCTCAACTTCCCCGGCTCCAGAACCATACAGGAGGTATGGACACAAACCGCACTGGATATCACATTGTCACTTTTTATGCATGCATACGCACATCTTCTCATACACACACATCATACACTCACGTAATATTATTCTGCCTTATTCTGGTTTCTCATAACACAACTTTCATTCCATTTGCCAAACATTGCTAGTCTATCTCAGCCATCGATTCATTATTCATTACAAATGATCACATTTCAGAGCACATAATTACTCTCACAGCTGCGCTCTGGTACAGCCCCCTCGTTTTCTCTGGACTCCCCCTGCTCTGCGTCTTCCTCCCTCTCTCTCTCTCTGCAGTGTCAGCAGTCTAGAAAGGCGTTTAAATGACTGAACATTGTTTGATCTAGGCATGTGGGTGCAGTGGAAAGAGACAGAGTCCATTCACTTTCTTCATCTGGAACTAAACAGTAGACTTTGCAGCCTATGAAATATTTATGGTTACTCAGCCTGGACCTGGTGTGAATCCAGTATGCATCTTTATCCATTGGTTATTGCTTTCACAGCTGCAAATGGATTAAAGGTTAAGGAACATGAGAATGTAAATGTATGCTTGCTTGAATGTGAAGATGAGTCAGCGTGTGTGTCTGTGTCAGTTTGTAGGTCCTACATGAGTTTAAATCAGCACTTGAAACTTGTCCACGCTAAGCCCTCATTTAGACTTCTGCAGTGAATCTTTGAAGAGCCTACGATGTAACTTGAGTAAGTGGCCAACATCATTGCCGGCATTTATGCTTGTGCAGGTGAATTATGTGTTAATTACCTTGTGGTCATGTACCGGTGTTTGACAAGCGGTGCCAGCTGATACAAACAAATAAAACGCAGGAGGGACTTTTTTCCCTCCTGGGTACCCACTCTTTGTGATGCTATGATTATTATTCCTTATATTGAGGCTATGATTGTCATTCTTTCACTGATAAATTCAAAAATTGCAGCGAAACAGTAGCTGGAAATAAATAGGACAAATCGAAAATACCAAACAGGCCAATCACTAGTTGTGGGCAATGTGTATTTACATTTCTAGGGAGGTGCACATCAGGTCACGTTTTAGGTTACACTGAATTTCCAGTTATGGCATAGCTATGGCATAGATTTCCCAGTGAAGCATAAATCCGCATTAATAAGTTCTTTTTTGACACTTAAGTTTTCCTTTGCAGCCACACATGCCATTTTTGGTCCCCCATAATCAAGGATTTTGAAAACTCTGCTAAGCTGGTATTGATTTAGTCAGGATGGGTTGAAACAAAGACTTGGAAATGATGATGCAGGCACCCACAATCGCTGACTGATTGGGTCTCATTAGGCACTATCTGTCCTTCCCTGATTCTTCACACCCCATCACATGACCCTTTTCTGTGAGAAAACAAAGGCATGGGTCTTGGCAACCAGTGGTTAATTCAACAAGGAAAACAAATTACAGGTGTTGCTGAGCCTGATGTCCATGCTTGCAGCTGTTCTACAGCTAAATTGTGCATTGTATTAGGCTACAACTGCCTACAACTGAATGCCCAGGTGTACGTCAGTGGTCATGTTGCATGCATTTTTAGGTGTATGGACAGATATTGCTTTGGTTTGTTTATTAATGGTGTGGAAACCCTGTTTTAATATGAAAACCTGTTAGTGTGGATACAGCCATACATGCTCTGTGCTGTCCTGCTCTCCTACTGCAGGGTGAGACCTGAGTAGGCAACATTTATTGGTCAGTGTGTAGCTAGCCAACTGTCAGAAGTAAGAGAAAATACCCTCACCAAACCAATCAGGTAGAAGAGTGAAGTCCAACTCTCAGTCCTACAGCATCTCCTTGAAAGTAATTCAAACTGAATTTGAACGATTTGGCCTGAACATATCAGGCTGGAAATATCTGTATTGAGTTGTTTCATTTCTGTGCTTTCTTTACATACTTTTGACTTGTTGTTGGTCAGTTTAGTTGTGCTTTACATTCTCTTTATTTTACATCCAGACCAACTGTTTACTCAAAAGCAACAGTGAAAGGTGTTTATTCTTCCTTGCTCTCTGCAGCCACTGTTGTTCTGGCCTAGGTCCTCATTGCGGTTCAAGATTACACTAATAATAATCAGGCTGCATGCAGGGCCTGTAATGGTGCTAATTGAACAGATTAGTATAACCAGCATCTGAACTGGAGGCAGCTTGCCTCCCCGGACTTCTCTCTCTTCTCCATTTGCGCTCTCCTTTTTTCCTCCTTCTTCATCATCTCCCTTTTTCTCTCTCACTCTCTTCTCAGGCAGATGGTTTTGATGAGCACCCACTGTGAACCTTAAGTGTTTCTGCTGGGATTACAAACACTGGGGAGGGGTCCCTGTGGTGTGGGAGGGGGGAACTGTGGACACAGAAAGGAGGCAAAGGACTGTTGGCTTGGTGGGGGTGCTGTAAGAGGCCACAGGGGATAGAGAAGGGACAATGTGGGCTTAAACAGGCCTCCATGTTGCGGTCCTTTCCTTACACATGCTTGTCTTTAGGCATCTCAAGACCCCCTGCAGGGAAAATGAGACCCAGAACTTTAACCTGAATATATCATGTGTATACATCACGTAAGGGCCGTCTCAAAAAAGTTTTCGGAGTCAGAGTGAGTGAGCAAAATAGTAGTTGTGGAGTGGAGTTGCTTGCCTGTGTGAGAGATGAAGAAATAGACTCTGAAAAATATCAGACAAAAATAATAATAAAAGACACCAACAAGAAGGAGAATGCTTTTCTGTCAACAGAAATATCTTGGATGCAACAAAGTGGTAACACCAGATTCAGCCTGACTGACACTCTTTTCTGGTATACTGTGTCCAATCTCACATATGGACACCACTACAGAGCACCTTTCTTTCCCCATTCTCTCTTTTGTCTTTACTGAAGACTAACCGATGGTCCCTACTTGTGCATATCAATAAGGATGGAGTCTTGTCTTCTTGTTTGTCTTTGCCAAAGACTGTGGCTTTGCCTTGTGGCTCTCAGGGAGCTGCCCTTACCCCTCCCTTTCTGTTCCTTCATTCTCCATCTCTCTCCCAGTGTCCTTTTTCCACTTTCTTTCTTCTCCATCTCTAGAGCTCAAGGCTGTGTAGACTCTGATTGGCATTACCAGACAAGACTGTGGGGGTAAGTTGCTGGCTAGCTTCTGAGCTAAGCTGGAGAGCAAATGTTTGCCAGGGAAGTAGAGGGTAGAATAGGCATGGCTGCCGGGTCCTGAGTTGTCCGTGACCAGACCAGTTGTCCTGGGGATTTCCCTCGTCTACTGCCCCCATCCCCCCAGGGCTGTGGCTGGGCCGGGCCCCATCCTTGCTCCGCAGCTGGGCAACATATAGGAACCAAATGCAGACAGGGGCTAGAGAGCTGAGAAAAGGAGGGTTGGATCGAAAAAGAAATGAAAGAAAGGCATCTGGTGCTTAGGGGAGATGAAGAAAGAGAGAGGGAGCTTGTGACTGTTTAACGGAAACCTTTCCTTTTCTTTGATTTGCTTCCAGCCAAGGATTACAGGCAATTGGCATTTACAATGATTGGATCATTAATTTTGCCGTGAGGCATATTGCCCAGCAGCTCAGCACCACTGCCAGTTTAGCTAATGTTGTGTATAACTGGCTCGTACACCCCTGCCTCATCTCAACATAAACAGCCGTACACAATTTGCAGCACTGTATTAGACTGTGATATAAATCCTTTTATGCTCCCTTGAAGGCATTTTCTTTACATTTTATCTTCTGTATGTAGAAGTCAAGTCAGCTACCTTTCACAAGCCACTGAATTGTTGATGCCATGTTTTGCTTAATAAGCCTATAATAACATTTCAAATGTTTGTCTTTAAACAAGAGGTACAAGTGTGAATTATTTGTAAGTAGGAATTTGCTATATGTGTGTTACTGAGAGGCAGCTATTAAACACAGTTGTTTTCATTTGTTTCAGTCTTACTTATTAGTCCGATGGCTGTTCTGGTAGACAGGGGGCAGCATTAGACAGTATTGCTTCATGATTGCTGCTGTGGCCAACACATACAATGCTCTGTAACTGAGGGCTGCAACAAGAAATTCAGCTACCTGGGTTAAGGTCAGGCATGCTGACAGCCTAGTCTTGGGTTCTTATCTGTCTTTCTTAATTTAGTTTTTCTTTATATGACATTAGTTGTTTCTCATAAGAGCACTATATTTCATATGTCAAGAAAGGATTGAATGACTGCCTTCAGGTTTCCATGGTGTAGTTTCAGGTGGGCAAGCTTGCTGTGTAGCTGTGTTTTTTTTCTCTCTCTCTATGGTGAGATCAGATTGTTCTTTGCCAGGTGCCTTTCACTGTCTGTCTCCACTCTCCTCCTCCACCTCTCACCTTCACTCTCTCTGTGGTGGGCGTAAGTTTGTTGTTTCTCTGATGCTGCTTTAACCTCTGACTGCAGTCTCTTCATTACTAGTGTTTATGCCTCTCCTTTCCTCCCTTTTCCCCTCTATTCATCGGCCGGCCAGCCGGTCAGTCAAATCCCTGTAGTCTGGCTGGTCAAACATAGATATTACACTCTGTAATAACACTGGCCACCCGCTTTGACCCCAGCCTGCTGTCCTGATCACAGCCTCTCTTCATAAGGATAGGCACTGGGCAGTGTGGTGTGGGATTTACCAAGGAAAGGCAAAGGATGGACTGTGCCACTCATTTATTATTGTTCTTTTATTCTTTTCTCTGCTTGTTTGTACTCTGAATTGCTTTGCTGTGCTGTGCCCAGCAACAATTAAATATAATTTCTGTGCATGATTGATAACATCCATCCATTTTCTTCCGCTTATCCTTTTCATGGTTGTGGGGGGGCTGGAGCCAAAAATACTCACACAATTTTACCTTTTCTGATTTCAGGTGTGATTTTTCAGAGGATTTTGGTTCCCACTAACCTTTCTTACATTATTTTGTTCTCAATAAATTACACAATTTATGCCAGTAAAGATTATCAACTTGAATATTTTATTCATCAAAGTCCAATGTGTGATTAAAGTATTCCTTACCTTATTATTATTTTTTTTTTTAGCATTTCCTTTATAAAAGGATAACAAGTAATTCTGATTGTGCTCCCAGACTGTTTTTAAAGCACATATAAATGCAAAGTGCGGTAATAAGTAGTATTATGGTGCAAGCTGCCAAGCATAGTCTGCCTTCATAATCTTTACAGTTCAGTGTGTTGCACAGGCTTTCCTGCTTTGCCTGAGATTGGCTTTGACTTTGTGTTTGTAGCATTCTTTAAGTTTCCACCTCCATGACCAGCAGCCCTGAATATGCTCAAGGATCCATCTCTCCTCGGTGCTTGTTACAAAGACAGGATTTGCCCTGTGTGTGTGGAGGGATCTTTGCTCCACAATAGATAGTTTTCTCAGCGTCAGTGTTCAGCCCTGCGGGCCTGAACGACAGAATCCTGCAGAACAAATGCACTAGAATCCACGGCCGCCAGCGTTCAGACACCGACGGGGCTTTGATCAGGGTTGACTGGCGCACATCAGGCTGGCGTTAGGGCTTTAAACCAACAACCCAGTGGCTGGTGTAATGCAACGCTTGGTGGGACAGGCGCTGCTGGCTGCTAACTGTTTAAAAGCAAGGAGTGTTATTAAGTGATGCAGATACAGCGTCCGCACATGAATGGGAGAAGAGAAATACTGTTCATTTCAGAGCGTGGGGCTGTTGTTGCTGGGAATTAGCAGTGGCATCTGAAGAATGCTGATAACACTGGCTGTGTGTCCCCCCCCCCCCCCCTTTTGTTCTCGCCTTCTCCCTCCTTTGACTTGTGAAGTCCTTTATTCTCTGCCTCTTCTGTGCTTCTGAGGGGAGGATAGCTGCTAAAATTTACAACATTGTATGCACTGTAATGAAGCAATTCAAGAAATATTTTCCAATTATATTGATGCCAAAACTGATTTTTTTTTCTTTCTTTTTTTTTTGCTGGCCAGAATCTAAAGAGCGATATCAAAGCCCTTGTTGTACAGTTAGAAGGGAGCTGTTTGTGATTTTCTTCAGTGCTTGTTTTTGTCATTACTGATATTACACGTGTCTAACAATTTTCTCTGTTCACAGGTGAAGAGAAATATTTCAGACTTGACCAACATCCCAGTCCGGCATCAGCAGTGGGAGGGTTGGCCTGCATCAGCATCTGATGATTCTGTAAGAGGCACACACACACAAAAATGCAAGATGCCCCAAAGTCAGCCAAGCTATTCATCGGGGAACAATTTCCCTGATGACATTGTTTCACTTCCTGTTTAGCAAAGGTTTTACTGACAAGTGGTTTTGAAAATGTAAAAAACATCAAATAACTTTTTTTTTTGCGGCTTGTTCTTAAAATCATTTGTGCCAATTTCGGTGAAGATTGGAAAATAATTTGTGATCTGTAAACAAATTTTAAATCTTGGGTAAAATCCTTCATGATTGTTGCAAAATTAGGCAACAGGAGCATGCATTACCAAACAGAAAACATTTCTTTGAGACAAAACACATGTTGCTCATTTCAGTGCACCCTAGTGGCCAAGTGTCCCCAAATTGTCTGTGCTTTCCTCAAAGCAAGTTTGATTTTCATAGAGCCTTTGCTCTCTCAACGTTGCTGAGATGTGATTTTAATTCCTCTTTGGCAGATTTTCTGTTTATTTCAGCTGGATGTGATTGTCAGATCATCAAAAATCCTTATGAATTTTCTGAGGATTGGTCTAAAGATAAGCTGTATACATTTTTGGTGTTCGATTGGAAGCAAATTGCAGCCTGTGGAAAAATGCTTTGAACTGTGCTTTATCCAAGGAATGCATTGGTACTGTACTTCTGACAATCTGTCACATGCTTCAAAAACTATGTGCTCTTAGAAAAAAAAAGCTACATTAATATATACCCTTCCAGTTTCTGTCCACTGGTTTTGCTGGAGTACTCAAGGCACAGAAAACTGCCACTGACTGTCTCCAAACCTTTTGCAAGTTTCTTTCATGTCTTTTGTCCTGTCTCCCTCCCCTCACCCCCCAACCAGTTGTGGTTTATTGCTGCCCCTCCCTGAGCCTGATTCTGCCAGAGGTTTCTTCCTGTTAAAAGGGAGTTATCTTTCCCACTGTCGCCAAGTGCTTGTTCATAGGGGGTCGTCTGATTGTTGGGGTTTTCTTTATATTATTGTAGGGTCTTTACCTTACAGTATAAAGCTCCCTGAGGTGACTGTTGTTGTGATTTGGCACTATATAAATATAATTGAATTGAACTGAAGGTTTTGGAAGTTGTTCCACTCGCTCAGATCTGTTCCAAAACAGCTGTCAGAAGTATGAGAGTAAGATGTTAAAGGTAATTAAGACGTCAAAGATGGTTCCCATTCTGTGCCCTCTGTCTGTAGACATTAAAGCTCACATCATTCGGTCCCGCTGACCTCTCTTGTCCCAGGGTTGCCCTTCCCAGCCATTCACCCTACACACAGTCAAGCTGATCAGAGGCAGCCCTCATACAGGACCTTGAGGAACCTCTGACCCCTTTTGTCTCACCCCTTCTTTGACAGCATATGTGTTCCCATGCTAATTGTTTGGGATGTTTTCATGGCTACATTGAGAATCTGTTGTGCACACATTCTTCCAGCTAACAATTTTAATTTTGGTCTTTATAATTGTTTGGTTTGGTGTATTAGTTTTTCCTTTTTTTTTCATACATGTCGTGTGTGTCTTGTGCTAGAATTAGCTGCAAAAGCAATGCATAATTGTAATTCATGAGGATAAACTTGTTGCTTTATACAGTGATATGTGGGAGTAGTCTATTATATTTGTTACTCATTATTCCTATTACAAAAACTCAAAGTGGATGCACAATGACTGCACCGGTTTTTTGACTCAAAGTAAGGCTTTTAATACTGACAGTATTAAAAGCACCCATAAAGCTGCATAAAAAGGGCAAAGGATAAAAGGTTACGCTTTTACACTACACGGGATTGTTTGCTTTATTTTGTTCCATGACAGCTCAGAGCAGCCAATTGTAAATCCAGTAACCACCAAACAAACCATAATGCTATGATGCAGATTTTCCATTGTTAGCATTATCTTTGGAGACTTCCAATTATGCGATCAGTAAACAGCCCGGGATTGCAAAGGAGATACAAATCTTGCTGCAAATCTGAAAGCACATTGTGGGCATGTGGTGCAATGACTGACCTCAGTCTTGAGTGGAAATGTTCCTGTACCACGCCACCATGTTATTTATTGCAAATTATTACTATTCAGGGTCTGAACCACATGATGAAGTAATAGGAAGTGCACCAGTTACAGATATTTTCACCCTAAAAAAAGAAGAAAAAAAGTTGGTGTTGTATGAAGTGTAAAACAAGGTGCAATGATTTAGAAGTAATTGAAACTGTAAAACTAATTATAAATAATACAGAGACATCATATCATATCATATATTAAAATGTACATTTTAAACTTATTTTTTTTAGAACTTGTATTCATTTTAAAATTCTGTAAAAAATAATTTACAACTTACAAAATGTGTATATCGAGTATCTACTGTATGTTCTGTCTACCAAAATTGAAGCACTATTTTTTTGACTATTACCAACAGATTATCAATTTCTCACTTAAACAGATAAAAGTTAGGAAACATAGGGAAAGAGGTGAAGGAAGGACATGCAGTATTCATCACACCACGAACTCACTGCTGAAGGCATTTGCACTCGTGTGGTATGTTCCATATAGTCATTATAGTCAGTTTAATGATAAGTAAGTAAGAATAACATGAGAGTTGTGTTTTTTATATTTGGACTTTTGCAATCTGCGTTCTGGTTTTCAGTGGGCCTCAGCTTGTCACGCTCAACTGTGGATATAATGGCCGGCGATCACAAATATATTACCATAGGCCCGGTCAGCCTTTGACTAGCGCACGTCTGCAGTGTCTGTGTTTCCTTGGATGAGGAGATATTAAAAAGTATAGAGAAGAGACAGAAGTGCAATAATGGCCTCTGCACTAGCTATAGCCCTCTTATTGAAACGTCTGAAGGTATTAACAGAGAAAGCCAAGGGCTTGGCTGGCCTAGCAGTCGGGTAGGGAGCCAGTGTTAGTGTCTAGCTCATTAGCCCAGTCTCATCTCCCGGGGTTTGGGCCAATAAATATGGCAGCCAGAGGCCCAAGATTACATTTAGCTCCACGCACTATCCGGCTTGCAGTGGAATCGATTACTACTTAACTCTTCTCTGCTTTGTGTGATACCAATGTATTCACCTGTGCAATTATATGTGTGTGTTGTGTGTGCATATTTGCATTTGCGTATTTGCAAATGTGCCTTTCTTATTGTACACACTGTGTCTATGGCTATCGAACCCCAATACTGCTCCGAGATGTGTCTTTAGAACAAAATTTTCCTGTTACTTTGAAAATGTAAAATTGTCAGTTGATTTTTTGGTCAAATTATTAGTACCTTTTACCTGTGTTTTTTTTTTTAATTAATATTTATATTCACATAAATGCTGAGTTATATCAGGTTTTTTTTAACTGTAAATTGTGTTTTATTTAAATAGATAAATAAACTGTTGATTTAAATACAAAAATAATTATACGTTTTTAAAGAAAATATGTATTTCATTAATAGGTATAATATATTTAGTACAGGTACAGAAAATTTGTCATTGGACTCGCAGGAATTCACAGCACCTACTGTGGTAGTGTTAGTGAAATTGCCTTCAGTGCTGCTGTAGCTGTATAGTTGGTTGCTTTTATAGGCATATAGAGTACATTTTCATTCATATCATAGTTCATTTAGTTGATCAACTACTCAGAGTATCAGTTTCTTCTCTCAGTTATTCTTGTGCTGTGAGAAAGTTATTTGAGTTGGTGTAATGTTAGTGTAATTATGTCATGTATTGTTGGAGTACAGGAAGTGGTTTGTTAGAAAGAAATTCTCACCTTTCCAGGAAACTAGTGGTTACGTGACGTGTCAGCCCCTGATATTGTTCACTCAGTTTGTGCCATTGAAATTCAAAGCCTTATGGCGATCAGAAATTGGATCAGGATGCATGAGGCTCTCATGGCAATGAACAACAGATCAGTTTATTCAGTGTGTGGTTATTGTATGTGTTCTTAGACTAAAGGAGTTAAGTGGATGGGACATAGTATTACCAGTGAAATGAGATGCTCTTTTCTAGCAGGCAGATTAAGTTGACCTAAACTTAAAGGGAAAAAAATGTGAATGAGGATACTGTAAATGTCATTAACTTTGGCAGTGTTTTATCTGCTGTACATTACATTCTTAAGTCTTATTCAAATTCACCATCAAATGTGGCCGCTAATGTGAACACATTCCTATTCAAAGCATATAACACATTTTCTCAGTTTTATCTCTACTTGCTTGCTTAATATTTCATAAATAATTTAAAATCAGAGTCCTCAGTGTGATATTTACCCAGAGCACATTTGGTTGACGAATGTGCAGCTGTTCATGATGAGCAGTTAAAAATTTTTTTTTTAACATCGTTTTGTGTGCTATGCTTACAATATTCTTATAGATTCATTAGAATACAGTTTGTATTATTTACTAGTAGTAGAGATCCATGTGGGGAAAACAAACTGTTTTTGTGACTGTTTGTTTTAGCATTTGTTTGAATTTTCTTTGGGTTTACTGCATCACAGACGTCTTGACAGAGCTGGAAAAAGTTCTCAGTGAGAGAAAAAGTATGTTGGACTTTGCTATAGTTTAAATTTGATAAAATTCATTTTCTCCAAGTAGAGCAAAACAAATACTCTGGCATCGTTTGCCAGATCACGACATCAAATGTCACGAGCTACATCTGCCAGATTCCCCCTCATTCTTGTGGCATTGACAAAGCTGTTGTGAATAGTATAGAGCTTTGCAACAAGACTTTAACTTGCTTTGCTTATTGCAAATATAATGATTGAGCCTCTGTCCTCGCCTTCTCCGTGACTTTCCCCTTAGCATTTCAGCATAGAGATTCTCTGGACAGGCCTCATCTCATTGGAGCAGCTTTGATTGGCAGTCCTTCCTCCGTACCTGTTGGAGTGATTGACAGTCAGTGGGACATCCTTATTACATCCCCCCATCTCTGCACCCCTCCACCACCACCCGCCCGCCCTTCTAGCCAGTAATTGCTGACATTTATGCAGTGTTTCATGGTGTTTGCTAATGTATTAATGCCACAGAGCCTCTGAGGTGCCTTGCCTTATAGGGCAGCACCTCCCTCCATTTCCCAGCTGGCATTACTGGAATCCTCCCCTACCTGATAGGGGCCTATGAAACCAAGTATTGAGGGGTGGGGGGGTGGGGGTGGCTTGTGGTTTCCATGACAGCAGGGCTCAGCGGTAAACTCTGGCATAGCCCCCTCGCTCGTGCAATTGGCCTCCTTCAGGTGACATTCAGAACTGAGTTAGCCTGTCTGTATCATTTTCTAGCTCTCCTTAAACTCTTTTTTTTTTTTTTTTTCTTTGTGTGAAGCTCACATCTCACTAAATCTTTTATTTGAGGAGAAAGATGCTTCTCCTCCCAAGCTTGGCCACACTGTAGACCTTCTTACGGCATATTAGCTGGAAACAATGTTATTTATTGCACTGACCCAACAGTCATATATTTAGCCGTATAAGTATCTTCACCTAAGCTCAATGTAGCCTGTAATACAAAAACCAACAGTTGTTCAAGGTGGGGTTCCCGTCACTGTTTTCCGAATCCTTTCCCTTAAACTATCCTGCTCCCTATCTTTGCTCTTTCTTTTCTTCTCTTGCTTCAAAAATGACATAGTAGAATAAGGTGGTATACTGTGGTTGTAGTTGCCTTCAGTGCAGCTGTCAGTGGTAATTATCTCACACTCACAGCCAGACACCTAATCCAAACACTGCCTACACTGGAAAAGAAAAAATGAAACACAGAAAGAAAGAAGAGAGAGAAAGGGAGGAAAAAGAATGATAGCGAAGAGACAAAAAAAGGTTGACTGGGAGAGGAAAAGGAGGGAGGGGGTAAGGGAGAGAGAAAATTCTTCCCCTGTATCGGCCCTTGAATGCTTAGAGCCTCAATGAAAGTGTTAATTAAAAGAATCCAAAAAAGAGGAGCCAGTTCCTTTTGTGTGGAGATGTGGGAGAGGGTCATTTTGGGGGTTAACCTCAGCCCCTCAGCCCTTGTGCCCTGCGGCGCTTCAACCTTGTTTCCACGTTTTACCACTGAGCCGTCAAGCTGCACTTGTGTACCTCAACATCGGGAGAAGCCATTGGGTCAATGTGAGGAAGAGGACTGAGAGGCACTCAACTCATTTTTTTTTTTCTTTCCCCCTTTTCACCTCCCCTGGTTGCATCCATGTCAGCCCAAACCCTCCAGGCTGTCTTTGACAGGGAAAGTGATCAACTTTATTTATACACTTATTAGGTGCTCAGACAAAAGCCTCTCATTGTGAGTAGTGGGGGTAAAGGGGTTTATGGGGATCCTCTCGCCAGTCTGTGTTAAGATTCTCACGTTTGATTGCCACTTGATTGGGGGATAGGCAGAATAGACATGGGGCCATTCCTTCACATTCTTAAAGTTCAGAACCTGCATGTCTTCAGCTCAATACCTTCAATGTTAATTCAGCTCACAGACCTTGCACCTATAATGTCTTCAGTGGTCATAGCGTTTGATTAAGAGTGTGTTCTTGGTTTAAGCAAACAAAACAAAACAAAAAAAAAATCAAATTCTATTTTTAAATCACTTAATTTTTTCACTTAAAGAATATTTTCAGTAAATTTGTTTGTAATGTTCTAGTTTTTGATTAGAATGGATCATTGATCTAATAAAAGCTACTATAGAACTAAATTAGTTAGAGTTGAGTTTCGTGCGCACAGACGAGGCAATTCAGTTAAGTGTTCTTCGTAGGTGTTCCTTGTGTTAGGGTTGGCTGGGTCAGCTGTCCTTGCTGTGACACTTGCATACTTTTTATTGTCAATAGTACTCTCGCTACAAATTTCTTCAGTCATCTGTATGCACACTTGGCTGTTTTGTTTTTTTTATAATCTGGGAAGATTTATCTGTTCATGGCCCCATAGGAACATTTTTAATTCACTGAGAAAAAGGACAGTCAGATATTTTTGCCCCAACAGATTTAGCCTTTTTAGTTAGTATTATATGATGTGCTCTTGCAAACAAAGCTTCACAGATGATCTGTCCCTTTAGAGGTGATGTCATTCTTGGTTTGTTTTGTTTCAATATTGCTTGAGAGTCTAGCCACTGCTTTTTGGAGCAGATTTCCATGCTTAAGACAACATGGAGGAGGAAGACTCATCAAGATGTTGTTCTTTCTCATACTGTCAGGGGACGTACTCGGTGAAATGTCCTTTCAGTCAATTGTTGCTTGACTGGTGGGAATTTGAAACACCAATATTATAGCCAGTTTCAGTATATTTTTTGTCAACTATTTAAAAGGGTGCAAAAAAATGTTTTTTGGCTCCCAAGAGTCACTATGACAGAGTTCATTTTTTTAAAATCTTTAAAGAAAAATCAATATGTAAATAAATAATATAATTTTAATTCTGTATATGTAGTAATCACCATTGCAAAGGGGCCAAGTGTGTGTGTATGTATATGTA
>JAVDPK010003004.1:18051-36844 GCA_034780415.1 Cichlasoma orientale | reverse complement strand
AATATATAAATATATAAATAAATAAATAAATAAATAACGGGGTTAGTTTTCTGGAAAGTAAGCAAAAAAAAAGTTCAAACTTTGTCCAAATGAATATTGTGATACTGCCCAACTAGCAGCACCTACACTGACGACACTAGTCCACAACTGTGCAAATAATTTTGTATAAATATTTGGTTCTTTGTGTGCAGCTAACTTACTTTCTAACACTCAAAAGATAATTAAATGTGACGTGACAGCAGGGCTCTTATCAGTGCCAGGCAAACGGCGATACACTTATAAGTCCGTGTTCTTGATAAGGTCTACTGGTTGCACTGTTCGCTCCTGCTCTGGAGAGCTGACACCAGCATGAGGAGCCACTTTTATTTTAAGAGAGACACAGAGAGGAAAACTCCATTCAGTCCGTGCAGCTCTTTTCAGACTCAATTGGCGTTGCATGTAATCGTCTCTTGATTCAACCATGTCCAGCTGCTCTTTGTGTGTCTCAGGAGCCGACAATGGAGCAGATAACAGGACCTCTGCAGGGGACGAGCAGCTCTTCTGGCTCTTATCACACCAAGCTTACCCTACCCTGCCTCAGTCCTGTTATTCACTCTATCAGAAAAGTATTTGCATCTGCGCTTTCTGCTGGGTTCTTAACAATTCATGTGCCACTGAATATATGGTTGCATTATTATCAAGTCTCAGTATATTCAGATAAGAAGATCTAAGATCTAAAAGCAAGGCAACTTTAGATTCATTCTGCAACAGCCTTATCTCTGTTGTTGATATCCCTTGGGTTCTGAGCCAGGAGACACCAGCTGTAATGAGTCCCTGCTGAATGCTGACATTTTCAGTCTTGGTTTTGGATTTGGGAGCTCATTAGTCAGGTTTCCTTCTACTATAGACCACCACTGCACTTACGCATACTGCAGGTGTACAGAAACCTCATTGAGGTCACGTCTCATTAGAGAGATGATCGAGCCTTTGTTTGAAAATCACAAAGCATGTCATGATACAGGTTGTACTTCTGCTGCCTGGGGAAATAGGCAAAGGAAAGTGAGGTACAACTACAGGGTCAGTTGTGAGGTTTGTTTTGCTGTGTTTAGACATCAGTCTTTGTTGGGGAGTAGTCCTAGTCAATGTTATCTCCAATCACTCACTTAAACTGGATGGTAGTATTATGTTGAGTAAACACATATGGTGTATGATCATTCTTATATGGTTGGCTTTGCTCTTTTATTCTTTTTCCTGTTTTTAGATGACACTAGCTCTCTCTGGAATCAGCTATCCCTGCCATCACCTCAGTGTTTGTCGAAGGTCCTCGCCAGCCAATGCCCAGGAACCCACAGAAGAGGTATACATACCTGATATACATACACAACCACAGTCTTCTGAATTATGCATTTCATCCCCTGTGCCACTTTGCATATGCTAAATCATCAGACATGCTCAAGAAATGCTTCTTATTTACAGTGTGCGGATGTCCATATGATCAGCGACAGTGAGGGAGATGATTATGAAGATGCATCAGAATTTGGTGTGGATGATTCAGAGATGTTTGGAATGGGTTCCTCAAGCTGTAGGAAATCACCTATGAGTACGTGAAGTAAACCACTTGTATGACATTAGATTAGAACTCAGTTATAGCAGCGCTATAGTACTAACCTCCAGCTATAACATCTTAAGCTTGACCAAATGATTATTTGTGTCCCTTTTGCAGTGCCAGAGAATAGTGAAAATGAAACTGATGCCTTAATTCACTTTACTTCTGAATTTTCTTCAAGGTGAGCTGTTATTAGCTGCTTATTCAAATAACTTTGAAATCTGACAAGACTGGATAGTAACAATGTCTTTATCAACTGTGTGTGTGTGTGTGTGTGTGTGTGTCATGTAGGTATGGAGAGACCCATCCAATGTTCTTTATTGGGTCTTTGGAGGCAGCATCTCAAGAGGCCTTCTATGGCAAAGCCAGAGATGTAAGTAACCTGCTTGACTGCTTTGGGTCTCTCGGGAACATTTTTAATATACTCAGATACAATAATAGTTAATAATATCATGCTTTTTTTTTTTTTTGGAAGATTGATAATTCTATCCCTTTTAATTTTGACTATGCGAGCGATATGAAGTACTGATGTTACTGTGACTGCCCTTTATCACTGATGTCATTTCTGATTCATGGAATCTAGTCACTTTTTTTCCCCCAAGTTTGAGCTTTCTTTGCTTAAGATAACATGATAAAGGAACACAAACAGAGAAGGATGTTATTCATTCTCTGTCAAGGGAGATACTTCATTTCTCATAACTTCTCTTTTGTTACTGACCTGGTGGAAATTTAAAACATAATAGTCAGTATTATAATCAGGTACTTTATTCATGCAGTCTACATTTTTAAGGTCTGCATTAAAGTTCATTTTTTGTTTTGTTTTTTTTTGGGGGGGGGGGCGGTCAAAAAACCTGGTTAAACACAAACTCATACCGTGTATAGATGGAATCTAATAGGGTAGCTCATCAATGATTTAGGTCATCACCACTGAGTCTGTGCTGCTGGCATATTGCCCTCATGATTCTCTTTGGTTATGGAGGATGACATCTACAGATCTTTAAATATGTTATATAGTATTAGGCTAAATGCCAGTAAAAACATTTATAATAGAGATACTGGAGACCTAATAATATGTACAGTACAGTACAAAAATCTTGAGCCACCTCTCTCTCCAACAAGGTGATTCCCAAAGCGTGTTTAGCTGTGGACAAGTGGAGAATAATAGATGTGGCAGGTCTGAAAAGCGATCTACAGCAGAGGAACAGTATCTGAAAGTCATGGAGAAATATGAAAAAAATCCATACAAATCTGGCACAGGACCTGAAAGATGCACCTGTCCCTTCAGTTGATCAATTTACTGTTCACCGAGGCCTCATCAGAAATGGTCTCAGTGGAAGAGTGACTGCCATTCCATTGTTAAGGAATGGAAATAGTGAGAAAAGGCTGAGGTATGCCAAAGAACTGGATTGAAAACCAGTGGCAGCAGGTTGTATAAAATGATGAATACAAATTTGAAATTTTGGTTTAAAGCCTCATTAATCTGTCTGGAGGAGGTCAGAGAGAGAGGTACAACAGTGGGTGTCTGCAGCCATCCGGAAAACACAGTGGCTCTGTCATGGTTTGGGGCTGCATTTCACCCAGTGGTGTTAGGGATCTTGTCAGTATCATCTAGAAAGCATCTGATTGGCAGTGGCTTCATTATTTTAGCATGAAATGTTACACAGTGACAAAAACAATGACAAAAGCACAGTGCAGTAAAAGCATACCTGGATAGAAAAACTGATAGTGTTACACTGTGTGTAACACTATCAGTCATGGATTGGCCTCCCCAGAGCCCGGACCTCAACATTATTGAAGCAGTGTGGGATCATCTTTACAGAGAACAGAACAAAAAGCAGCCAACATCCAAAGAAGAGCTTTGGATGTCATTCAAGAAGCCTGGAGAGCTATTCCTGAAGACTACTTAAAGAAATTACAAGAAAGCTTGGCTAGGAGAGTTCAGGTTATGTTGAAGAATAAAGGTGCTCATACCAAATATTGACTTTCAGCTCGTTAGGGTTACATCGCTATGCATATTTCTCATTTTTCTGCCAAAATATAAAGAAATGAAGGGTTGCTCAAGACTTTTGGACAGTACTAATAGAAACTTGAAAAATTTAAATATCTGAGTGAACAGATTAAAATTACAATGTACTAGACACAATGTGCAAAGAGAAACAAAGCAAATGATTAGTGTGCGCACAAGGGCTTACTTTCCATATATCTTAAAATAAAATTTCTTTATGAAAATATTGGCGTTGATGAGTTACAAATGTATATTAAGTCCTTGTTTAAATGTGTTTACTGTGGACATGGCTCGGTAGCCACATTGATATCATTTATCAAAACCACCCTGACAGCTGAGGCTTTATTTTTAGCTGTCCACTTTCCCCCTTGTTTTTCAGCTTTTGTCCTTTTAAGGATGCTTGTATCAACGGACAGCTTGTGTGGATTACAGCCTTATTAGACTGTGAGGACACAGCAAGATGTTCTGGGGGTTCAGATCACCAGGCACACAAAGAGGGAGGGTGAAAAAGATGATAGCAAGGCCACAAAATGAAGGACATAATCTTAAAAGACAGGAGGGAGCATACGAGAAAGTTGGAAGATAAAAGGCTGAGTGGGAAGAAAGAGAGAAATAGGGGAATGTGAGTGAGGAATGTGGATAAAAGAAAGGGATAGAGAGAGTGTGAAATAAACAGATGTAAAAAAAAAAAAAAAAAAAACCCTAAAGAGAAGCTTGGCGTTTTGCCTGTTTCCCAGCTGATCTCCTCTCATAAGCCAGCGCAATATGGCTGGTGTCTCTGGTGTTCACACACAGTCCTGTACCGCTGTGCTCTACACAGCACGGGGGCAAAATAGTATTCATTTCCACTGTATTTTGTTTTATTCTGGGTGAGCTTGATTTAGCCTGCCAACTGTGCTGTGGTTAAAATGGCTTTGGAGAAGCTGGATGTGTGCAAAGATGTTGCATGAAAGCAGAAGCTATTTGATCTGTTCTGTGTTTGTCCTGTTTTGTCACAAACATCCGAGACGACAGGCCAAAACAAGCTGCTTTTCAAGGTTTCATTACACAGTAGCATATGTGCACAATTACACCGTCCCTTCTACCATCTATCCAGCAATCCCATCCCTTGCTCTTTTGCTTCTATTTGAAAAGGAATCTAGCATTTGTGTCCTCAACATAGAAAAAGCCCGCTTCATTAAGGGTATATTCGAATAGGGCAGATTGGACTGAAGGGGGAATACGCCGTGGGTTTTTAAACAGAGGAATCAGTCTCACTCTCTCATAGCCTGGGAGAGGCTAATCACTAAGCAAAACACTACATTTGATGAAGTGTTTCTGAAGGTGTGTGTTGGGGGAATGTTGAGATAGACTCAATCCATCCTTAATGAAAATGCTTTGGGCTGCTGAGCTGAGCTGAGCTGAGCTGAACCCTCTTGGGGATCAGTGGTTAGTCAGAGCGTACAGAGAGATAGGCCACCCATCACTAACCACGATCCTCACTAAATCCCCATCAACGCAGTGGTTAATCACTCTAACCCCACTCTCTTTCGCTCTCCACTTCGCTCTCCTGTCTGCCACACACAAAGACACATCAAAATTCATAGCCTTGCTGAAGAGGGGAGTTGAGGGATTTATCACTGCCAAGTATCTGCTTTAAAACCCAGCAATAGCCTTGCAGAGTCAAGAGGAAAGAGCAGCGGTCAATCAGAATGGCATATGGCATATAGATGTATGTATATCTGTCAGCTCAAGCTGTTAATCACAAGTGGCTTTGATTAGTTATTGAGTGCACCTGAAATGATTACTGTCATGTATAAATAGAGAGCTTTAGGGGCTACGTCAGTGTAAAATTTTAAATATTGATATATTTATCCTACATATTGTTAACATGTCAACCATCAATAGATGATCAGGAGCTTAGATAGCCAAGATGCAGCTCTGTCACTTATGTATTGGAACAGTTGGACATACACAAAAAAAGCTCACATGTGGCTAACTGAGTACGTGTGGCCATTAAGTTTGAGCTGAAGTTGGCTGTAAATATAGTATGCAAACTTCCTTGGTAGTAACAACCACTATTAAAATGATGATCATGTGATGTGGGCATGTATGGCAGCATTATGTGTGCACAGATTCAGCCAAATGCATCAAAAATCACTGGATGAAAGTCACCTTCCACCTATTGAAGGTAAGGGACGCCACAGTGCAAAGGGCCACTGGAAAGTCTTTTTCACAGAAAATGAAATTATTTTATTGCACTTCCTATGTGTCTTTGGAAGGGCTATATTTCTTTTATTTCTATATTGATTGAATGCAATTTAATTTACTTTAATGCACCGTCCTTTCTTTAAATTTTAAGTCACATGTGCTGGAGCACAGACACTGAAGATCAGTGAAGTATAACTGTCCATATGCTTATAGTCTGGGCTGTAACTTCTCAACTTTAGGTGTGTACTTCATGTCATTTCATCACTTTCAACATTCTTTGGAAAGACTGTGATGTTTGGTAGTTTTTAGAAAAAAGTCAAGTGTATTCAGCAGAGTGTAGCGTGCCTCGTATATAGCTGGTCATCGATCTGAATGTGTTTTCCCACTGTGTAGGTCATTTGAGCTCTTCATTTTGAAGTATTTGCTTTTCCAGACTGAGCCGGTCATCTAAAGAACAATCACCATCTGGATTTCTCTGTCCTTCCTTTCATCTGTACATGTCTGTATCTCATTAACTAGTCTCCCCTGGCTGTGTTCAACATGCTGTATTTGTGATTAAGCCTCTTCTTGATGTTGCGCAAAAAAAAAAAAAAAAAAATCCACAGAAAAAGGCCCCTAATTAAACTAAAAGCTGTTAATCAGGACAAGGATACAACTTTAGTTCCACTGCAGAGTTTCCCTAAAGAGGCTTAAAATTAACAAACACAATTCAAACTGGCATGTACTTCCACCAATGCTTTAAAATTCTGATGGTCGAGAATGACAAAAAGATGAAACGTGTATAAGTCATGACACTTTGACACTTTGCTCAAAACATTGACGTTGTTGATTGTTTCTCATTATAAATAACTAACTATAAGCTAACTGTATTAGCTGTTTAACTATTAATGAGCAGCAACTGAAAGGACAAATATTTGGGCTCCATAAACACGCACTTCTTGTGAAATTCTGACTTATGTGCAGACACTTTTTGCGGAAAAGTTGAATTGAAGCTGGACTAAATATTAAAGTAATGTGTAATGCACAGAGCACTCTGCAGGCATCTTGATGTCTTTTGCTCACACTTTCCAGTCACATGACCTGGGACATCTTCAGCACCAACAAATGTGAACTGTATAAATCATCAAAGTCTGCAAATAAAGTCAATAGCACATCCATCCTCATTATGAATCGTTATCATAATGAAGTCCACCCAAATAGAACACGAATAAATAAATTCCGTTCATCTGTCAGCCCAAATATTTAACGATAATTGTCTCCACGGACTCTGACTTTTTTCCCCGATCATAGATGCGCATCTTTCTGAGTGCCTCATTTAAAGAACCACCATAATATTTTATATATTTTTTCATATTTATATACACAAATATTTAATATTTTCAAACTCTCTGCTGTCTTCCAAGTAAGAGGTGCAGTGTTTATACAGCAAATGAAGCGCAGCGCTATTCTACGGTGTGAACTCTTTTGTTTCTCTCACAGCCTCAAAGCAAGCTTAGCTTTAGGTGAACAGGTGTGAGGAAGGGCTATGGGGTCACTATCTAGCTCAGGTTGGACCTAGTAATTTAGCTGAACTGAAGGATTTGCTCCTCCCTGCTAAGACAGGCAATACAAAAGATCTCACTTGAAAGCGGAGAGGGAACAGAGGGGTACGGACAGTTTAACTAAGATGAAGGAGTTCAGTTCGCCAAAATGCCCACTTTGATTAGTCTTTACACTTGCTCTAATTGAGCATGCATGTGTGTGAGTATGAGTCCTTTACTTGTGGGTGCAGAGTTAAGTTTGCGTATCTGTGCATGTGTGTTGGAGACGTCAGTGTTCGAGTGTGTATCAGGGTTTTGTTTTTTTTTCACGCTGTAAAACTCTCCCTCTCCTCACACTCATTCCTCTCTCAAGACTGAATTTGCTTGTCTTCTCAGCATGAGTGTTTAATCTTTTCAGGCTGTTGAATCGGCCTAGTGAATGAGTCCCCAGCTCCTTCTCTCTAGGAGCCCTGGAGATTATTCTAAAGCACTAATCGTTGAGCAAACACAGCAGTGCTCTCCCATTCCTATTCTACACAGGCCACAGTATAGCACAACTTCTTCTTTCACTTCTCCTCACGTTTTACGCCCTGTGTAGATTTTTTGCTTTTTGGCGCACGTAGCCTAGATTACTGTTCCCGAGAAACAGACCCCTTAACTCCCCTCTCACAGCCATGGTTAAAAATGAACTAAGCAGAGGCTGAGAGTTTTTCTTATTTGTTCTTTTATAGCAAGAGAAGTGACATGTAATTTAAAGAGCATTATTTCCAACATTGTCCCCTGGAACCTTTTATGTTTGTGGGTGTGTTTGTTTTTTAATTAGATTGTCAGTAGGGAGAATCTACCAGGCTTATATGATGGTGTCAATATCCTTGGATTTGGAGCTTCGTCAATATTGTCTGGCCCTGCCGCTACTAACCTGAACAGGCTGCTGGCATTTGGTGTAAAATAAATAGAGTGATTTGTCTGTTTTGTTTTCTCCATATCTTTGTCGCCTCCAAGTGAAGTTTTATTTACACCGCTCTCCATTTTATTTTGCGTGGTATTTGCTTTTTTGCCAGTTGTGGTCCTGCTGTGGTCTTTAGAAGTCCTGCCAGCTCTGCGCCCAGCACTTTCTCCCAGTGGTCATTTTATGTAATGTGTACGTGTCTCTCCACTGATGAGACGCCCATGCATGGCTAACAGATCAGCACAGATCACAGATTTGACATTTATTATATTTGGGTGTGTTGTGTTTTAACTAGCCGTCAAGAATGCGTAAACCTAAAAGTCGCTTTTCCACAAATGTGGCTAAAATTATGGATCCCACAGCCAACTGTATTCTTTGCTGTTTGGTTTCAACAACTGATGACAATATTTGGTTTTGATTGAAGACAAAACGTAAACATCCGTTGCAGTTCCCCGTTACCAAATGTCCTAACACAATAAGAGGTGCACTTCGCTCGTGTCTTTTTCTCCAACTCAGATTTTCAAACTCTCCCTCTCTGCAGAGAAAGCTGCTGGCTATCTACCTCCACAATGATGACAGTGTTCTCAGCAACGTCTTCTGCTCCCAAATGATGTGCGCTGACTCCATTGTCTCCTACCTGAGCCAGAACTTCATCACATGGGCGTGGGATGTCACTAAAGAAGCTAACAAATCCAGGTGCAGTATATTAACCGTTATATTATTTCATTTTCCACAGAGTTATTTCACTGCATATTGCAGTTGTAGTGTGACTAAAGACGCATCTCATTCCAGGACATGCTCTTATTTAACGATTGCAATTTAATATTGAACATAATTCATTTGTGTGACATTTACTTTATCAGATCAAACATATAAGTATAAAAATATTTAGCTACACAGGAATTCTGTTGCAAAGCAAAATCTAGTAGTGTTTTCTGGTTGCTAAATCTGATCATGAACTGTTTGATAGTCAGTGAGAATGATGGCCAAACGGTATAAAAAATAGAGTAAGGATTTAAACACTGAATTAATTCTCTGGAGATCCAGTAACATATCAGAATCATGCTGTATTTAGAATTGCTTTAGCCAGCTGTAAAGTTTAGTAATGCAATAAGAGAACCTTTAAGCCCTGACTGCATCCTTAATCCTTATGTTTTATTTATATGTGACTTACTGTCTGCAGGAGCCGACTGTTTGCATAAATGCTGCGGTGTATCTAATAAAGAGGATATTGAATGTATTTCAGTGGGAGAGAAGCTTGATCATGAGCTGAGGGCTTTGTGAGCTGCCAGAGTCCTCTGTTTGGGGAGCAGTCTGTTGCATGCTACTATCTTGTCCCCGTATTATTGTTTTGAATAGTTTTCTTAGAGAAGTTAATTTAGTTTAGTGCCTTGCCCCATCCTGCTGTCATATTTGTTTTTTGTTTTTTTTAGTGTGAAACAGGAAAATCTCAAACTTCAGAGCCTGAATCCTACATATTTTGTCTTGCTATTTTCATGTGAACAGGAAGCATTGAGATAATAATCCAAATGCTGGTGTAGATGGAATCTTATTTGGCACATGAACAGTGTTTAAAAATCTGTTTGACACTTTCTTAATTGCTGGCATTCATCTTTCACTCCATTGCTCGTACTCTGTATCTCTGTCTTCTCATTCTCTCTTCGGCCTCATTCTCTTTTTGAAGCTTGGAGGTTGCATGCTAACAAAAGGCGTTGTGTTTGCATGGTGAGGCCCCTGATTGGGCAATCTTGACCAAACTGTCTGAATAGAGGATCGGTGGGAGATGAAGGACTCCACTGGAGTCCAAACATCTCTATCTCTCTATTTATCCTAAAAGTCCTAGCTTAGATCCAGTGCCCTGTGTTGGTAATTTACAACAACACTTGTTTATTACACTGGTTCAGTGAATAAGATATAGAACATATAGTGACTTGATGATAATTAGACCTCTTTCAGGTCCAAGTGTTGAGCAGTGGAGAGTTTTAGGTAAATCTGAACCCTTCTTTACTGTTGTAAATAGGAAATTCCTCATTAATCTTTTCCTTCCCTTTATCTTTATGCTACATATTTTACTTCACTTGTTTCCTTACAGATTTTTCTTTATTTCTCTTCTATTTATTAGACTACCTCAACTCTCTCACTCTACCCCAAACCTCCAGAGTTAAGCCTGCCCTCTGGTAGCAGTCATTTAAGAAAGACCCGCACCCTGACCTCACCTCTCCATTATTTCTTTTAAGGAAATTCCCTCCTTCCCTCATTCCACTCTCTTTTCTCTCCCATTGGCCTCCTTTGCTTTTTGCCCCAGCTGGGCCTTTTTATTGCACGTTAAAAAGGAGGCAACATCTGGAGCTTTTCATCACACACAGCTAGTCGCAGCTTTGCTGCTAACGCATGCATGCACATACGCACACTAACTCACTCACACATCCACTGCTGCTCCACATTCTCACCCTCTCTAGCTGATCTAAAGTGACTGGTGATTGGCATCAGTCACACAAGCTGTTTGAAAGGTTTCCTGATTGTGTGTGCGTGCGTGTGTGTGCGTGCGTGTGTGTTAATGTGTGCGTTTGAGAGTGAGTGATAAACCTGCTGATATTGGAATGTGCCTGTTGTTTAGCTTGATCTACTCTCACAGGCCTACCAGTTAAATGATTAATTATGCATAAATGCAGTTCTGGTGATTGGATGCCAGTGTTGTCACTCGTGGGAAATGAATCTGATATATAGTACAGGCAATATGTTATCATTGCACATGTAAGTAAATAAACAGATTGAAAGTTGATTATTCATATTGTGTGTAATGTACTGTACACATTAGATGGTAAATTGACTACTTCTTATATAGTGCTTTTCTACTCTATATGAGCACTCAAAGCTCGTTATACACAAGCACTTTCTATGTTTAAGTGCTTTCTAGCTAACATTCTCACACACACACACACACAGTCACACTCCGACAAATGCATCAGGAGCAACTTGGGGTTCAGTATCTTGCCCAAGAATACTTTGGCATGCAGACTGGTGCAGCCAGGGATCGACCCATCAACCTTCTGATTAGTAGATGACCTGCTCTAACTCCTGAGCCACAACCACTATTATATTACTAATATTTGTTTACAAGCACTTTGTAAAAGAAAAATGTACTAAGGTGAATTTATGTTGACGCTGGATTTAGAACATAAACAGACGGAACTGGCAGTCTAATATGAACACCTGTGCAGTGTATAGCAATACAGGTGTTCATATTAGACTGCCAGTTCCATATTTTTATGATCTTATTAATAATGAAAATGTTAATGGCCTTTAAGTGTAAACTTGTGTCTTAACTGCTGAAAGCTGGGACAGGCCATTGTGCGAACCTGTTCTGTACACTTGACTTCTTCTCTTGACATACTCATACCTGAAAACATAACTCGTTTGGTGGGAGAACAAAATGTCACTTTCAAATCAAAACATGTCCATGTTCACTCTGAAACAAAGTGTGTATGACACAGTGAGCTATCAGAGCATCCGGTTCCCATACCGCTCACGTACAGATGGCTGACAAAAATATCCCCTGCAGTGCTACTGTACTACCCTGACTCATCACCTGCTCAGTGGAGCAGATGCCCGGTCTTACCAGTCTACTCACATCTTCATGCATCACTTTGATTTGAAGAAATGCAAGCTGACATTCTGGGGAAACATTAACTGTTATAGCTGTTAGGATCTGCAGTGAGAAATTAAGATGGGATGGGTGACAAATTAGAAGCTGTCAGTCACATTAGTCACTGAAGCGTTTAATGGTGATTGCAAATTCCATGCAGGTGTTTCTTCTGCATTTAGTTACCCCTAAAGGTTTTTTTTAAGGCTGCAGGTTAGGTGTGGACTTGGTTACATTCTTAACCATGTTTTATTAGGGCTGGATGAGGCTGCTGAACATTTCTTGGAGTATCTTTACTTCCTCCTGCCATTAAGTGTTGTGGCCATACGTGTTTTTTTAGGGGAATTCATAAGCACTTCATAGTTGTTCCCGTCTCCTGCTTTTAGAATCATTCTTAATCTGACTGACAGTGGATACAAAGTACATCTAGGTTGTGTTTTGAGACTGTGCTGTTTTTATGTCGTTGTGATTATGATTGTCATTGCGCTGGACTAGCTTCCTTAGTTTACAGATATAAACCAAAGCAGGCTAGCCTGTGCTTGATTAGCGGTTTAAGATTGGGTTACCCTTCAAGTTAGTCTCCATTGTTCCCTGGCCTTTCATTACAGGTTAGAGTTTCCCTGTGGCCTTTTGTTATATTGTGGCTGGGTTGAGGTCTGAACAGGGACAAATGTCAGAACAAAATGATCTAAGATTTAGGGTACCTAAGTTTTTCATTGCAAGCCGTGGGTCACACAAAGTTCAACATTTGGAAAAGTTTTGTGTAGATTGTATTCCAGAGCAGGTTTCATTGATCTTTTACTCCAGCATCCACATTTTTAGCTGGTACTGGCATGGTTATTACTACTACTGCTATTGTCCCATTGAGCGGAAGTACTCAATTTCACAGTTTGGGAAGTCTGCAGTTAGCTCCCTCAGCTTTGGCTTCATCTTTTAATGAGTTACACCCCCTCTCAGACAGCATCCCCTCTATCTATCTTCTTACTCTGACCCGCTGTCCCGCCATCCATTCCATTACCTCTCTATTTTACCAGCCAGTTATTAAAGTAGATCTTATTAAAAGGCAGGAGAAAAAGCTAATCTATATTTGCATTCAGTCTATAGCAATTCATTAATATTATGACATTTACAGGGAGCTTGGCGGGGCTCTGGCTGCCTGCTACCCTTTTCCCTCTCTGAAATGTTAATTTAAAAAGTTCTGTCTTTGTAATGGAATAAGAAATCCTCTCTTGCCCTATCAATTCAGGGTGTCTGGTGAGGAATACTAATTCATCTATGGTTCCAATTGAGATAGCATGTCGCCCTGATGGAATAAGAAAATGCAGAATTGGTTTTAAAGTCTTTAATGCCACAAGTTGTGTGTATTTCTGTTTTCTGCTGCAATCTGAAAAGTATGCACCTCCATGTCAGTTCTTCTGTGAAAATATTTGTGTGAATACTTGTGTTAGATGCATGTATGTGTATGTATGTGTCACCTTTATAGCTTTTTTTTTTTTTTTTTTAATTGCAAGCAAATCTTCATTACCAAGAAGAATGCGCAGGTATATTAAATAGAATGGAGGGAAAAAGGTGAATTAATTAAATTTCTTTGTTTTACAGACTACTCACTATGTGTACAAGGCACTTTGGCAGTGTGGTGACACAGACTATACGGACATACAAGACAGACCAGTTCCCCCTGCTCCTTATAGTCATGGGCAAACGCACATCCAATGAAGTTCTAAATGTTATTCAAGGTAATTCTTATTTTCTATATTTCCTGATTAACATAGATTTATAGATTTTTGTTTGTTCTTTTTTGTAATGTGAAAACAAAACTTTTTTTTTTATCACCCTCTGTTTTTCTTCTTTTCTAATTCAGGCAATACGACAGTGGATGAGCTGATGATGAGGTTAATGGGAGCAATGGAGATCTTCACAGCACAACAGCAAGAGGACATTAAAGACGAGGTAAAGCTTGAGCGGATCAGAAAGCCTGATTGCAAGAAACAAAAATGTCAGCCGCTGATCCTTAAAGACGGAGAAAATGCTTAAGATTATTTTTTCAATAACTACTTAGTGCCTGTTTGTGCATTGTGGAACACCTGTCCTTTCAGATGAAAACATATGCCCATGCTTCCATGTAATGCTGTTTGACATTAGCTCAGAAAATCGTGCAAAACCTGCTGCTGGTGACTAAACTAACCAGTTTGCTATTAGTCAGACTTCCACTGTATATGGATGATTTCATGTTTTATTTTTATTTTAAGTAGCTACTGTGGACTGAGGACAAAATAACTTTTACACCTACAAAATATCCTGATCTATTCCTCAAATATACTTTTTAAAAAAAAAAAAATTTTGTCACACTTTGATTGGTTCAAGTTAAAACTGAGACTTTCTGGCACTTTTTCATTTTCGTTTCTGCATATCAGTTGAAAACGTCTACCCTTAATTTTGGGTTAGCTAGTTGTCTCAGTGGCTTACTGGTGTTACCGAACCAACCTTTTACATTGTGTTTAAACGATAAATTGCAACATGTTGGAGCACATCAGAAGGTATTGTTAAAATATGCCTTTTATGTGATGACAAGAGAACCATTCATCCCCTTTAGTTATCAACTGGACTCATCTCCCATTCATTCCTGTTTGCAGTCAACTTTACTCTGCTGCATGTCTGCTGACCTCCTTTTACCCTAACAGGAAATCTTATTAAAACACTATTTAAGGATTCCCTGCATAGAAATGAAAAGGTGGAGCTAGCATTTTATGGCATACACAGAATTCTTAACAATATGACAGAGTGCACCTCTCACTGATAAGGCACTTAACTACTTTCTTAACCATTTTCTCATACGTTTACTCAAATCCTATTTGACATGTAAAATACTGTAGGCCATTTTTACCTTTATGTTCCTCATAGCTGTGAGTGTGTCATGGTAACTGTTGAAAATGATGCATGGTGTACAAAGTTAGCTATAGTCATTATTAGAATTTATTTATTTATTTATTTATTGCTTTGTCACACATGTAGGTTTTGGTTGTGTGAAATCATTTATAGCTGTCACACATTTTTGCCAGTCCTGACTACACTGTGCCTCTTTTTTGATTACTGTATCTTTAGATGACAGATGTCAAGTCATGTTAGGTTCAGCCATTAAGTTAAGTCAAGCAAACAGCCTCTCTAGCAATGCTATTGTGAGAGTCATAGCATCTCAGTTATGGGAATCATGGTTGAGGAATGAGTCGAGTCTCACACAGACACACACACCCTGAGTCAGGCTTCCTCAGGTGAGTTACACCCTGCTGAGTGACAGCTGTTCTCTCTGTGTTGTTATAATTTCTATAATGCTCTGGCTTCATTGTGGATTTGTCACTCTTGGTCGTTCGTCAAATAATCATTAATGACGGGATTAAAACAAGAAGTATTCAGAGTTTGTGCATGAAGTGTTAGATACCAGAATTTTTTTTCATGATCAGTGCCAGTGCAGTGCCTCTGTATAGATGCCAAACAAATATTACCCTTTCCAAAGCTGAACTCAATAAAAATGAAGTGTTATAGACTGTGATTATTCATTATTAGTACTGCTACCCTCAAGCCCTTTAATGACAAACCTTATTGCATCTCTGGGGTGAACTCAACCCTGACTTAACTAATCTCGTTTTCACTGCAGTTGCTTTCGGGTACTGGTGAATATTCTTCTTCTTTTCCTAGGTCTCTTCCTTCTTTCCATTCTTCCTCTCTTTCTTTTTTAAACCTCTCCTTTCCAAAGATAAACTCAGACATGAACACAGACACCCAGACATTCCACTTTGACAGTGACTTTTGTGTCTGTCTGGAATCAGAGCAGCTGGACAGCCACATTGTGACTTCTACTAACCATACTGACTCGCCAGTCATTCATATGGTTTTCTGTGTTTTGGCTTAGTAGTTAGTAATCAAATGACTACTCGCTGCAGTTTTGTGGTCTACATCTGTCAACATTTCAGGGGATTTTTTTAGGGTCGTTTTCAGGTCATTTAGCATGTATTTCATATGAAGAAAAGCCAAAACTAATCATAGTACAATTTTTGCTGATTTGGACAAAGAGTTGTATATAAATTTGAGGTCAGTTTCATGGTTGGGGGTACCAGACATGCATACTCTTGCAGCATGCAAGGCCCACAGAAAGGAGCCTTCTGATATAAGTCTGGGTCCTCTGTGTGTTAGGTGACAGTGAGCATACAAGCTGATAATGCAACCCAAAAGGAAATAATTTTATATAAAATTTGCCCTTAGTAAAGCAGCGCTCAGCCACTTGGTTCCAAAATTAAATCATAAAAAAAAAAAAAAAACAGCCATATAAAGCTTCTTTCACTAGTTGTTATTTGTGAGCAAACATTAAATATGTGACAGCTTGCTTTTCTGAACACCAAGTGTATCATCACGACTAAAAGACGGCACATGTCTCGCCAACTTGAACAGTAGCCAAGATATAGTTGTGGAAAATCTGTTTCTTTTTCCCTCCAAAGTTAAGGTCCTCAAAATCACATGGTGTTTGAGCATGTCAGATAAACATTTTCGTTCATGCAGCCTCACATTAGGCTATTCACAGCATTTAAAAACGTTCAACAACAGGTCAAATGAGTGTAAAATGAATATCAAACATGAACTACTGTGTGACTTGTTTGCGTGACTCAGGGCCAGTCTATTGAAGGTAGCCACTTTTGATGCTTTTGTCCCCCTGTGCCATTCTTTTACAGTTTCCTTTCAAGGTTCATCTATTATGTGGCCCAAAAGCACAAATGTATCTTTGCATTTTCCAATTCAGCGCAACAATACACACTGTCATTTTGCTTAGCTGCTGCCTGGTTGCACAGTAGCCCTCTGATCATCACAATAAGCTTACTTTGCCATATCCGGGCTGACACACAGCATGGGCCTTCAGAAAATAGAAAACTAATGGCTGTGCACTGTTAACACAATGGACACTTGTATTTAGTCCCAGTCTTTATAAAACACTTTGTAGCCACAGCAGGTAGAAAGAGAAAGGCCGCCTGTCCCCTTCCCTCTGTACAAACAGGAAGAGAGAGGCAGCGTGAATAAAAGAAAAAGGGAGGGTGAAACTGAGATGAGGAAACATAAAAGGGGCTCGGGGTCTGGTAAATGACAGCCCGGTTAGAATGAATTCCCCTCTGTTGCTACTCTTTCATACCTGGTGTTTGTACGTAACCACACTTGACATGCTGTGTTTTCTGCTGCTTGCTTCTGTCTAGCTTCCACACCCGGCACTTCTGCTTAGATGTTTTGTCCTCGTGTATCTTTTGTTATGCTGTTAGTTAATGGGACCAACTTTCTTTCTTCCTCTCTCTGCACTCAGGACGAGCGTGAGGCGAGGGAGATGGTGAAGAGAGAACAGGACGAGGCCTATCGTGTGTCTCTAGAGGCCGACCGTAAGAAGGTGCTTTCAGAATAATAAAAATTATCATTGTGTGTCACTGGCAGTTCCTGGCTATAGTTTTTTTTGAGCATGGTGTTAAAATAAAACTGAACCGGAAACATCAAGGTATAGAGAAACATCTGCTCCTACTGTGTTACTAGGTTAAGTTCATCAAGGTGTTGTCGATAATAAAGATGGACATCTTACTGTTAAAGTTGTTGGGATTTAGCAGAGCCCATAATACCAAGAAGCTCCTTTTAACTTTAAATTCTGCCGTCCTTGCGCAGGCTAACTTTGGAAACTTAAGTGCCTAGAAAAATTTTTTTTTTTCATGTCCAATAAAACATCAATTGTACTTCATCAAAGCAAAGTAGCAGTGTTAACGATTTGATCATTAATTTTTCAGAGAGAAGCTCAGGAGAGAGAAGAGGCCGAACAGTTTCGCTTGGAACAGATGAGAAAGGAGCAGGAGGAGGAGAAGGAGGTGAGAGCAGCCGCCAAATCAACCTCATATTCACATTATGCAAATTAGTCAAATTAATATTCCACTGTTAGCTAACGCACTAATAGTATATTTTGCTAGGGATTGTACCATTGTGCTGTTGTTTATGTCCCTCTTGCTCAATAAGGACTCAATTAGATTGTGGTTTTGGTGAAACCTGCCCATCAGTGAATCACTGTGTTATGTCAGTATACAAGCATACAGCCATTTCAGGGGAATTAAATATCATAATTACAGCAAGACTGATCCCTATTAATGTCACCTTCAATGTACACAGTTATTGTCCTGTTTAATGTCTTTATGCTGGTATAGCACACAACCTCATTTTCAAACCCGAGTGAATAAAAGAGGCAATTCATGTACACAGACCTATGCACAAACATACACCTAAGCAAACACACACATTCTCTCGAAAACAATTATTGTCTGTGAAGACGGGGCAAACACACACGCACACGCACACACACACACGGCAGACACAATGTCACGCATACAAGAAAACAATAATTGTCAGTGAGGATGGCACCAGTTCTGTAATAGAGTCTATTGTAATACAGTGTAGTCCTTGCTGATTGCTGTTTACTCTGCAGCACAGAGCCTGGGGGCACTGGGAGGTATTGGGTGACCCGCCTTGCCCAGATGATTTGTCACTTAAGTTAAACGGATGACAAACAACAAAAGAGCCCTGGACCCGGCCTTCTTAATTATATCACTGTAGTCCACGAATCAAACAGTGCATACATGCTTGTGTATTTTAAACAACAATAGCCATGATGGCATTGTGTTGCCTACTTATATTAATTTTCTCAGCTCGAGCTCAAAGGTTTCCATGGTGTCTCCTGTGCTAATGCACTGTGTTGTGCTACTGTCTAGATATCCATAAATATGAGACGCACCAGCAGCTGGTGTACTGAGACAATGGCAACCTGAGTTTCTCAAACTGTTAACTGCAAAACTATGTTTTGCTCCGTGTGCCGGTCGCGCTGATTAATGAAGGTTCA
>JAVDPK010003003.1:112279-133560 GCA_034780415.1 Cichlasoma orientale | reverse complement strand
ACTGTAGATTGTATTTTCCTGTTGCTGTTACACAATAATTTCCCTTGCGGGATCAATAAAGTATCCATCTATCTAATAAAAAATAATGTAGAAAAACTTTTTGCAAAGTCTTCTATAATATATTTTCAAAAGTGCATTTGTTGAACTAGAAAGGCCAATTAAGGCAGTGCATTAAATATTTCAACAAAAGAAATTGCACCAAGTGAGCATTTAATAACTGTAAAATTAAAGCCTCTTCTGCATATTCAAAGATATAAAATAAACATGTATTTATCAGTTCAGGCAGGGTTAAAACACTGATTTTTATTGTCAATTTTAAGTTTCTGACCTGTCAGTGACATCCTTTCGCGGTTGTCGGACTTGGAGAGAGTATTCTGGGCTGGCGTTGCTACGAGGTGCGTACAAGTACAAGAGGAAGGGTGGGAATTTTTAAAACTCTCACAGCAAACATGATTTAAATTCGTTTTTGCCGCTTACGTTGGGTCAGTCGGGGGGTGGGCCAGTGAAAGGGGGTCCGCGGACCACGTCCGGCCCGCGGGCCGCTAATTGAATAACCCTGATCTACATAGTAAAGAGTCTTTTTACTTAAATTCATGTTGGTTTGTCCCATTAATTTTGACCTTTTGACAATGGGGGACAGTGTATGAAAATGGCTGTAATTTTGTAATTTTTGCAAAACCCTTTGGATTAAAGCTGAAAATCTGCCCTTCAGTTACATATTGACTGTTTTATTTACAATCCACTGCGGTGGTGTACAGAGGCAAAACTACAAAAAAATGTGTCATTGTCCCAAATATTATTTGGCCACTGTATTTGTTTCTACTCTCTGCAGCTTTTAGAAACTTTGTCAGTGACTGTATGTTTGTCATTGTGTGCGCATGTGTGAGACTGTGTAAACTCACTGTCTCTGGGTTCATGAGGAGAATCGTTCTGGACAGGGGTGGGATCACTCCAGGAACGGCTGAAACTCTTCGATCTACGTTCAGCGAATGCTAGTGCAGGCGGGGAGAGAGAGACCTGCAAACTGACTGTTTCTGCTATACACGCACCATCTTAAACACATAAAAGCGCAAAGGTGGATGGAGGAAGTGCACAAATATACTGTAAATATGATGGCATCTCTCCTCTGCACAAGCTGCCTGCATGTACAAACGAACAAACACATACTGTACAGCAGACAAACAGTCATCCTGCTGCTTGTTCCAGTTCCTATATCATCAATACGCATTTAGAGAGACTTCATGCTACCAGCCTCACTGAGCTGCTCTGCGATAAAATCTGCTCTGCTTTGAACAGTAATCACTGCGCTCTTGGAATATTTTTAGACTACTTGAAAGTGTTTGATACAGTTAATCAACAGTGTTCCTCAGGGCATGATATTTTTTTTGGCTTCTGTGGCTTTTTAGGGCAATGGATCCTCACTTAACACTTAACTTTGTTAATTTTGCTTCTACTATCAACCTCTTCTTTTCAGTTATCTTTTCATTTAGAAATGGATTGCTCATCGACTCAGCTTTTTAAATGCTTTGTCGTAATCAAAAGGACATCTTTTGTGATTACAGAAATCACAGGTTTTCTTTGAGATTTTTTGTAATAATTTAAACGCGTCTTATTTTATAATCTTAGCATAAGATTATGAGAGCTTGTAAGATTATAAAAACATAAGAGCTTTGTGTGCTTTTTTAAGTAAGAACCAAACTGTAGGCTAGCTTAATATCCTCAGGTTGGCTTCGACCCAACAAAACGCCCATGTGTCCATGAGGAGAACATTATTTACCTAATTATACAGTCCTGGAAAAAAGGCTTGAGCCACCCCGCATTTCTTGTATGAAGAAGGTCATGAAAGAAGTATAATAGTGAGCATCGACAGACATCAAAACATGGTGGAAGCTCTGTAATAGTTTGGCGCTGCATTTTGGCCAGTGATGCTGGGGAAATTTGATGGAATTATGAACACAGAAAAGTACCATCAGATTCTGATTCACCATGGAACACCTTCTGGAAAGCATCTGATTGGCAGCTGCTTTATTTTCAGCATGATAGTGATCCCAAACACACTGCCAATGCAGCGCAAGCATTTCTGGATAGAAAAACACAAAACTACTATCAGCCTGGACCTCCACATTATTGAAGCAGTGTGGGATCATCTTGAAAGAGGACAGAACAAAAGGCAGCCAACATCCAAAGAAGAGCTTTGAATGTCCTTTGAGAACTATTCCCGATGACGACGCCAAGAAATTACAAGAAAGCTTGACTAAGAGAGTTCAGGCTGTGTTGAAAAATAAAGGTGGTCATACAAATATTCACTTTCAAGCTCGCTAGAATTATATAAACTCTGTTTTTGCCTTATATATTTTATTTCTATGCATGTTTGCACAAACAAGGCTGCACCTATTTCCCATTTTCCTAGCAAAATATAAAGAAATGAGGGGTGGCTTAAGACTTTTGCACAGTACTGTATGTAGGAATGTGAGAAGCTAACGCTTTCCTCCTAACAGCATGGATGTCTGAGGTGTGGAACAACACTGAGATTACTGACAGGAGCAAAAAGATTTGGGGTTTTCATATATTTCTACAGTGCAAATTTATGGCTCACATAATGTCGAGAGATTACAGATTCAATGATTTCCACTAAAGAAAACTGGCTGTGTTTATTTAGAACGTTTCACATGTATTTATCAGTGCTGACAGAAACAAAAATATCACTATTTTATTCAGCAGAGGACACTGCAGATTTCCTTGTATTTCCATATTTTCTAACATAATAAAAAGACAACTAAACTCTGGACGAGCAAATCCAATCTATCAAGTGTCTTGAAAGGTTGCAGTCACGGGACTCTACGATCTCATTTGTCTCATAGATTCGCCTCAGTGACACCCAGTTCACTATTTTTAAAAACAAAAAAAACAGACGCTTTTCCATCACTGCCAGTCATTACCTCGCTCTTTGCCTTTTAAAATGTATGCCATTTCTTCTTCTTTGACCCTTACAACCAAAAAAACACACATTCGAAGTGCTATGACAACAAAACACATACTGCACACACTTATAAACACATGCACAGTCATACCACCGGCTTATCAAACACACACCAATCAATATATAATCTTCAAAGAGAGGCAATCTTGACAGAGAATGCTTTACTGGGACTTTAAAAAAAATCTCAGCAAAGCAGCAGCAGCAGCAGCAGCAGCAGCAGCACCAGTGCACACGAGAAAAAACAGGAAAACAAAACACTTATGATGACGGGGTGAAGAACATCACAGTCAATTTGAGCAAACATATCAACCACACACATCTGACTCACTCTGTGCTTTAATCCTTCTGCTGCCCACCATCCGAAGATGCTTCCGGAAGTTCCTGTGGGTAGCAAAATCAAAGCGGAGGAGGGATAACAGAGGACAGAGGAAGGACCAAAATGTAAAGAGGAGAAAGGGGAAGCGGTGGGCGGGAAGAAAAAAAAAAAGTCAGGCAACAGAAAAAGCAGACGTTAGTGTCACGCATCTATTTATAAAAGAGGTTTTAAAAATAACTAATTGGGTAAATATATATTCATTTACTTGTCAGTGTGAGTGAAAATTAGCGGTCAGAGGAGTGCTGTGGGAGTAATGTAGGCTACCATAATGCGACAATAACTCTTTGTTTAATATGATTGTAAGCCAAAAGGGAAACCCTGCTTTAGTATCAGTTAAATTCTCTCATGTGAAGAATACATATAAATGTGTGCTTAATCAGCCAAATACAGTGCCGTGAACAAGTGTTTGCCCCCTTCTTGATTTCTCAGTTTTTTGCATATTTGTCACACTTAAGTTTCAGATCAAATGAATTTTAATAACAGACAAAAATAACCAGAGTAAATACAAAATGCAGTTTTAAATTATGAATTTATTTATTAAGGGAAAAAAGCTATCCAAACCTGCCCGCCCCAGTGTGCAAAAGTAATTGTCTCCTAAACCTAACAACTGGTTGCGTGACAAATATGCAAAAAAAAAAGAAAAAAGAAAGAAATCAGGAAGGGGGAAATACTTTGTCCTATTAAATAATCAAAGATACATCTATTTGCTGTTTACTTAGTTTTGGCCAGGGACACAGTGCCTGTCCCAAAGGAGTTTTTGGGATTCTTTACAGTAAACTATTACAAATACAGTCAAAATACAGTAAATGTACACTGAAACATAATATGCGGCTGATGTTGCTTTAGATCCATCTAACACCAGATCATACAAATAACAGTTCACACTAGTCTGTAAGTAAATATTAGAGATTTTGCATTACCAAGAACCATTTGGAAGCATTTAGTATCTTTGATAGCAGCAAAGAATTATGGTTCGTGTTGTCTTTGCGGGTGACTTGCTGCCTGATCCTGATAATAATGTTCTATGCAAGAGCCCCAGATAAACATCCTTTTATCTTTCTGAGCTCCTCCCATGTTGCCTCTACAGTCAATATCAGTTCATCAAGCTACCAGTCAACACTCCTTATTAATGGTCTCGGCATGTGGTCGTGTGTGGGGAAATATATGCATGATTGTCTGCTAGTAAGGCCCATAAATACAGAAGGAGCAGAAAGGAAAAATAAAAATCTTTGCAGTCTCTTTATCCTTGATTTACCTCTGTAATAATGTCAGGAGAATAACTTATTCGCTGTTTGATGCTGCAGGTTTTTTTTTACTGCTAACCTTATCACCTAAACCCAGTGTAACGTGGTCTAAAATAAATAGTAAATACAGTACAGGTACTGATTACAGAAAAAAACAATTTCACTTGCCTTTTTACTTTGATAAAGAGATCGCTAACACACTAATGCAGTGAGTCAGACCAACTCTTCACCCCGAGTGTCCTTTGCTTTAAAGTGGTGCTCACAAAGGAGAGGCGTGGAGACGTTTAATGCGTGAGGCATAAAGAGAAAATGTGAGAGAAGCTACATCCACCTCCAACTAATGACAATGTGACAGGTCATCCCTAATGTGTTCTGCAGCTCTTTTGTAATTCTGTAACTCACTTCTATCAATTAGAAACATATAGTCTTTTCTAATGTTTCTAATCCTTTTCCATAAACCTTACCAATATGAAACCATGAAATAAGTTAATTTACCTGTAGATTAAATTAAATTAAATGGGGTTAATTATTGCAATAGGACCTGTAATATTTGCAGACTGAGTGCTTGATTAAATGAGCACAAACATGTAATCACACCACCTAGTTAAATAAGTGGAAAATGAATGGATGTGCTCACGCCTGCAGTGTGAAGCATGCCTTCATTTTGTGCAGAACAACATCAGCTCAGTCTTTCACAGACATAAAGCTAACATTTACCTTTTTTATTAATGATTAAAAACTGAATGGCAATTAATAGGGTTGCTGCTTTTATTGCAACGGAAACCTTTATTTAGTGTTAATTTAATAGTGAAAGTGGGTGTGGAGAATTAACGCTGAAAGATTCTGAGTGGCTCTCCCTTATAAGAAGAACAGCAGTGTCACGACCCTGCCTCCTGGCTGGCCTACTCCTTCTTTTCTCCTCTCTCTGTGTGGGTGTGTTAGGTTCTGTGGCCGTGCCTCTATGGGCGGTTCCAAGTGGTGGATTCCGCCCACAGTCACACACCTGCTGTGCATCATCACTCACCTGTGGGCTGTTGGGCTGATTGAGCTGCCGGCTTTAAGAGACAGAAGCTTTCTTCAAGCCGACGCCAGATTGTCTCATCGCTAGTGGTAGTTATAGTGTGGCTCCTCTTGACCAGACATCACAAAGACCTGATCTGTTTCTTTTGCCCACCTTGACTGATCTTTTTCCCTATTTTGTCTCCAGCTCGCCATCAGCAGCCCCAGAGCCACGGAGTCAGGAACACCAACAAAGAGGAGTGGGCAAACAGAGAGAAGAGGGTGTGAAAGCTCCAACCTCAGCCGCCTTGGCAGTGACAAAGGACTGTTTGTTTGTTTCTCCAATAAATACGACTAACCTTACCACCGTGCTCTGCGCTTGTGTCCGGGGTCTTTTCAGAGGGGCTTGACAAGCAGATGGGTTGGACTGGTGCGCTCCCAGCCGGAGATGTGTGCCTGAGATGGCCATATTATACACATATACTGAAACTGAGTGTTTAAAGCAGTCTGAAGCTTAAGCTTTTGGCCCACGGGCATTACTACATATGCTGACCTCATTAATTGAAACTTTGACCATGTTTAATATGAGCCACTGTAACAGTATACATATAAAATAAGGACACTCTTGAGATAACAGAGTGAATAAGCACTGAAATTTTTTCTTGACTTTTCTTTGTATGTTGCTTTTGTTTATAGCTTTATTTATCTTCATTATTATCTTGGATTTAACAAAGTGAAAAACTTACATCTTTGGCTTCACTGGTCCTCAACAGAGACCCTGCCTGAAAATTGCTTCGTTATGAAAATTATTTCTTGCGCTGCAATCGAGGCCAGACGTGTACTAACGTGGATACATTTGTAAATTCTGTTTATATCAGTAGACGGCAATATGGACAGCTATTTAGAGCTCACTATGCAGAACAAATGGCAAGAAAAACACAATAATGTTCACTCTTGAGCGAGCAGCTTTGCAAGATTTCTGTAAAGAACCTTTCAAAGGGCTGTTTCTTAGTTACAGAAAGGAAAAGATGAAGAAAATAATGCAACACTAAGTCAGAATAATGTGCCATCGAGAGATTTCATGTCTCATGTATTAACTATATAATATTCCCTGTCCACAAGGCTGGCATTTTCTAATGCATTCACTTTGAGATGGTTTTTCTTTTTGATCTGTTTCCGCTGTTCAAATACCCAGTTAGTGTGGATAAAAAGCCACAATGGAGAAAGAAAAATAAACACGTATTTAAAAAAATTTGACAGCCTTAGGATGAAGAAAGCAGCAACGTGGTAAAATATGTATTTTTGAAATAACAGTTTGAGGCAGTGATGTTTTTTGTGGGTTTTAGCACAGGGAGGTAAACTGTCCCCAAAAAAGTTTGTTCTGCAGTTTATTCTCCCCTGTGTTCAAATCACTCATTTTGATGAAACAACACACAACTTTAATGACATCGGCACTGCAGATGGATAACACTCAGATGTCAAAGGAATCGAGTTGTACTGCCTTGTGTCACAGTCGCCATCTGCCCCTGTGTGACAGAGGATCTGGGTCTGAGTGCGACAGGTTCTGAACTTGTTACTGGAGTCATTACTTCACAGTGTTGCAGAATGGTCTTCCGCTGGTTTTCAAACATGGTTTCTTCCATATCAAAACTTTTTTTTTCTTCTCAGAAAATAGCACCAATATCCCGATCATTATAACAAAATATTGCCCAAATCCATTCAGATTGCATATAACAAAATCGGTAAGCCGTCCATATAGCACATGTTAAATCTTTACACTCTTATAGTGGAATAAAAATCTGATCCATTCTGGCCTTGAAATTGGGGCACTGTAAGGTGATCCATTCCTGGTCCTTTTAAAACCTGACATCCTCACACCTCACGTGCCATGTTCCAGCTCTTTGGCTTAGACAGATTAGATATCACTGTAAATAAGAAATAACAAAACCACAGCCAGAAATGAGCGCCAACAGCACTCGGGCAAAACACACCCTGACAGGGTAATGCTTCGTACCTCTGGATGACTTCTGCCGACTCCTGCTCCCTCTCTCTCCTTTTTCTCTGCACAAATCCCCGGAAAGCCCTGCCAGGATGTGGCACAGTATTAAAGGGATGAGAGAGGGAGAATGCTGGCATAGTGAGGGGTAGGACAGTGCAGGGAGGCTGATGCCACGGCTTTGAGCTGCAGGGATTTTTTTTGGCTGTAAAGAGGATGCTGCTGTAGGTAGGCAGAAGATAGCTTTCACTAAAAAGACCAGCGAGTCAAATAACGCCGTCAGCTCAAATCTTATTTTCTATTCACTCCGGCAACAAATGTGCCAGTTTGCATCGTCCCATAGAAATGGGCATCTTGTCACCTTATGTTATGCACTTTTCAATTCTTAAAGGAATAGTGTGTTTTGAGGGAATTTTATACTTTTAATACCTTCCCAGAATCAGTCGTGCTTGCTTGTAGTTTACCCTTCTGTGCATTTTCAAATTATGTTGAGTGGAGCATTCACTTAAATAAGCTCCTGTAGCTGTACCTGTGTGCTCGAAAAGCAGCTACACTCAAAAACTGCACTTTCTCCGGTGAGTATCAATTTTTAATGGAAACATTTTCTACATTAAAACTATCTTTCTCTTTTTTTTTTGTGGAGGCCTGCCATTCAATCACATCAACCAATGAGAAAGTTGAACACGTTCCTGCTAGCAGAATGCGATACCACTGGGCTCACACTGGACTTGTATGTGTCAAAGTACAAACATGGTGTGAAATGCATCACTTTCAATGTGCGATTATGTCTTCAACAGTCTTAATTGTCATTTGAAGGTGTGACCCAACAATTCTGTGAAACTGATTAACATTTGTCCGAATCAGAGTTTTAGCTCGAGTGGCTTCGACCAGTGATACTCCACTGCGGGCACTTCAGATTCTGGATAAGTAAAGGAAATTAATCAATAAAATCCCCCTCAAGTAATAAGTCTCTTTAATGAAAAACTCTAGCTTAACTTTCTCTTTTTGAGGGAAGCAAATCCCATTTTAAAAAACTCCGATAACCGATATTGTCTTAATCCATTACTCCCAGGCTATGGCACTTAAACTCAGCTATAAAACTTTAAAATGGTCAGATGTAATCTCGTAATTTAGCTAATTTCCTGATTTTCAAGATTTTACAACACAGCAACAGAGTGGCTCTCGAATATGCTGTTTAAGAGGTTCTGGAAACAATTGAAGTCTGCAGCACACAGATGTCAAATCTCATGAAAAAGAAAGTTTTCACAGGACTCTATTCACCCTTTGAATAACCAAGTACACCCCACGATTTAATAGCTTGTAGAACCACCATCAGCAACAATAACTTGAATGAGTTTTGGAGGAAGCTTGGCCCACTCTTCTTTAACATGTTGTTCTTTGCAGTCCAGGTCCCGCAGCTGCAAAACAAGCCCAAATCATCACCCCTCCACCACCGTGCTGGACAGCTGGTATGATGTGCTTGGTTTTCGCCAAATGTGGTGCTGCATTGCCCGACATCTGCACTTTGGCCTCATCCGTCCAAAGGACATTGTTCCAGAAGCCTTGTGGTTTGTTCAGATGCAGCTTTGCAAACCTAAGTCCTTCTGTGATGTTCTTTTTGGATCTTCCAACAAGCCATACTTTATCAGTGTTTTTCTAATTGTACTGCTATGAACTTTAACATGTAACATGCTACGTGACCCCTGTAAAGTCTGGGATGTAGCTCTTGGGTTTTTTGTGGTTTCTCAGAGTATTGCATGGTCTGACCTTGGGCTGAATTTGCTGGGACATCCACACACCTGAATGCTCCAGACCAGCAAACTGCCAAAATGTCTGCTTTTATAGAGGTGGTCACACTTGCTGATGATCAGTTAATCAGTTCTGACTGATTAACAGCACTTTGCTGCCACTCACCTTCTTGATTCTTATGGAAGCAGTAAGGGTGTACTTAGGTTTTCACAGGACTACACAGATACCTTTGAAAACCTTCTTTCCTTTACTGTACATTTAATAATTCAACACTTTTTGTTACAATCAGTTAATTGATGTTTTTAATATTTTCATCAAAGATACTGAATATCAATATTGAATACCTCTAAAATTAGACAGTATTTTTCAGAATAAAGGAATAAACTTTTAATTTGAGCTTACAACTTAAGAGCGGCCTGGTCAGTGAAAACCTGACAGATTTTCAGCATTCAGGAGCAGCTCGGGTTAGCTGGGCTTGGTTAGTCACAGTGTGCTGCAGCAGGGGGTATGCAGCATGAAATGTTGAGGTTCTGGCTTGGTTAAGCAGTGTTAATAATGTGAGCAGTTATGTTATAGCTGGAGCTACTCAGGAAGCTTTTGACAGAGGTTAGTGATCTGCACGCAACACATTTCATACTGACTATTTATTTATCAAAGTTTTATGGAACTTACTGAATACATCGCCAAAAGTTGCCGTTTTACTAGAAGACACTTGGATCACATTTTAGCACTATAAATACTTGTTCTTGTACTTATGAAATCTCTCAGACACTTTTAGTTCCAAACATGGCTGAAGTCAGCCAGCACAGATTTAGTGATAATTAGGGAGGCTGTGAAGAAGGATTAGAGCACCAACATAACTAACACAAATATCTTAAATGGCCAAAGTCCCTCTATTGCTGTGACCTAGATGAGTGTGTGCATGCCAAAGTGGTAAAACTGCTGGGTGCATGTGAGCTGCCAGGGTTTAGGGCAGCCAACACACAGACATTTTCTCTGTTTGAGCTTGGCAGACTTACTCAACTGCAGTGGATTATGCTGGACTTCCCAGTATAATCCACTTGCTGCATGAAAATCTTAATTTTTCTCCCCCCTATTTTGGCATTTTACATGAATTAACATTATTTGTGCTGACTATGGTTTGTAGTCCATAACTGTTATTCAGAAGGTAAACCGAACAGCCTGATGATGAAGGTTAAATGATAGCATCAAAGTTAAGAAACAGCAGTTAAGGACAAGGGAATTAGATGGGGGGGAAAAAAGGAAAAGAGGCAGGGAACAATACTCACGATATCCTGTTTGATGGTCCCAAGATTAATTAGCATGCAAGAAGAGAGGAAACAAAGAGGGGGAAACGGTTAAGGTACCAGATAGCAGTGAGTCTCAGAGAGACAAAGAACTGAATCATAATGAGACAGAGAAAGGCAGGTTCATGTTTAACCTCCACGTGTAAAAACTCACAATGCAAAGCCACATTAGTGCCGTAGGTTTGCGTTTAATTACTGAATCAAAGTACTTATGCGGTGTATTGGTTGAGTCTGACTTTGTGATTCACAGATGGTGCAACAAGCATCTAATACAAGATGAAAGGCAAAAAAAAAGGCGATTTAAAAATAAGTAAAATGACAGTAAAGGAGAGAAACAGCTTGCTGCAAACTGTGGGAGATTCTGCATATTTTAATAAGTAGTTGTGACAGTTGAAACATTTTACAGCTGCAGGTGTTCTTGAGAGATAAATTCGTGTACTTAAATAAATACGTGCAGGCACTTTCATGCTAATATTCAAACTTGAATACATGTGCAGCATTGTTTTTATGTCCTTCAAAATTCTGTTTGTTTTGTGTGATTTAGTGCACAGCTGTTTTAAAAAAAAGATGCACGTTTTCAGGTTTACTCGTAGACCACTACAAAAAATAGGCTGCTTATCGAAACTGCATCAACCGCATCCCAATAAAAAGATGGTTCATCTTAACCATAAATAACCTTAGAAGTTTTTTTTATTCTGCTTTCAATGGCAAACAAGGAAAGAACTTGCAGCTGCCTTGCCACACATCGGTTAAATATATTTATTTAATTCTTAAATAAATATAAGAATTGACAAAAATAAATAAATATAAGAATTGACAAAATATTCACAATGATGGATGCCCACCTTGAGCAAAACTTAAAAGTCTGCAAACTGAATTTTACAACTTGCTTAAAGGGAAGTCAATGGAAGCCTGGATGATAATAAATGAGTCTAAAAACCAATTGCATGCTTTGGAAAATCCTTGGCAGTAATGTAGTTAATGGCCTATTTCTAGGCAGTGGTATAAAACACCCGCATGGTCCGTTTACTCTGACCTTTCAAACAGCAGATCTGGCATAAATGTGACCGTGTATGTTTGCGTACATGTGCGTGCAGAGGAACTGGACACTCACGCCTGCATGGTTGTTGTGGCAGTTTGAAAGCTGAACATATTTTCCTTGGGGAACCAGTTGGTGTCCTCTGTAATTAGAGAGAAAAATGAGGTGTCCAAAGTTAAGCAGACAAAGAAAAATCTATAGGCCATATTGGCAAATGCTGTAATAAATGTATCAGAAATATGAAACCACAAAACCAGCACCAGCACTTCACAGTCCACCACTCCACAAATGGAGAGAGGAAGACACAAAGGAAGAGACAGCAGAGGAAAGAGACGGGGAGACGAAGAGTTAAGAATGCAGATCACCACGTTACAACATCAAACCCTCAATCCCCTTCAGACCTGAGAAGAAATAGATTTGAAGACGTAAATGTAATACTGGCTCAATTTAATGCCTATTTTCTCCATGATTTATCCTTAATTTTTTTTGTTTTCTCAGACTGATGATGTAAATAATAAGAGCAAAACTCAAGTGTTATTTCTGATCATATCCTTACCAAGGGTTTATCTGTGGCTTGTTTTATACTGCAGTGTAAAGTGTTATAAAAAACTTTAAACTGTGACAAACCAAAGGAGGAAGTGAGTTTATGTGGATTCTTAAATTTTAATCAGGTAAAACCTGTTATTGTAAACAGATCAAATACAATCACCTCAAGAAGATTTTTGTAAAGACTATCCTAAAAGGGTGTTGATTAGTGATTTTTTTTTTTACATTTGCATTATTTTACATTGTTAGAACTTCCTCCATTCATGCATCTATTTTCTTAACCATTTATCCAACCACACACTCTGACATGCTGGAATTACCAGTTAAACTAATAAGCATGTCTTTGGACTTTGGCTGGAAGCCCACGCAGGCACATGCAAACTCCACACAAAAAGGCAGACAAGAACCTTCTTGTTGTGAGGCCACACTGCTCACCACTGCACCACTGCGCCATCCATTAAACTTCATGAATTAAAAAGATACAGTGCTGTGGAAAAGTCTTGAGCCACCCCTGATTTCTTTATATTTTGATTCCTTCTAATTTTTAAAGTGGTCTATCTGACCATTTTCAGAGGAAAGTTTTTGTTTGTTAAGCCACTTCATGTTGATCTATTAAGCATAAAAAAAGGCATCTAACTCAAGGGATGACTCAGCGTCGTGTCTGTACATAACAGACAATTTAGCAAAGAACGCATTTTAAATCTTTATGCACTTTGCCTTATATACTGTATTTCCGCATGTTTCATTAAATGGCTGCACCTATTTCCTATTTTGCTAGCAAAATATAAAGAAATGAGGAGTGACTGAAGACGTTTGCACAGTTCTGTTTAGCTGTTTTGAGTTTTGCTGTCATTTTTAAGTAGCTGTTCTTATCAGTTTACATACAGCAGAGCCTAAAATTAACATAAAAATCACAGTGCAAATAAACGCTTTTAGCCATCCTGTTATTTTTGACTCCATTATACGTTGTCAAATTAAAAGTCTTGTCGAACAGCTTGGAGAGTAAACAAAAGAAATAACTCATCAAATTTAAATTATCCTAACTCCTTTAACAAGATCAAAATCTATTTCATCTCTGGTCCCATACCCATCCTGCCACAGGGGTTTCTGGAAAACCTTTCTACGCCCCTCTCCCACCCTTTTTTCTTGCCTTTTGAGCCTCTCCCTTCCTTTGTGTCCTGAACCCTCTCACCTCTCTCCAGCCCAGTCATCCGGTCCACACTCCACATCCGCTCTAGGCGTCGGTGCTGCTTGCCTGCTTCTCTTGATGCACTCTCCAGGTCCAGTGAACCCTGGCTTCGTGAGGGAGCAGCACTGCATGAGTCACAAACCAACCCGCTGCACTCCGCCTCCCCTTTTCCACTTTCGCCCCAGCTACGAATGTTGTGGGCGCTCACGGAGGTCTGCAGTGGCGGTTGAGACAGGTGATGATGATGGTGGGGGTGGTGGTGTGATGCATGATGAGAGTGAGCGCCTGCAGAGGCTAGCTGCTGCTGGTTGCTGCTGCTGCTGCTTCCACTTGCCCCACTACTTCCTCCACTGGTGGAAGGTGGATTCATGCCTGTAATATTGTGGTGGTGGTGATTCCCGTGATGGTGATTGCTATGGTGGTGGTTGCTGTGATGGTGGCTCCCACCACAGCTGCTGGTGCCACGGCCATTGCCTGGACGGTGGTATTGGGTTGGAGATGATGAGGCGGAGGAAGGAGAAGTGGAAGGCTGGACCGAGCCACTTCGAGATCCTACCCCACCACTCCCCGACTTCTCCTTTAGGACGTCCAGTTCTAGGCTCTCCTTGCTGCCCCGGCCGGTGCTCATCAGCATACCGTGCTGGGTGGTGATGGTGTACACGCGTGAGGGCTGCAGTGTACACTCCACGCACTTCTGCTGGTCTTCCTCCACCGAGAAACTGCGCTCAAGGGACAATCGTGCTGGTACCTTGGTAGAAATTGTGATGGAAGGCGGAGGTGGCTGAAGTAAGCCCAGCGGCTGTGTCACTAGGCTGGTCTCCTGTTTGTCCTCACAGCCCTTTGTGTTGGAGCAGGAATGGAGGTGGTTGTTGTTGCTGGGGCCAATTGTGTCACTTGGCGACTCCGGGTCGGGACCCACCAAGGTTTCACACAGAAGATGAGCTACAATGCAAAAAAAGGAAGGTGGATATAAAGACTATAAAGACTGAGAATTATACCAAGGTGCTAAAGAGCAAGAAAATAGAAAGAGTGGAAAAAAAGATGACAAGCTGGCACAGTGGATAATCATCTTTCTTTGGTTATCAGCTGTCGTCGTGACACACCAATGAGTGCAGTCTGGCATTTCAACAGAGAGTGAGGTGAGAAGAGAACTGAAAGCATAAAGGAATATATACAAGGGGGATAGAGGGATGAACAAATGACAAGATGGCAGAGACGCTGACCTGATCCGTTTCGGTTTTCAGGGTGTGTGTGGGACAGGTACTCTCCAAATGCTCGTGCTGCTCTGTGGGGACACACACACACACACACACACGACACACATAAAGACATTAAATCATGGGTGGATAGGAGGAATGAGTGGGAAAGGAGAGAAAGGGGAGAGAGGAGAGAAGGGCAGGGGAACTGTAAATTATAATCCTAATTGCCTTCTTTGTAGGCTTGTGCCACCCACAGATTAAGATGGAGCTGTTTTATCTCCTCACTCCAGGCAACCTCAGCCTGAGGGAGACAGAGTGTGAGACAACAGGAGGAGATAGAGTGAAGGATTGTTTTAGGTAGACTTAATTTCTCAGTGGGCCTCAGTTTGCATTGATAGGTGTAATTGCAGAGAGCGGACTGTAGGTGTGTTTGGATTCTTGTTTTGTGGCTGCAGTGGGGGAAATAATTATTTCATCCTCTGATGAATTTGTAAGTTTACTCACAAAGAAATGAACAGTCTCTAATTTTATGTTAATTTCATTTTAATGGAGAGACACAGAATATCAAAAATCCAGAAAGAAACGCACGTTATGTAAAAGTTATAAAATGATTTGTATGTCATTGAGTGAAATAAGGATTTGATCCCCTACAACCCGGCCAGAATTCTGGCTCCCACAGATCGTCTGTGTGCCCATGAGACACACAGATTACAATCAATCAATCAATTACAGATACTATTGATCTCAACTTGTTATGTGTAGAAGGCACACCTGTCCATAGAATCAATTTCTTCCATTCCAACCTCTCCACCACGATCGGCAAGCTGTCAAAGGACATCAGGGGCAAAATTGTAGACCTGCACACGGCTGGAATGGGCTACAAGACCATCAGCAAGATGCTTGGTGTGAAGGTGACAACTGTTGGTGCAATTATTTAGAAATGAAAGACACAAAATGACCATCAATCACCCTCAGTGTAGAGCTTCATGCAAGATCTTGCCTCGTGATCATGAGAAAGGTGGTGGATCAGCCCCAAATTACACGGGAGGAGCTTGTTAACGGTCTGAAGGAAGTTGAGACCATAGTCCCCAAGAACACCTCTGGTAACGCACTACACCGTAATGGCAGTGACTGCAAGCCCCCCCTGCTCAAGAAGCTTGTCTGAAGTTTGCCAGTAAACATGTGAATAATTCAGAGAAGGCTTGGGAGAAAGGGCTGTGGTCATATGAAACCAAAATAAAGCTCTTCCGTCAGCCGGAACACTGGAGATGGATGGGTCTTCCAGCATGACAATCGCCCCAAACGACCAAGAAATCTAAAGGATTTGGAGAGTTTCTGTAAACCTGAGACACGTGCAAACCTGGTGAACAACTACAAGAAACATCTTAACACTGTGCTTGCCAACAAGGGTCTCTCCATCAAGTACTAAAAAATTAGAAACTATTCATTTCTTTGGAAGTGGGCAAACTTACAAATTCAGCAAGGAATCAAATAATTATTTCCCCCACTGTATCTATGAGTTCAGAAAAATACTTGACAGCAACTGACGAAGTTTGCTGATGTGCTGATAGAAGCAAAACAGAAACAGGACTGTATCTTGTCCTTGACTCTCTTTTTTTTCTCCTTGGTTATTCTTTTACTCCCACACAGGAATCAACTCTCTACAGGCCACAATACTCTACAGACATCCAATTAACCATATATATATAGCAAAAGCTCAATATCATGGAGGACCTCCCCCCTCCTTTTAAAATAGTAGCTCCAGGTCTCACAGCTGATTGACACTGACCTCCTAATGTTCCTCTAGTGAGTCTGTGTAATGGAAAAAGGATGAGACAGACAAAGATGTTCTTAGGTACTCTGGAGAAATTGACTGCAGTGATAACCATGGAATGACAGAGGAGAGGAAAGGAGATGCTGATAATGAGGAGATGCTGATAATGAATTAATGTATTTTAAAAAAAAAAAAGACACAGCTGTAGAAGTTTACTGTGGTTTTACTGCATGAGCAAAGCACCTGCTAAGCTCCTGAAATATGCCGTCTATGGTTTCAGCCAACCAGCAGCAAGGTCCGTGAAACAGAAACCAGCTGCTGCTCTATTAATGCATCTATAATTTAACCCATTTTAGCACTTAATGTTTTTAATGTATTCATTTTACTTGAATACTCACAGCAGACTTATGTTTTAAGACAGTGTCCACTGCACGCAAATACACTTCAGATACAGATGGTTCAATTAGTTTATCACTAATGCAACTATTATGCATAATTTGTGAAGTTTATTATGAATAACCTGATGTGTTCACAATATCAGCCACACTATCAAGAATTAACTAAACCAACTACACAACATGAATGTTCCTAGTGGTTATGATTTACCAGTGCAGCTAACTGCTGACGTATTAGTGCTGAAGAATCCCTCGTATGCAGGAGAATCTGTGGGTGTACACCTCCACCCTGGCACCACCGTCAATTATTAAAGCCTGTCCAGCACAGCAAGCACACACACACACATACACAACACGCTCTGTCACAGAAAGAGCTGGAGTGCAGTGAAAACAGACCTTTTTCAAACACTTATTTGAGGAAACCTTCTTCCCCGTCTCCCACACAGTTTCTTACTGAGACACAGCCCTGTATTCCTAGCCCACTTCCTGCTCTTTCACCCCTTTAAACCAAGGATCCTCTTGAGACAATGTAAATAAATAAAGCTGACTTTTGTATTTAATGGAAAAGCCTGAAAGTAAAGTCCCAAATGTCCTTATGTTAAGAATAAACAAAGAAAAAATGCACATTTCTTCAAGTTTGGCCCAAGCAGAGTACATGTATGAAAGGTTAAACTCTAAAGAGAATAATATGTGTCCTGTTCTGCTTTTAGCCTCCTGCCATTGCTGTGAAGTGCAAACACTAGAATAAACAAATAGAAAGTGTGGTTAAATACACTGTGTTTGACACATCTGTTCACTGTCAAACCAACCAAGTTTCAGTCTAAATGCAGGACAAAGTAGGTAGGTGTCACTGCCCTAATACTCTACTGTGATGCTAGTAGACCACTGCAAAAGAAGAAGAGGAAGATCATGTGATTAAAATGTCAGACAGTGGAATAGAAATATGACATTTATGTTCATTACCTGCATTAATTTGAATAAGGTTAGGCTGCTCAGTGATCAGCACAAGATCAGGGGCCTCATTTACAAAACTGGCAGCAGAAAAAAACATATAATTTGTAATTTATAAAGCATCGTTCCCACAAAATTGGGAGCATGAAATTTTTCAAAATGTCTTGGTTTGCTGAAGCGTTCAGACAAGTACCGTTCTCAGGGCAACCGCCAAACCCAGACTCGCCCATTAGACTGCCAGACAGAGAAGGCTGAGTCATCACTCCAGAGAACACGTCTCCACTGCTCTAGAGTCCAGTGTTGCCGTGCTTTAGACCACCGCATCCACATTTTGCATGGCGCTTGGTGATGCAAGGCTTGGATGCAGCTGCTCGGCCATAGAAACCCATTCCATGAAGCTGTTCTAGCATCGTAGAGCTAATCTGAAGGCCACGTGAAGTTTGGAGGTCAGTAGCGAGTGACTCTGCAAAACGTTGGTGACCTCTGCGCACGCTGTGATTTTTACACGGCCTTCCACTTTGTGGCTGAGTTGCTGTCACTCCCAATCATTTCCACTTTGTTATAATACCACTAACAGGTACCACGCTGGGATTCACTGAGCTCGTGAGAGCGACCCATTCTTTCGCAAATTTTTGTAGAAACAGTCTGCATGACTCTGCATGCTCGATTTCATACACATGTGGGAACTTTCTGTCAGCGATTTGCATGTTCTCCCCATGCCTGAGATAGGCTCCACCCCCACCACAGCCCTGAAGTGGTTAATTGAAAGAAAATGAATAGATGGAGGCGCTTATTACCCTCAACATTTTGGTCCACATTTTATAATCCTGGAAGTGCAAAGAAAATTAATAAAACTTCCAAATTACAATTTAAAATGGTTTTTCTATGTCTGCAGAGTTATTTTGGGCCCTACACTGTTTACTGTCAGTGGTTAAAGCTGCAGTTAATGTAAACCGAACCCTCGAGAGTTTGGGAGTGTTGTTGAGGGCTGAGGCTCTGCACGTGCTGTGACACTATCCAGCTCCTTTCACTACATTTCTAAAAATAGCTCACCACGCCGCTACAATTCTGGTACTGCAACTTCTTCCCTGAAACCTTCTACTTCTTCTGTTGTAATAGCTGTGAATGTGCATGTACACGTGCTTGCATACGGGCACGTGAGTTTCTTAGTACTTAAGAACAGCGAAAGAAAGGACAGAAAAACACTCAAAGATTAAAAAAAAAATGTTTGTGTTTGTGTCTTTGCATGCGTCCATTGCAGCAAATAACAATGACAATTAAGGACACTTGTGATAAATTAAGTCTGCACTTTAATCACCAGGTGTCCCTCAGAAGCTCTGATACATTTTCATTTAGTCCACCTGTTTTATAATTCAACAGGCTGGGCACTCTGATTAGAATCACCAAACAATGGCGCAAGAGGCGTGCATCATCCATTATACATGAGCGGAAACAGAGCTGGAAATGGATAGAGCAGAACGTCTCTCAATCATCAACTACACAAAACCTTTCTCTGTACTGCTCTGCCTTATATTCCTGTTTTGCACCAGCTTCATATATGATGCGTGAGCACAGCAAGGGGGCAGTGAGGTGGCAACTAAGAAATATTCTCCCGATGAGAAAGGGAAAGGAAAGGAAGAGCTTGACAGGCAGATATGAAATTCGTCCTGCATGCTCTCAGCCATGTGACAGGGGTTTAGGGAAAGAAACAAGTTAGGGAGGGGAGATTTCGAGGAGCAGAGAAGTGATTACGGCTAAGAGGAAGAGGGGTATAGAAAAATTTGGCCATATTAAAAATGAAAGGAATAAACCTGGGGAAAGAGAGGCAGATAGAAAGCACAGACAAGACTATGAGAGACTGAAAGATGAGTAATGATGGCAGACTCTCAGTTTCCCCCTCCTTTGAAAGTGTACTCTAAAAAGCTAAAATCCTTTGTGTGAGTTAATTTCTTAAGGGGATAGTGTACGCATGCAATTAAAGCAAAGTAGCAAGGATGGCATAGGTTCAACCCAGTGTCCTGGACTGACTCCAATCAGATTAAGTATTTTGACAGTGATGGACTGCTTCAGGTGTCCTTAAACCCTAGAGGTAGAGTAGAAATTTGTGTCTGGGAAGACAATTTTGTGATTTTGCCCATTATATCAATTTTACAGGACATGTTATATATTACTAGAAAAGTAAACCCTCTCTGATATATCAGTCAGGCCAATTTTAGCAGCTGATTTTTGGTCAAATACGTGTATGTAGCTGCTTTCCTTTGCCACAAAGGATCGGCACAGCGGACAGCTCCGCATGTTTGATTTGGCAGTTTTTGTTACCCCGGTTGCCGTTCCTAACACAACTCCACAGGAGATTTTTGCCTCTAGCTGGAAAAGAACCACAACTTTTCACTTGTGAATGTGTGAACCACTACACTATGGAGCCTCATATGTTGCATTGACGGAGCATGATTCAGAAAATGAGACTTGGCTTGATTTATAAATGGTGTCAGCAGGCAGTTTGTCTGCCGTCTGCAGCACACGTAGCAGACCATGCATCACACCTGCGCAGACAGTAATTTTGTGGTAAGCAGCTAATTCTTTTGTGAAACACATAGCTGAAAAGTCATTAAACAATGACCTTCAATAAAACTCCTACCATGTCAACAATTGTATTGTCACTAATGCTAATCTGACAGTACTGTTTATTAGTACCATCTGTAAGGTAAGCATCAGAGCATCTTCGCTGATTCTGCAGCTAAGCAGTCTAAAAATATGGAGCTTGTTGCCTAGTTTGTGAGATGCACTGCTGCAAAGTAAGCAAAAAGCATCTCCATCTGTTCCCTGCTGTGACATCCATCATGTCACACATACTTATTCTGCTTTGTGCATATCGCAGTTTGGTACCTTGTGCAGTGGTTATGGTTGATGCATTGGACATTGCTTGTCCAAATTATGGCAAGAAAGGCCTGTAGCCATTTATAGGCAATCTGGACACCTCAGAAAAAAAAAAACGCATGAGTGCTGGGATGGGGACAGCAAAAGTTGAAACAGAAATCAAAGCAGTCCCAGAGGTTTTTTTTTTTTTCAAAGGTTTCTACTGAACCTCTTATCTTTTCAACCTGTTACAGTATTTCTCTCTGTGCCAACTTCAAATCTCTGTGCTGCTGCACTGTTATATCACTGAAATGGCAAAAAAATTTACCCACTCATAGAATCATGTCACCAATCAGGCCGTGCCGGTTGTTCCCTGCTCTCCAGGCTAGAGAAATCAAGAGGTGCACTGCAACCTGAAATGACACCGAAGCGCAGCTCCCATCAGCACTTTCGCAAAGGTGAGCATGAACTGCCACTTAGAGGTTGATTCTGGATACCTGAAAATCCGGTATCGCTTGGGCTATACTTTTGTTTTTGTTTGGTTTTTTTTGTTTGGAAACAGTCTTTTCAACGGACAAATTCCAGATGTTTGATGAGATGTTGTTGCATCCTTGAACACAACACTAGCTCCCGCCCTCAACTGTCCTCAAAATTAAATGCCTAAATCTCTTGTTTGCCCGC
>JAVDPK010003003.1:96600-107816 GCA_034780415.1 Cichlasoma orientale | reverse complement strand
GTCAGGATTAACGGTGGTAAGAGGCCAGGCGAGTCACCTCGACCAGCTCTAAGTAGCGTTGCATTGAATTCAGTTGGAGTAATACTCCGCTGACATTGCAGCCAGGACCCTATTGAAACGGAGAGAGCTGCACACAGGTTAACCTGTGCACCTGTGGGATCTATCACATGTCCTGCTTTTGAAACACACCCGGTTTGATTCAAAGCCGTGCAAACTGTGGAACAAAATGCGGGGTAAGCATTAGCAAACAGAAGAAGAAGCAGGCTCAAGTCATACTTAAGAACAAATCTGATCTAAGTCAGGTTTATAAATGAGAAGCATGGATCTATGGCTGACCTGTCTCGAAATAATAGATGAAATAAATATAAATGTCATATTTCCATTGCAGTTTTCTATTTTCTTCTGCTCTTGTTCTGCAGCAGTGGTCTTTTACCACCTGTATGAATGATTAGTATCATCAGCAGCAACAGTAGAAGGAAATAATGCATTAATTTCCATTTTCTTTTACAGAATTTCCGGAACTTTTGTTTGAATTTGTACTACATCACATGACTTTAAGCAGGAATGACAACAAACACAATTTACTGCTATAATTTACTGGCGTATGATCATCTGAACACCACCTCAGAAACAAGAATAAACTCAACAATTTTCACTCCAGAACAAACATGTTGTGGCGCTTCTGTCCTGTAACCTGCAGTCTTCACAATAAGCAAATTAAGCTTTCTAATTAATTATGAAATAATAAATACAGCATAAAATAACACTGGCAGACACACACAAACAATCTCACAGCACTGCTGGAGTGCGTATGATTATTCAGATAGTAATGAATAAAATGTGCATCATTCAGCATATTTAATGCAAAAATTACACTTATTGAACAAAGGAAGAGGGAAGGAGGTCGAGATACAGTAGATATGATAGCAATGTCTTTCACTCAAATGAGTACGCAGAACGTAGTAAGAAAACATCTTTAAAAATCAGTGTATAATTTATAGCAGATGAGAAAAAAAGAAAAGCGCTATGAAGCATGATTTTAGCAAAAAAAAAAAGATCCGATTTATAAAACTTAGAAGGCGAGACGGTCTTTCTGTGGAGCTTGAATAAATCTGAATTCTTTAAAAATAAATTTATAACAGTTATGTAACATTGCTGGACCCCAATAACAGACTGACTGCAGTCCACCTGAGTGTCCTGCATAAACTAAGACACAATGTTTCATTTGCATCAGTCTGAAAAAAAAAAAAAGGTCTTTCATCTTTCAGTCCATTTTCCACACTCTCACAGCTCTGTGAAAGCTGTTGTCCACTGCCCTTCAGCCGAACCGCAGCACAGCCTTCCTCTTAGGCTGATCGACAGATCAAAGCATTTTGCTTCCTCACTCGGTGTCGCAGAATTCTGGGGCGTACATGGGAGGTAATCTGTCCCCACTCTCTTTTACCCCTCACTCTCCGTCACTAGCTACCTCTCCGAAGCTGCTGGAGATGAGGGTATGACCTGTTTCATAACAGAAATCCATAAGCATGCACAAGATGACACAGGCACTGCCGAGCGTCGGGTACAAGAAGCCAGTGTCTCTTTGGTAGTATTCAGTCGTCTAACACATCCTCGTTTCTCAAGACAAAGCAGATCAGTTCAATGTTTGCCAAAAAAAAAAAAAAAGCCTTATGCATGTTTTCGAATCAGTCACACCTTTCGGCAGAATGAAAAACACACGAAATTTTTTTTACCATGCTTCTGGCACGGCTATAGGGAGGTGAGTGCCAGTCTGTCCATCACTTTGGTACAGACCAAAATATCGCAACAGTTTTATATCTGTGTCTATCTGTATAGTTATATCTGTATCTATGTAGATAGTACATAAGTAAGTAGGCATTATCAGCCCCACTTATGTAATACAGAAAAAGAAATTGTTATATGATATTCTAGATGTTTCTATTGTGGTTTCAATCTTGATTCCAGAATTGTTAAAGGTCTCTAATAACTGCTGGATCATTACTTCCAACATCTGTCATCACTCTGGTGTCCTTGTGCCATCATCGTGTCACAGTTTAATTTGGCCAGAGCTTAGGAAGTCATTCCCAGTAAAAAGGAACAATGTACAGCACACACAGAGTCACAGACTCTTAATCTTGTTCCAGGTTTTGCCCAGTAGAAATAATTAAGTTAGAGAAAGATCTTTTTCGTGGTTTTAATAAAAGGCACAGTGGGGAATTGTCTCACTGTCAACCAAACCCACACTTGCTATTAATGAGGTTGTTTTAACTTATAAAGAATACTCTCAATGTCCAAAACACTCGCTGGCTGTCAGTGTCGCTGCTGAGTGCACCAAAGGTGTCATGTCTATATCATGACCTCTATAAAGAAGCCAGATTATTTAATAAATGTTTCATTTTCCTCTGTCAAACTGATGCTCCATGCAAAGAGAAGACTGCAGAGGTGGCGGGGATGAGGAACGGTAAATGATTTGTGTACTGTGGAGTTTTACAGAAGGCGTGTGGGTTTGCTACATGTTTGTTTAAGGAAGCCTGACATTTATACCTGGCTCTTAAAAGGCCCCTGCAGATTTCATTCAATGAAGTTAATGTTTTAATGAAGTCAAAATAGGGCATGCTCTCTGGCATCTACTTATCAGCTACTTATGGTTGAGGACAAAATCATTAGGTTAAAGTGATGCCTGTAGCAGTGAAGGTTTGGAAATGAAAAAGTGGGGGTATTTATAATCCACAAAGATGTGTGGGTGAGTGTATAAGCACTGGAGAGAGAGAAAAAGAAGCATATTTAAACTTACTTTTTCCACTTTGTGTTGGCGAAAGATAATGACTCACACTTTCGTTTAGACGTACTGTCATTTGCCTATAAGGTTCTGAAAACCATATAAAATTAAGATACGTTAGTGGAACGTCCTCTGAAATTACACAAACCTGAGTAGCTTCACGACTTGTTTAATTTCCACCACGTAGGAACATGAAGGTATACCATATGGTTGTATATTTTACCCTGTCCAACCTGCTAGAATTCAACATGTATAAGCAAAGTCTCTTTTCCTCATGTTGCAACAAATTAACAATAAACAGATTTTAGTGGAAGAAACTATTAAATCTACACGCACACCTAACTGTATATGTGTGTGCATGTGTGCGAGCTGGAAATAGGCCGGTTTTAAATTCTCGCTTTCACATGCATGAGGTCATGTGCAGGTGAAAGGCTGATAAATACTGGATGTGATTCAAATGTTTCCCATATACTGGAGGCAAGGTTCATTCTGCTATTAGCCAAAATAAAAATAAATTAACTCTGAATTGAGTGTTTGTGCTCATGTGAGTGAAGAGGGAAGGAGCCAGAGTGTGCAGGAAATGAAGGAACAGAGACAGACAAAGAGTATATTATCTAAATAAAAGTGTGCATATGATAGGGTGGGCATGTGTGAGTCGAATGTGTGATAGTTTGTGTAGTCCCTTTGTTGATGTGAAGGGGGGGAATAAGTGTCAGCCCTGAGATGGACACCCTCTCTCTTCCTCACACACGTTCTTCCAGTGGAACACCTGCTTAGGATGCCCTCTGGGGCCGCTTGCCATTGTGTATGAGAATTACATTCTCATCTTCCTTTCAAGGCAGCACACAGACACAAAAACACACTGCACTAAAGGCACACATCCTAAAAGCAGGATTGTGTAACGTAAAGGAGACACACACGCACACGCACACACCAGCGAGAATGACGTAACAGCACATCAGCCCACATCTGTGGATGCTGGAGTCTGAACAAGTCAAGGTCATTCATTGACTGAATTAAAATCAAACACTGCGGCCTGCTGCGAGGCACCCTCTGAAGCACGCAACTGCTTTGTATTCTGATCTCATGTGTGACTGTAGCCTCCCGTCTGCGCTTTGATGCGCGGACACATGAACGCACACAGTCACACGTGCTTTTCAGCGAACTGCAGCCTCGCAGATGTGAAGACAGCATCGTGGGCATAGCCTTTACTTTCCCTGCGTAGTGCTGCAACAGCTGGATGCGGTTCTGGCTGTTTAATAACATGCACAGCTCTCAGACCGAGTCGTTAATAGCTTTTAACGGGTTGGACTCCCGCCAAACAGTCTGAGTCCCATTGTTTTTCCAGGCTGAATAAATTAACAGCCGTTTACCCGTGCTGCCCTCTGCGACTGACCCAATAACTGACCGTGATAGGTGATCAGTGCGAGCGACAGAATCGATTGCACTGATTGATTAATCGACAGCTGGTTCATTCGCCCACCCTGGTGTGAAGGCAGCCGCCTCATCGCTGCACTGTTTTCTCGGGTCTATGCGGCCAGACAGAAAAGGCAATTTTTGTTTAAACTGCAACAACAATCAAATAGCAGGCTATTTTTTAAATAGCAGATAATAGAGATGCCAAACTGAGAAAATGTATCAGGGACACTGTGAGTCACGGCAGTCCCATTTTGCCGCTGCATGACTTTGGTTATACAATGATGCTTCACTCACAACATCCATAAACACTCGGACGCGCCAGGAGCAAATATCTTCCAGCAGGTTCAGACCAAATAAAAGACAGTTTGGGTGAATTTCATGAAACCCTCCTTAAATAGGTAATCCATTTTGATTATAGGTTCAGTTTCGGGGAAACCTTAAGCCCCAAAGCACGCTCCGGGCTAGACGCGGGACAATCGGCAGCCACCAAAAAGCGCAAAGAGCCTCTCTGCGTATTACAAGCCAGACTGGCTGTACCCAGGATAGCGCAGTGGGGAACTGATCAAACCACGAAACTGTCACACCTGGGAACTTCGTCTCGCTCGCACTTGAAGGCTAAAACACCTGCCAAGAGTTCCTAAGGGTGCTGCAAAACTGACATTGACCGAGCTCCGTGTGTCACTCACCTAACTTTTGCTGCCACAGAAGAAATCGCATCGTTTCTTAAATTCTTCCTCTTGGACACAGCAGTTCCCATGCTGACATGGAAACGATGCAGGCAGAAAAACAGTTCATTCCAAAGGAAGGAGGAATGCGACAAGGAAAACAGTATAAAAACCGCAAAAACAAAACAAAAAAAAAATAAAAAAGTTGCAGGGAAATCCGGGAGCAGATAGGTCACGCACGCGTCTGCAGAGCAATAAAGACGGACGCCAGTCTTTCCCTCCTCCCGCTCTCTCTCTCTCTCTCTGTGTCTCTCTCTCCGGATATGAGCATGGACGTGGGGTAGCTGCACAGCTGCCAGAGTGTGGATGAAAATACCCCCCCACCCCCGTCTCCCTTCCCTCTCTCTCTCATTGATCAAAAAATGCAATGGGAGGATTGTTGGGTTGGCGATATCACCGTCGTGCACACAAAGGTGGAGGCGGGGGGGCGTGTATATGTGGAACACTGGTGTCATCCACCTCCACCTCTGCCATTCATCTAGTCTATTTTTGGGCTATGATCTCTCTATCTTTACTTATTTATTTTCTAGTGTTACATAATGGGTCATTTTGGTGAAAGCCCCCCCACCCCAACACACACACACACACACACACGCACGCTGTAACTGGTTCCTACCCTGCCGAAGACAGGTTGAGGCGCTGCAGTGCTCTGTAAATATTCATTTAATTAATATGACTGAAGCTTTCCCCCCCTTTTTTTTCTGTTTCCTCTTTTTAGAGTTAGACGATTTTGAAATTCAAAAGAGTTGCATTTGTATTGACAGAGTACTCACATACACCTCAAATACTTTATTTATTCCATATTTGAGAAATTCTTCTGTTACAGCAGTTGAAATGATGATGAAATCTTATCCTTGTGGCAGCAGAGCTGAATCATTCTGTCCTCTTCTCAGTCCCAGTTTCAAAAGTGTCCCGTTTGCAGCCAATCACAGAGCCAGCCTTCCTGTTCAGTTCATTCAGTCTGTGCTGCCCTCCCAGCGGACCACGTCAAAGTACACTGCGCTCACCGCAACTGAGTGATCAAAAATCTCCATCATTTCTTTGCACACACTCGAGGGTCTCAACTTATTTTTTGTATACAGCCTCTGTGTTGGTCTTCTAGTTAAATGTGGACCCCTGGGTAATTGTACTCCTCCACCATCCTGTTCCCTCTGAGTCGATCACCTTCTCTCTGGTCTCATTCACACTCAGAAGCAAATGATTCCTTCCAGATAGATAGATGGATATAGATTTTACAATGTACCAGCATGAACTAAAATTCTTATTTTGTTCATCCATACAACTGGCCTTAAAAAACATAGTTGTCTAAGATTAGATGTCGGCTGGAAATAAAATGAAGTGGTCTCTAAATCAAGGTTTAACATGCATGTGAAACTGACAAACATATGTGTGTCACTCAAATACAGATCGACTGAAAACAGATAACTTGGTGTAATATGCAAAGCACATAGACACAGAGTGAAGGTCTCTGGACTGCAGCCTCTGTGGCAGACAACTGCAGAAGCCTGTAGTGAGACTCCTAATTTTGTATTCCCACAGTATACATGTAGAAAACATGCATTCTTTGTGTGAAGAAAAGATGCACAGAATGCATATTATCTACAGCATGCTGTGGGACCAATGTTAAAGTGAAAGTGTATGCCACTGTCAGAATTTCTTACAGTGTATGCACACATGCATGCATAGTGTGGGACATGCATACTGTAAATTATGTAAACAGGCAGAGGCAGCGGATGAATCACCAAGCAGCCTAACGGCCGATTAGCCTTCAAACATCAAATCAATCAATCTTTCACGCCACAGGCCATTTCACCAGCAGCTCAAATGTACAGGACGTCCTTGGGCTTTTTATCTATTTGGTGTGGACTTGTCCTGCACACAACATACGCAGCCGCCCTCGGGAACTGCACACAGTAAGACAAAAGAAATGAAAATCGATAAATAAAGCAAAGCACCGCTGGGCTGGTGTGAGCTGCTGTAGGCCATTAAGCAGTAAATAATTCCAGGCAGCTCTGACGAGACTCAGGGAGCTTATGTGGAGATATTGCAAATGACCATGAGAGGAATAGGATTGAATGAATGAAAAGACAAAACAACTGAGTTCCTCGTGCAAACCAGAAAAGAGACGACAAAGGTGGTAAAATCGAGGTGTGGGGATGGAAGCATGAATGGGCAGCAGGGATTTTCTTAAGGGATGTAGCTATGTGCGAAACACAGTAGGATACCAAATATGTTAAAAACAAAAGAAGAGGAGTGACAAATCAATGAAAGACACTGAAAATGGGAGGAGAAGAAGGGCACACAAAGCCATAAATCCACATCTGCACAAGATATTAGAGTCTCCTCTGACCCTGACAAGCACTCACCATTTGATTGATTGTAAGGCAGATCGATATTTGAGTCTGCAATGTTTACAACAGCAGTCAGCCAAGTGGTCCGATAGTCCCTTTGTGTGGGCTGAACGTACGCTCTAGTCTCAAATTAGATTTTTCACATGTGCACGTTTAGTTAAGAAAAAACAGCCTGGCAATACCAGCCATTCAGTTCCCATCCTTAACTGAAATACATCAACAACTATTAGATGGATTGTCATGAAATTTTGCACAGGGTCACAGAACATGACTATTAAAGATTTTGATGATTCCTTCCAGCACTTCCATAGAGTTGATAATTGTGATTAATATTAAAACATATCTAACTATATGGTTGGTTCCTGTTAAAAATGGTATATACATTGACATCTAGTACATCCCAAAAGTGCTTAATCTTGGAGAATCTTTGAGCCAACTCAACACCTTGAATTCTAAATAATGTTCCTCAAACCATTCTTGAACAACTTTTGCAGACTGGTGAGATGTATTATTCTGCTGAAAGGGACACTGGTCATTAGGGAATACCTTTGCCATGAAGGAGTGTATGTGTTGGTCTGCTTTAATGTTTAGGTAGATGGTAATAAAACAGTTGCTCCCGTGCCACACGGGGTTGCCACAGCAGGTAGCACCACAGGTTTGCGTTTTACCTGATGCCCTTCCTGATGCAAATATTTTTAAAGCAAATATGTAAACCACTACACTATGGAGCCACTAGGAACAGGTAGGTGGTAATGTCAAAGGAAAATTAATAAAGTGTTCCTAAAGCAGAGAATTGCCAAGACCATCAAATAGCTTTCCTTCTTCCCAGTCCAGTCCATCTTGCTGCCTTATCTACCCCAGCTAATGATGCACTTACATTGCTGTGAAAAAGTATAGTTTATCCACAAATGGAGAAAACTTGGAACAGTGCTAAACCTCCCCTGGAGTGTCCAGCCCACGTAAATTACTCCAAGAGCGTATCAACAACTCATGCAGGATGGCATAAGGAGAACCCAGAACATCGAAAGAACTGCAGGCCTCACTCGTCTCAGTTAAGGTCAGAGTTCATGATAACAATAAGAAAGGCACTGGGAAAAAATGGCATACATGGAAGAGTTCCAAGGGGAACACCACTGCTGACCAAAAAGAACACAAAGGCTCGTCTCACACTTGCCAAAAAAAACACTTTGATGATCCTCAAGATTTTGGGGAAAATATTCTGCGGACCGACGAGACAAAATCTGAACTTCTTGCAAAGTTTGAGTCCCGTTACATCTGGCATAAAACAGCACGTCACAAAAAGAACTTCATACCAACATTCAAACATTGTGGTGGTACTGTGATGGTCTGAGGCTGCTTTGCTGTTTCATAACCTGGATGACTTACTGTAATTGATGGAACCATCAATTCTGCTCTCTACAAAAAAATCCTGAGGAAATGTCCAGCCGTCATTTGGTGCCCTGAAGCTCAAACACACTGGGTTGTGCAGCAGGACAATTATCTGAAACACACCAGCAAGTCCACCTCGGAATGGTTCAAAGAAAAAAAAAAAAAGGTTTTGGAGTGACCTAGTCTGATTCTTTTCTATCAAACCCGTGAGGATTTTAGCAATTTGTGCAATAAGTCAGCCTTTTGTGTGATAAAACCACATTTGCCAACAGCAACTTCATGTACTTGTATTTGTGTCAGTGTTTCACAGTTACAAAACAGGCTTTGGCCTTTTGGGGCTGTGGGTGGGATATGTGTCATGCAACCACCATCTTTGGAGTTCCCATGGATGCTTATTCAGGATTTTTTAATGTGCTGTCTCTCTCTTCCTCTATTTTAATGTTCCCCCAGGATGAATTACAGCGGTGATCCCTTTGCTGTACTCTAATTCAACCATTGGGTCAAAATATACATTTTTAGAATACCTTGTTTTACAGTTAAATACTGTGCCTGCTATTTTGAGGAAATCCAATCAGCTTTAGCTGTACTTTGCTAAACTAGCACGTTAAACTGGATATAGTACTTCATACCCACTAAATATGCTGAAGTTTGCATTTGGCCTAAATCACCACTGTACCACCTCACGGGACCACCAGCGCAACTGTACGCTCTCTGTCTTGTTTCATTTTGATGGATCCGGGAAGCTTTCAAAAGCAATAAAATTCAGTTTTGCTTTATTACAACATGATCAAAGTTATATAGTCCAAGCACATTAAACTGTCACATGCTATCAATCCTCTAACTGAACCATTATCAGTCCATCTGATAAGAGAGGAAATGTGCGGAAAACAGATGAAATGAAACCACGTTGGATCATAAACAAGACCATACAGCAAGTCTGAACAATGATAATGAGCCAGTCTCTGCATTCTACATATCTAATTCGTTAGGGCAAATTTAAATTCAGAATTGTAAAACATACCCCGATTTGGGAGACACTGAGGAAATTTTAATGTAAAGGGAGGGATGATGGATGCATGCCGACAGAATAGTGGGGTGTAGTAAAGCTTAAGAGTGGATAAAAACTCTTCGCTTAGCAGAGAAACAGCCCCAAAGCATAATGACTGTGGGGATGGTGTTCTTTGGGTCATACCGGGCATTTCTCTTCCTCCAAGCACAGCAGGTTGAGTTGATGCCAAAGAGCATCAACACTTTGGCATCAGCTCAACTGGATTTTATCTGACCACAGCCCTTTCACCCAAGCCTTCACTGAATCATTCAGATGTTCACTGCAAATCTAAGACAGGCCTGTACGTGTGCCTTCTTGAGCAGGGGGGACCTTGCAGTCACTGTCAGATTTCAGTCCATTACGGTGTAGTGCGTTACCAATGCTGTTCTTGATGACTGTGGTCCCAGCTGCCTTCAGATCAGTAACAAGCTCCTCTTGTGTAGTTTTGGGCTGATTCACCACCTTTCTCATGATCATCCTCATCCCATGAGGCAAGACCTTACATGGAGCTCCAGACCGAGGGTGGCTGGTGGTCATTTTGTGTCTTTCATTTCTAAATAATCGCACCAGCAGTTGTGACCTTCTCACCAAGCTTCTTGCTGATCGTCTTGTGGCCCATTCCAGTCTTGTGCAGGTCTGCAGTCATGTCCTTTGACAGCTCTTTGGTCTTGGAGTGGAAGAAATTGATTCTATGGACAGGTGTGCTTTATACACATAACGAGTTGAGATCAGGAGTATCTGTAATTGAATGACTGATTGATTATAATCTGTGTACCACATGGGCACACAGCCAGTCTGTGGGAGCCAGAATTCTGGTTGGGTTGTAGGGGATCAAATAGATATTTCACTCAATGACATGTAAATCAGATAATAACTTTAATGTAATGTGGGTTTTTTTTTTCTGGATTCTTCATTCATATTCTTCTCTCTCCATTAAATTAAACTACCATGAAAATTAGAGGCTGTTGATTTCTATGTAAGTGAGCAAACTGACAACTTTGGCTTCTCTGGCACAAACTGCAGTACAGGACACCGGTCTGTGAAGGAAATCAGCTGCTTATTTACACTGGCCTTCAGAGGTCTCTGCAGATTGAAGCAGCCTGGCTGCAGAGAGCTCACCTTCCATAAAGCATTATTCTTTTTCCCCTTATCAGAGACATCAAGGTCATTTGTTACTTTCACGGACTGCCTAATCTTGAAGAATATATTGAATTGGCTATAAATAAAATCACAGGGTATATACACAGGGTATCTTCTTGTGATTCCACAAGATGAAAACGAGGATTGTGCATTACAAACCTTAGCGCCAAAACTGCGGGACAGCGTATGACTTTCTTTGCACACTTGATTTTGCGGCATCCTTTAAAGAACAGCTTACAACTCATTTGACTAATGTTTTTGTGTCTGATTCAGGTGTGTTCATTTTGCCTGTGTTACAGGATCTCATCTTAAAAAGCACTATATAAATAAATTTTACTTTTACTTTGCTGAATCATCCTCAGTCA
>JAVDPK010003003.1:19783-84145 GCA_034780415.1 Cichlasoma orientale | reverse complement strand
GTGTGTGTGTGTGTGTGTGTGTGTGTGTGTGTGTGTGTGTGTGTGTGTGTGTGTGTGTGTGTGTGTGTGTTTCTAATTTAGTAGTATTATGAGGGCATCTAATGGCCTTCTCATTACATATATGAGAGCAGCTCAGTCATGCTGACAGCTGCATACAGGAGTGCTTCAAATCTGTTTTCATCATAGGAATTTTGAACTGTTAAGATTCTCACGTTTCATAAATTAAACACTTTATCCTCAAACGGAAAAGGGGAAATTAAACTGCTGACAAACTATCTATTAAAGAATACTGTGTAGAAAAAACACAACATATTTATACTTCATGGACAAAAGGAGCTGCATAGCCGTGGAAACCCGTGACACGAAGCTCCCAGTGCACAGTTTTTGTGCTGATGTTAATGCCAGAGGAGATCTGAAACTCTGCAAGTACTGAGTCAGCAGTGCGTTGGCATTTTATGCACCTCAGCATGAACCCCCTATGTAATTTATGAGGTCTGCCACTTGGTGGCTGAAGTGCTGCTGTTCCTAAATGCTTCCACTTGGCAATAATACCTTCACAGCATAACTAGGAGGGAAGAAACTGACTTGTTGCAACGGTGGCATCCTATTACAGCACCACGCTTGAACTGAGTGAGTCTTTAGAATGACCCATTCTTTGCATACATCCTCTGTATGGCCAGGTGCCTGATTTTATACACTTCCCAGAGTACATCTGGGATTACATGAGAGACACGAACTGCGACGAGTTCTCCAAGAGGCTTGGAAGAAACTGTAAGTGTATTTAGGAGAACTGGTGCTTTTTTCAAAGAAAAATAGTGGTCACATCAAATTTTAACTGTATTGTAGTCAGTCAGCAGGTTCACTCATTGCTAATGTGAGCGCTGGAAGAGCCTAGAAACCGAGACACCTCAGAAACTGCACTGGAAAGCTGACTGGAGTTCACTAAAGATAGTTCACATTAGAATTATAATTCATTAATTGATTAATTAAGTAGCACACAATTCACAAAGAATACAGTTGATAACTGATTGCTCATTTCTCAAACTTCCTGGCACTGACATTAAAAATTTTGTCTTTTGTATCTGCCATGATCTCAGACTCTGGGAACTAATGACATTTTCACTGCTTATTTTACAGACTTTGCTACTCGGTAATGAAAATGACTTCTAGTTAGAGCTCCTGGTGATATTTTAAAGTTGGGTCCATTAAAGTTGGGTCCATCAGTCTGTCCAGTCCTTCATTTCTTTAATTTCCATACAGATTCCAATAAGAAGTAAAGAAATGCTTACAAATAATCACTATTTCATCAAGTTATGATAATTTTCTCAGTTGTACAACAGCTGTTTTTTTAATCAACTGACATCAGTTAAATCAACTTATCATTGCATTCCTTTTGCTAAATTATCTAAAATATTTAAGTTTTAAGCAGAAGCTACGCCGTAAATTATTACTTCATGCAAAAATAAAATGTAGCATGAATGATGCAGTAATTTGCAGAGAAATGGTGCACAGAATATCTTTTAAAGCTGCATATTTACATATTTATAACACATTTATAACAAGCTCGTGTTGTGTTAAGTAATTTTGCAAGTCCTCAAAATCCTGGACCTAAAAGCTTGCCTCATCGGCACGGGTCCGGCAGTTTAAAGTTATCGCTAAACTTTTCCTTTTTATTTTTTATCTAGTTTTTAATCTGTCTCACTCAGAATCAGTTGATTACTGCTGCAGGCAAGTACAGGACAGAGCGATAAGAAGAAGTTAAGATTGCATGTTGCACTAATACTGAGTACACACTGCTTTTCCGGTGGGGGTTAGCGGTTTAGCTTATGATTCCTGTTATACTCCATAATCCACAGATTTCACCTCTCAGAAATAAAAAAGGATTCTTAAATTGCTATTATTCCACTGGTTGTTTGAGGAACGCGGCACGCTGAGTTTAATCTTATTTACACTGAGCAGATGTCTAGGAAGGTTCTGCTGATACACTTCTGTGTAAGTCGGGAACCTTTCCGTGTGTTGACATTCTATTTTTGCATTCCCGCGTCACAGACTTGTTTTCACTACTGGAACAAAAAGTGTGACCCACTTACCTGTTTAGGTCCTTTTTGTCCCCATTTTCTCAAATCCTTGCAGGCAGGGAGAGAAGAAGGGGAGTCAATGAAACCAGAGAGAGAGAAACTGGATGGATGGAGAGGCGATCTGAGAGATAAAGAGTATGTCAGTGTTTGACCTTCTATTAATCAAGCTGTCCCTCTGTTTAAGGTTAGAAATGTCCCCTTGTCTCCCCTTTCCCATGATGGGCCATTGTCCACCAACACACCGGTGCTGTGACTCCTCTTGTTCACTGTCAACCTTGCCTTTTCTGTCAAAAGACTATAATTTCCAGGAAGCCTGCACTCATTCACCCCATCTTTTGGCCTTACACTTTCTTCCCTGTGATGTATTGATCGAGCCGAGTGCCACTGTTCTCTTCTCTCAGCTCTTCTTGTGACCTAAATTTCCCCTTGTGTCCTCATTAATTAGCTGATGTGAATCTCTCTTCCTGGGGAGGGTGGGAAATGGAAAAGGCTCATTAAAGAACACATCAATAGGTTGGGATTAAACATTTTGTTATGTGTAATCCATCACGCCGTATGTGTGTATGTGCAGTAAACAGTCCCACAGGTGCGACAGTTCCTAATTTATGATAATCTGTTTTCTTTAAAATTCACAAACACGTTTTGCTACTGAGACTGAGAAATGTGAGCTTTCTTAACCAATTATTTCCAACAGAAAAAAACATCCCCAAATCCAAACAGTAAAGACAACTATAGTCACATTTGGTGACCTCTACAGTGAGCACACCATACTTGGGAACATTTAAAAAAAATGGTGCTGGTTCAGTCTTTATAACAGCCTATATATGTGCAGGGGCCTCAAGCGTGGACCAGCACACATTCACTTAATATAGTGGCTGTATCCATCCATCCCTTGTAAGCGTACTTATTCTTTAAACAATGTTTTAGAGACCCTCTCTGGACTGCATAAAAAAAATATAAATGCAGCTTCCAGGTCTGTAAAGTAAAGCCAACACGGAAATGGCTCAAACCGTTCTAATGGCCAGAAATCTGATTGTATGAAAAAGCACATATTTGGCTCCCTTGTCTGGTGACTCAGTAAACACTTTCCTGATGAGTTTCTGGCCTCAGCTGCCAGTTTCAAGAAGCTCAGTACAACATGATTTGGTAAATTATTGTCCCCATTACAGTCAGAGAGGAGGACAAAGCACGGCTGAGGTCCAAAATAATTAGTTTTATTACAGTAAACTATAAAGGAGACGGCAAAATTGGAGAAAAGACAAAGCCCACACAGAATACAACAACAAATAGTATTTAATTTGTAACAACTGCTTATCAAAACACATTTTGGCAAGTAATTGTACATTACAGGCTTAATGGTAAACTTCAGTATACAATTTTAGAATCAAAAAGCATGCCAAATAAGTGCACAAGTGGTCATTTTTCCACATGGTCATCTAAGGCTTTGTTGCATTAACTTCATGGCACGGTTCCACGCATTACATCAGCACTTCATCCATTACCGTGTCCCATTTAATAAAGCAGCGAAACATTCACTCTGCCAGACAACATCGATTCCTTGTGCAGAGGTTTAGGTACAAACAATATCAGAGCAAACTCCGTCACCTCATTGATAAACAGCAAACGCTTTCTTGTCTTGAGCTGCTCGCACAGTCTCTGCGCAGACCACATCTAACCAAACACCGTATGAGAGCCCCATAGTGTTTAATCACAAGGTTTCTCTTACTGTGTACACAATGTAAGGCTGCAGGCAATTTAGCACCAGTATTTATGAGGAAACACAGTGCAGGTGCTACAACATGAGAAGCTGCATTGGTAAAGTTGATTAGATTATGACTGGAAGGCTGCCATTAGAATTTGCAGGGATATTGTTATATTGATGTATGATGCGGCCGATAAACAAATGCTAAAGATGCGCTGCGGTGGTAGTGATGAAACTGTATCGATAATGGTATGATGTTAAAACATCACACTCAGTGTATATGTTCAGTGTATATGTTGTTTTTTTTTTTAGTTATGAAGAAAAAACAAATCAGCAAACTATATCATTCTAATTTAACCTCTGTATCTGTCTCAAACAAAACTTTACAGGTTCAGAAACAATCAGGCAAAGAAACAATCAGGCAATCAACAACAACAAAATAATCATCATTCACCTTATAAAATTTCTTGTGTGCTTTCATATATTAAAATTAAAATAATCTGAGCATCTTTGGGTGTTGAGAGTAGAAAAAACCCAAAAAACAAAAACCCACAATTTCACCATTTGTCATTCTCTGTTGGCATATAAACCAAAAGATTTAGTTTTAAGTAATACACAAATAAATACAGGAAACAATAATTAGCACTAGCTAACTCTGCTACACAGGTTACATGATTGTTGCAGTTTCTTATGTCAGCAGGATTACACAAAAAATACCAGGTCGATTATTCTGACACTGAGAGGTAGAGAATGGGAAGAATCCATTACATTTTGGTGCAGATCAGGATCAAGGGGTGGATCCTGATTTTTTTTTGTATTATTCAGTTAGACCAGTAACTTATGAGCAGGGATGCCAGACAAATATCTGGGGCCCCAGCCTGTTACGGGTCACTGAGGACTCACAATCTTTATCCATTTCCCCTTAAAACAACCAATAGACAGTTTGTTAGGTTAATCTTGTTAAACTGAGCTAACCTGTTCACACTGGCAGAAGATTAGGCTACCTATAGCAATAACATTGTGAGCAAGCTAAATACAATTACAGCCCATCACATTTTGTTTCCCAGATGTATAATCTTTGTGCTTATCAATATACTGCATTTATACAGCATGTTACTACAATCAGTTGCTGAGGTCTGCATCAATACTACATATATTCATATTTCTGGAAAGGTGCATGTCCAGCTATGCTGCAGCTACAGCACAGACTTTAACATAACCAAACTTCTGTTTCAGAATGCGTGGGCCTGTTACAGATCACAATTTTCTCTCTCCTTTGTTGTTGAAATTCATGGTGCAATTTTTTTAATAAATTCTAATGTCTTATTGAAGTATTGGCCTTGGCGGAGATCTCGGCTTCAAGTGGCCCTCTACTTAGGACGGAGATTAATTAGCACTACATAAATATTGTGTCATGCAAGCATGCATAGCTATGTAACACTGCATTTTTGGAATGACTGTCCAGCTCTTTATTTATAGTCATGAAGGCCTAAATATATTTCTGGCAATTTTATATATATATATATATATATATATATATATATATATATGCATGCACGCACATACTCTTGTGATAGCCCTGGTGCATAAACTGTACAGACACAAGTTGAGCTTCAGAGTTCATTTGACAGATCCACACTGTCTGCTGCTCAGCCTGTGGCCAATAGACTCAAGCCAGAAAACAGATGGGGGGAGGCTCTCTCTCACCAGCCGAGGGGGGAAACTAGTGCTTTGAAGTGAATTGCAATCATTAAATCCCTCTATGTCCCTGGCACACACGGTACGACAAAACTGTGCTGACAGCCATGGATGCAGAGTATGCTGCTTGTTTTTGCTCCCTTTCTATTTTTAAATTAGTGTTGTTTGGCAAGCCGCTCCTGGTGAGGATCATTACACAGGCATGAGTGTGCAAAACTTTAAAGCAGTGGTTCTTAACCTTTTTAGGTCATAAGTGTAACCCACCTTAAAGCAGACATGCCCAGGACACAAACTTTAGGACTTGATAAAACCAGAGTCAGTTATTTAGAATGCCAATTTAGGCTGCCCACATTTGCATTACATTGGCCAACAGTCTAGATAACTGCTACTTAAGTTTGTTGTTTTTTTTTTTAAGTCTATCTCTCCCTCTCTCTCTCTCTCTCTCTCAAGAGAGATCACAGTTTGCTAAAATTAGCACAAATCAAAGAATATGGGTGCATAAAGCATTCCAGTGTAGTAGAAGCGAAAAAGGGATGATTACATGAAGGGTGACTGAAGAGGTCACGAGTTTGTGCCCTGCAGTGTTTGAGGAAATTGCTCATCAATCCTCAGTTGCCAGTTCTGTCCGTATCGATAATGAGTTGTCAGCAATGGCTCAAGTTTAAATAAATAATAATAAAAAATAAAAAAAAAGGAACAGCTTTCTGCTCTGCTCATGTTACTCATGTTGTGGGGATATTTATAAAACTAGAACCAGATTCTGGGAGCAGTTTTTAGTCTGCAGCATGCTCCATGTAATTTCAGTTCACTTCAACACCCAAGTGAAGAACATTTTTCGTGTCTTAATATCCCATTACGATTCTTGCATGTCAGTTTCTGAGATTTCTGTCTCTCTACTTTATGGTGCTCACACACAAAAAAAGAAAGAATCCACAGACCTTATGTGTCCACAGGATTCCCTTTCTTAATCAGTCCCAATGACCAACTTTGACACCTTTCTGATCACATAAAATGAGGTCATTTTTACCTGTGAGCTCTCATTTCTAGTTTTAGCAGTACTTTCCCCCTTTCATTAACTCAGAGTCTGCTGATTTGTTTAAACACTGTAAGGCAGACATCTCAGACTGACACATTCCAATTTGTGAATATCACACCAAAACTCTGTCTCTACACAGAAATTTGAAAAAGACATTTATAATTTAGATGAACTGACTCTTTATGAATTTTTGATTTTATTTTGATTTGAGAAACTGACAAGTTTTCACCTGGGTCCGAGTGATGACATCTTTTATTTTCCACTGATGGTGTGATTCATATAAAGCTGTAAGAAATAATATCCACCACCTCAACATGAGAAACGACTGGGCATGCAGCTGCTGTATAAACAGGAGATACATGTAGGTGCCAGTTACTACAGATACTTGTTCTCCTCTAAAGGGACTGTCCATCTGAGGCCACAGAAGACAGAATGGTAATCAGTCACTTCAGAGTAGTTTTGCAGGTAGAGTCTTGCGGTTCACATCGGAGTGTAAAATGTGGCAAAGACAGAACGATTCCACTGTGCGAACCTGTTTAAGCAGGTTAATTAGAGCAGCCTTCACAACATAAACTGCTTGGAATGAATTTGCTGGTTTGACCGCTCTTCCAGTGAACTGTCAGGAACAACAGGAAGCGGGAGGGAGGCAGCTGGTGGGCGGGGTAATGGGGCGTGTGGTTCTCCCCTCCAGTTCTTTATCCTGAGAATCAGAGACAAGTTGAGGCACGCCATTTTGTACTTCGTAACCTGGTAACTGACCACAGGCTTGTTCAGGTAAACCACCTTTAGTACCCTGAGCTGGACACTTCCACGTTCATTCCAATTATCGATGTAAACATGCTAAACAAACACAAAAAAAAACCCAACTTGTTTTTAAACTGGTATTCCAGCTGAAAACGGAACAGTTCTACTACGAGTTAGATGCTCACATTTTTAGATTAGCTTGGGATCAGATTATAACAGTCTGCAAAACTTTGCAGACATTTTTCGTTTTGACAGTCTTTAATTTATTCTCAGATTTGACGGACAAAAAAAAAAAAAAAAATTGTGTATGCATTAGATGTCAATCCATTTTTTTGACTAAGTTGCAGCTCTACAATGTTCTCAAGCCCCAACTCCTAAACAATAACTTTAGTTGAATTAGGTGCCCTTGAAGTGTCTTACAATTACTTTCAAAATAATTTGAAATGATATTATTAATCACTTTTAAAGCATAATTTTGGCCAGACTTCAGTATGAACTTCAATCTGATTTTGAATAATGGCCAGCAAGTTAGTCCAGTTTCCCCAAAAGTAATACAAGTAGATTTGAGTAAATTGACTGATACAGGCATTTTTTTTTTTGCCCACAGGAACTTTGAGTACCCCGCGAAAGTCATTTTAGCCAGAGGGCGTATCATTCTTAAGTGTGTCATCACCCCCAAAACACCCACTGTAATTTTATTGTTTCTCTACACAACAAATTTTCATGCTTGCATAGGCTTGTCTGCCTATGCAAGCATGAAAATTTGTTGTGTAGAGAAACAATAAAATTCATTAAGATGTAACCTGAAAAGCCTGTTTTAGACATGACTAAAATCAAACTGATTACTCTTTAGCTAATCAGAGCAAGCAACTAGAGCCCACAGAGTCTAATCTTATACCTGAAGTTCATACAGTGTCAGCAGCCTCCTCCCCTTCAGCGTGCTCTTCATAGCGATTATATATCTCCATGTCAGACAGAGCACTCTCTAATGCATCCTCTTCATAGTCAGTGTGGTAGTCGGATTCTTCTGATGAAGGGAAAGAGTGGGGGACAGGAAGCACAGAAGCACATTGTGGGTGAATAAACTGGAATATTTGGAGTGTAGAAGAGGTGACAAATACAAGTGGGTGTGCAGGTGCACAAGTCAGAGCATTAAAGATGTCATACAGGGTGGACTTTGATGAGTGATCGATGACAAATGCATTATAAATAGTAAGAACAGGAATAAAGAGACGGTTGAAGCTATGTGAGAAAAACAACTGTTGTATGTTTCACTGAAAAGTTTAAAATACATTTAAATGTGCATTTGTTTATTTGAATGTAACTGCTTAGTTAGAATACTAAACTGCACAATTTCTATTCAGTATCAGTACTATAGGTTCCCTTTTCAATCAGCAGGTTTTACACTGAGGCTGTGTAGTGTATACACAAACACTGAGCCAACAAGTGATCGTCTCCTCTGTGCGAAATTACGACTTAATAAAATATGACATGAAAAACAAACCAAATTGGGGCAAGCATGAGAACGTACTAAAAATTAGACTGAGTATGGCGTGAGTATGAGTGTGTGTCAGTAGTTTTACCATCCACCAGAGGAGGTTTGACAGGCTCGATGCGGGACACAATTTCTGCCAGGTCAGTGAAGGAGGCATTGGGACATGTCACCACCTAAAAACACATTCAGTGACAGGGACTCAGTGACAGGGACTACTGAGGAGGCGTTCTGCAATTTCACCATCTTGGAATGAGCTCTAACTGTGTACCAACCATGTCAGCTGCAAAAAACACTATAATGGAGGCTTCTTTCTCCTCAATACTGCTGTGTTTTCAAAATTACAGCAAGTCTGTAAATGCAGCAGAATTTTTCTGATGCATGCGCTTTTCTGTCAAGCACATGTACTGCATTTTTTTTTATTATTATTAATAAAGCTTTGCTAGTCATACTGGCCTTGATTATGGTTTTAAGTCTTTTTCCTTGCTCTGCATTTTGTGAGCCAATAAAAACAAATATAAAATCTATCATGGGAAGAGATGCATTGTTTCTCTTGAGAGCTGTACTCTCCAGTAGTATCTGAAAATAGAAAGGCATTCATTAACTACGTGGGGTGCCTATTGTTTTAAAGAATGAGAAAAGAAGCCCTTTAGTTTTAAACATTACTGCCTCAGATCTGCAATCATGAAAGTGGCTCCATCCTTTTTCAGCAATTGTTCTGTTGCCTTTGTTGGTTTGTTATCTTAGGCATTCCTGCCCCTTCTAACCTTCATCCTCCTGTTATTGCCCAGATTGAGGGTAAATATCTCATCTTTCTTCATCACTCTCTCCATCTCTTGGTTAGCAGGTACTTTGTCTTTCTTTGACATTAGTTGAGGATAAATCTGGCACGCGGTAAACCCATTTTGTGTACTTAAAGAGTAAACTAAATCATAATTTTGTCATTTAACAGAAATGTAGCTCAACCCTAACCCTAAAATATGAGAAAATGTGCCAAAAATATGGTATACCGATTGGTCAATTAAATATGGATGAACCACAAATGAGGCGCTAACCTCACTTTAGGATAGAACATTTTAAGGCAAATGTGAGGTCAATATGGAGAGTTTTTAGATAAGTAATCCTATCAGTCTAACTAGGAGCATAAATTATGGCAGAGAAGTGTTCTCCTCCTCCATCTCTCCTAACAGCTGTATTGACTTTTTAAGGGATTTGCAATATGACTGACTTTTGACCAGGTTGCTATCTTTACATTGGATTCAGGGATGTAACTTAAACACTAGTTTTCATTATTATTGACCTACACCAACCTGTGAAGCTTTTACAGCATTTAATATTGTGTTGATTAAATGTCAAACTGTCTTGTTTTGGGCACAGGAGGACACTACTGCAGTTTCCTTTAGCATTCTACTACCGAAGTGTCAAATATTATTTCAGCTCTGACTTATGTTATACCCACATAATTATGTGTACTTTAAACAGCGGGCAGAGTGCCTGCCACACCAGTAAGTGTCTTAATTGTTGTAACTTCAAGCTGATGAAGGGTCAAAAATTATTTGTGCAATCACAATTTGGCTGAAAACCAGAGAACAAAAAACAATTTTTCAATTTCATTACAACCCTAAAGCAATGCATTTTAAAAATGGCTCTTGATTAAATTGTCAACTCACAATATTTCCGTTATTAATGTCTAAAGTACTTCAATGAGTCACACATCGCTTTCACCCATTTCACTGTCGATCACAATATTTTTGTGCTTTTAAGTCACAACTCAGAAGGAAAATGAAGCCCAGACTCTGCTGCCGCTTTGTTTTGAACCATTTTTCTCATGTTCTAGTACTGCATGTCCACTGCTGCATCCTTACATTGTTCTTGCTTTGAGTGTTGCGGAACTCCTCTTGATGTCTGTCTTTGAGCATTTTTTCCACTACACCACTGCGCCGCCACACATCAAACACAGTCTTGCCATGCTGGTATCCCACCTCCTACATCACACAAACACATATCAGTACTGTTTTCTATCCAACTGGCCAAAAACCATTAAAAGCTGATGTGTCACATAAGGTGAAACATAAGTGCAGAATACATTTTAGGAGATTGGTATAAAAATAAATTAATTTCAATACTGATCCATGATCAGGGGTCCAGCAAAGCTGAGATGAAAACAACTTTCAGAAACTTACAGCAATTTCATCAAACTTGCCAAACTCTAGTGTGCGGTATCTGTCGATAGGAGGTCTGATATACTCGCAGTAGTCACTGCTCTTCACAGACTCCAGCTGTCTCACACAGCACACATAGGCCAACCGACTCTGAATCTCTGCCATGTTCAGCACCTGCAGAAATTAACTTATAAGTCACCAAAACCACCTCCAAAAATCATTTTTAATCAACAGAACTAAAACAAACATCACTGCACAGCATGTTGTGCCTTTACTCCTAATCAACCCATCACCTTAACTTTCTCAGCTAGGGGGTTGAGGCGTTTCCATAGCAGCCACCAGCCTGAGAGTGAGTCGCCATAATTAGTGAGATTGGTTTCATCCTGGCTGCCCACATCAATAGCTATTACCACTTTGGCCCCCATGGAGCGTGCCACATCAGCTGCGAGAGTCAGGAGAAGAGCGCATCAAGACAAATAGCATACAGTATTGGTAAAATAGTAACACTGCTATAAACAAACAACTGAGCAAATACATCAAAGTATGCCAACTTTGTACTTTCCCTTATTAAGTATATATATATATATATATATATATATATATATAAATAAATAAAAAGAAAAACAAAAAAAACAAACCAGGCAGGTTGTTGATATAGCCTCCATCCATCAGTAGGTGCCCATCTTTCGGATCACAGAGAGGAGGGAGATATCCCGACAGAGACATGCTGGCACGGACATACCGCCATAGAGAACCTCAAACAACAAACAGGCAACGCCTTTTTATGTCTTTTAAGCAGTACGTGTTTAACTGCAACCAACCAACCTGAATCTACTGAAAATCAACTGATTAAAAGGGTCAGTTCACCAATGGAGACCATGACGCCAGAAATGTCAGAGGTGCAGTACATATCTAAACTTGTGCACACAGAACTCAAAGTACAGTGATGTAAGAGGGGGAAAAAAGGTTTTCATAAGACTTTATGCAAACTAAGTACATCCTATTATTCAGTAGCTTGTAGAATCACCTTTAGCAGCAATAACTCAAAGTAATGGTTTCCTGTATCACTATCAATTCTGACCCACTCTTCTTTACATCATTGCTTCAGTTCATTGAGTTTTGCTGGTATTCATTCATGCACAGCCCTCCTAAGGTCCTGACTGGGCCAGCAGCTTGATTCTTTTCTTTTTCAGCTATTCTGTTGCAGATTTGCTGGTGTGCTTGAGAACATTTTGCTGTTGCATGACCCAGGTTCAGCCAAGCTTTAGCTGTTGCACAGATGGCCTCAGGAGTACTTTGATCAACTGTGATTGCAAGGTGACCAAATACTGTTAGTGTAAAACAGGTGCAAATCACCAAAGTGCTTGACAGTTGGTATGATGTGTTTGTGCTTATAAGCTGTGCTCAGTTTTCACCAAAGGTGGCGCTGTATATTACGGACAAACATCTCCACTTTAGTCCCATCTATGCAAAGGACATCATTCCTCAAATCTTGTGGTTTGTTCAGATCCAACTTTGCAAGCCTAAGCTGTGCTGCCATGTTCCTTTTAGAGGAGGCTTTCTCCTGGTAACCATTACAACAAGCCACACTTGTTCCATCTTTTTCTAACTCTGCTGTCATGAACTTTAATGTGCTAACTGAGGCCTGTACAGTCTGAGATTTAGCTTTTGGGTTTATTGCAATTTCTCTGAGCACAGTTTGACCTTGGAGTGAATTTGCTGACACGTTGACTTCTGGGAAGATTGTTGCGTTGTGTTAACACACACACACACACACACACACACCTGAGTGCTCCAGACCATCAAATTGCCAAAACCTCTGCCTTTGCCAGTGACTGTGGCATCTCTGTAATCTATTAATCAAGTGCTTCTGATTAGCAGCACCTGGTTGCTATTTACCCTTCCTAATTTTCTATCGAGGCAGTAAGGGTGTACTAAGGGTTTACACAGTACTGCATAGGGTAGTGTGAAAACAATTTTTCAGATTATAATACTTCATCATTGCATACATATATAGGTAAGAAAACTTATGTCATTGCATCCCTTCAGCAAACAAGACCAAAAGGATTCTTTCAAACAAACAAACTGAACACTGTACTTACCATCAGTGTGTACTCTCATGGCAGAGGCAGTGATGTCAGTTGTGATATTAAAATATGGGATCCAAAGGTCCTGCATGACACAGAAATTACATTGGCCCAGTTTCATTTATTTTAACAGCTGGGGAACAGCTACTGTCATTTAGCTCACCTCAATCTGTTTGCTTTCGAAGACATTGTTTATGCCAGAGTTGAAGGAAGCACCGGAAAACATGGAGGTGATTGGATATGTCAAATCCAATACCTTCTTAAAAACTGAAGTCATTTCCTGCAGGAAAAGCCAAAAGAATGAAATTAAAGGGAGGTTCAAATTTTTTTCCCCTCTAACACCACTCAAGTGCAAACCAGAATTAATTCCTAAAAGTTCAAATTTAATCTAGTAAATTCTCACCTTATGCACAACACCCACAAAAACATTTTGTCATATCATCCTGACAAGTGTATACATTTCTCAGTCATTTGAGAAAAACAAACAAGTAAATACAAATTTACTTGTTTGTATTTACTTGTCTTTGTCTGACTCTGCTAAGGACGAACTCTTATCAACACAGTTTGTAGATAAGAGTTTTATTTTGAGCTTCCTGTAGGCAAGAACAGAGCCAGAGGAGGGGACATATTCAATGTGGAAAACCTACCAAATGCTCTGCCTGGAGACAGCAGGTGTCTCAAATCAGCTTTGGCGGATGTGTTCAAGACATCCTCCAAAGTTACATTTTTAACCTTGTTAAGGTTTCCATATGATTTCTCTTTATCCACTTAAAAGCCAGAAGTAGGGCTGTGCCATATAACGTCTGCAGTAATGCCAGTATTATTGTGGAACACTGCTGGCTGCACTCCATATGATAGGAAGATCAAACAGCAGATGGAAACGTTGATGATGTGGTTACATGGTGGAAAAGCAGAGCTTTAAGAAGTTCAACCCAAGACAACATCCCAGGTAGGAAATATTTTTCAGTTTTATTATGTGATATTGTGCAGTTCCTTTAGCTACTGTTAAACTAAAAGTATTAAGCAGTTATTTTATACTTTTAATTAAAATTTCTGAAGAAAACACTAACTAGGGTAAATCTAGCACAATAAATAAATGTGTGTTTGGTCGATTATTTCTTTGCTGTAACTTGGTTGTTTTCTTGTTGATTGCTGGTTGAAGACTGGGATGCCATCCCACAGCAGTGCCGGACCAAGCTGGTGAACAGCATATGGAGGAGGTGCCAGGCTGTTGTGGCTGTGTATGGCTCTTCCACATGCCACTGAGGCCCATTTGTCAGTACATCATCTTTCTTCAGACTTCAATCATCCAATCCAATAAACACCACCAAACGAGAGGCAGTAGGAGAATAAGCTGTTTGGCATTGGCACAAAAGATATGGCATGTTTTTCATATGCACAACCCAGATACTGAACCCACAAATGCATTGTCCTTACAAATGTGGCACCATTAAGGGGAAATAAACAGGCTTTCCCATGGTAAGATTTATTGCCAATAAGCACTGTTACAACAAAGAAATAATCGACCAAACACAAATTTCCTTACGTTTGATGCTAAGTTTATTTGACTTATGCTGTGTCACTATAAAGCTGCTGCCAGCATCTTGTCTCAATAGATTCACACTTCAAATTAGTAAGTGTGTCATCAGTGACAGTAGCTCACTGGAAAAGGAGGATGGAAAATGCCCTTCATTTACTTATAAGTCTGTAAGAATAAAATTGGTTTTAGTATTTTTTCCCCTATATTGTCAGAAACATTTTCTTGTGATATAATTTTGAGGCATTCGCCCCAGCCCCTAGCTAGAAGATATAAGTAATACATACAGGTAATGCAACAGGTGAGCATTTTAGCTTTGAAACTGTAGTGAGACATTAGCCAGGGTCTCATAACACCACAATCAAATTGCGAAAGTGTTAATCTGTGCAAATACTTTATAATCAGTTGGTTTTCCCATAATCAGGGTTCAAGACAGCGGTTGATCACTCGGCGCTGCGCCAGACAGAATTTCAGCAGTTCGCTATCGGACCTGATCGGCATCACCACCGGGCTGTGAATTTTTCTGGCTACAACCCTTATGTGTGATAGTGTGACGTCATCTCTGCTCTAACCTCCAGAAACACCTCACTGGGTTCTAGACAACCTGAATTTCAAATTAACAGCACACACTTCAGCAGTGTCTTTGCTACATGGAGCAAGAAAACTTGAGAATGAGAGGGGCTTGCAAATGAAGCAGGGCAGTAGCACAGATTCATGCATATTAAATAGGGACACAGGTATAGTGTTATATCCAAGCCATTCTAAGGTGTACTGGGTTTTTTTTTTAATTATTATTATTTTTTATTTTATTTATTTTTTTGGTGTTTAATCAATGCCAAGATAAGAACTTATACTGTTGAGAAATGAAATTCACTCTCAGGTCATAAAAGGATTGTCTAGGAGCTCCATGTAAAAGACATCCAGAGCTTTACATCCATCCATCTCCGCTTTTCATGTTCCCAAAAAAAGGTTCATTAAATTAAAAGCAGAACTGAGATCTAAACCGGATTAGAATTTAATCATTCGCAGATAGAAAAAGTCACATCTGTATCTAACCAACTCAGTTTAATGCATGATTAAAACTTTCAAGCTTGAAGTACTTAAACATATTCCTCAAGTGCAGAGAATGGGTCATCTTCTAAGTTAATTAAAAGTACACCATCTGGTAAGAAAACACTAGGCCCAAGCTCTGCAGTCAGCCACTGTTGTGCAACATCCTGTAGGTGCTTGATTGAGGTCATTAGGGGTCAAAGTTTTAGTGTTCGCAAATTCAAGGCATGTTGGAAGAGACTTCTTTGCTCCACATCATTCCAATTGTCCCCCATTTTATTATTCCACCATTGTCCAAGTGACATTAGGAGAAAAAAATTAAACTGTTGCAGTTCTTGTAACAACTTGACAAATGACATAAGTGTGTCTTTTAAATTAGACAACAGTATTTTCTGAAACATTTGGATATGAAACACTAGTGTCACAGACACTGACTCTCACCATAGCCCACTCTTTAGCCCTTATCCTGAAGCGGCTGTAGCTGCGGTCCTCAGCATAGAGAGCTCCAATCAGGGAACCAACTGAAGTTCCGCCAATGAGGTCTATTGGGATGCCAGCTTCACCGAGTGCTCGCATTATACCAACTTGAGAGCAACCCCTGGTTAGAAGGGTAGGGAAACAAATATGGAAAGACAGAAAAATTTAATAAAAAGACTGAAATACCCAACCGGCATCATAAGGAGCCAAAAATCTCTCATGTTGTTCTGAGATAACATATTCTTTAAAATTATGATGAGAAACAGAGTTGGACAAACATTACCTGGCCCCTCCTCCTCCGAGGACGAGAGCAATAGCGTTGCCTGTGAGAACACGAGCCAGGCGGGAAAAGTCAGAGTGGCGGTCTGCCGGTTTCTCGAACACACGCTGATACAGCTCCAACTGCAAAAAAGCAAAGTAACTCTAAAAAAGACAGAAAATGGATGACAATGCCTAACTGACGTGACAAGAAATAAGAAAAAAAATATATACTAAATGACGAGCTGAGAGTGGATCTGAGTGGGAAAACAAACAAACAAAAAAGCCTCCTGGCCATATCTTCCAATCTGACCAGTTTAGGGTGGCTCCTCTTTGAGAAGACCCTTCGAGGACAGGCAAGGTGGAGGTGTCTGGAGATCCAGCTTCGCATGTTGAGCCAGTCCACAGTTCCTTTGGGTGGGGGACCATCTTCTCTGTGCAACATCACAAGCTGCTTCTGGGCACGCACTGCACTTCCTTCCAGCATACGCTCCAGCTAGAGGGAAAGCATTCAGCACAGATGTTTTAGAACATGTCATGATTAGTAAGAGCTTTGAGATCTAGGGAAAAAAATTATTCTTTTATTATGCAACACTTCATATTTCTTTATTAATTTTTTTCTCATAATGAACAGTCTAATAAGTTTAATAGTACATTAGGAAGGTCAGATCAGCAACCCAGTCAACTTTCTGTATCTTAAGGTTTAGTATATTTGCAACGTTAAAGTCTGTGTCCACGTGTCCCCTAAAAGATAAAAGTCAGTCCAATCTATGGCTCATTCTGAGCCTGAGCAAATATTGATCCATCTTACCATTTCTCCCACCATTTCCTATTGAATGGGGGAGGGGAGGGGGGGGGGGTACACCCCCTACTACAACCCCCTACATCTCCCTGTGAAGGCAATTCCTTCCCCTTCATCAATTGATATGTACTCTCTCTTCCTTACATCCCTCCTCTCCTTCACAACATCCACCCTTTGTTCATTTCTTCCGTATGCCCAAGGGTCAAATACAAGCCATTCACAGCTTGTCTGACCATTAAACACCTGGGTATAACAATGGTTAAACAGCATAAGGAAGTGAACTGACCTTAATATTACAAACAAATACTTGCCCTAACAAGATTGTTGCCTGATAATACATCCTGTGCATACGAAGCAAGAGCTCGGTTTAAAATAGTAAGTAGTAAGTAATAGTAGTAAGATACTAGTAATAAGTCCATGACTTCCTGTAATCATGTTGACACTAGGATTCATTAATGCATCATAACTGTAGGTTCATATTATTCTATTCTTATCTTTCTATTATTCTGTTACACATACAAATGATTATGCACACCACACTCAACACAAACTTGCTCTCAAAACAGCCTCAATTTTTTGGAGTGACAGATTACGCAAGCATCTAAACACTCCTTTGATATTATGGTCCATGATTATGTCATTGTCTAACATAATCCTTTCAGATTTATCAGCTGCACATTCAATGAGCAAATCTCCTGGTCAATCGCATCCCAAATAGGTTATGTCACAAAGAAAAGCTGGTGATGCTTCACTATCAGAGTCTCAAACCAGCCATCTGCCACCACGCATGGTGACATTTTTTTTTATTCCGTTATTTAATATGGCAAAATGTTTACAGTACATGTCAGATCACTGAGTGTCAGGAGGATCCCACAGTTTCCCCCCCATTCTCCTTCTAAGCACTTTTGTCTCTTTTTAAAAGGCCATTGCTCAGTATTAACAATACAACTACAAATGCAGAAAAGTAAAAGAAAATTAAAAATAAAATAAAAATAATAAAGCTAAGCGACTGCCAGACAATAGCTGATGGTTTTGAGATTCTTCTCCACATGGACTATTTACCTGCAGGCAGCCAAAGACTGCTCAAACATGATTAGCCAATACTACTTGGACTACAAATAGAAACCAGAAAGCTCCCAGTAGAAAACTTGCCAACTGCCTACAGGCAGATATCAATTAATAGAGTTTAGGCAGTTTATTAAAAATAGTTCTGAGTTTTTTACTTTGTAGGTGGTGTATCCCACCACACTGCAGCTTTTAGGTATTTTTCTGCTTTTGTTTGCTGGCAGAGGTGATGAGAAGGCACATTCATACAATAGTCAAAAACTGACGACAGTGTAGACAGGACTTGATTTTATAAATAAGCCCCTTGAGGTGATGGGTTGCTGTGATTTGGTGCTATGTAAATAAAGCTGAATTGAAAATACTGATAATCCAAATTAAGTGGTTGGTAAATGTATGCCATTTGTAAAATGTAAAATAAATATTCTGGGGTGTCCTGGAATCCCAGGTAGTACAAGAAATAAACTATTAATTATTCTTAGTAATCATTAAGTAATAAATTGGTTACTTATTGCTAGTTTAGTAACAAAAATTAGTTTGAGCCCTCTCAACACCTCACCTCCCCTACAGTGGGGTCCTGCTCCCCTAGTCCCACGATAATGATGCAGTCAGCCTGACGGATGCACCTCTGTGTCCAGGGGGTCAGTGTGTAGTCAGTCTGGTAAAGAACTATGCGATGAATGTCTTCTTGTTGGCCCAGCCAGCTGGACAGACGGTACTCATGGACACTAAAGAGGAAAGGAGTCCATTAATGACAGAAAGCATTGCTTTTCTGGCAGCATGCAAGAGATCTATTTTCCTCTTGCGCCAACAAAGCATACTTTAGCAGAATTTAATGAGTGTAAAAGACAGAAACCACAAAGACAAAAAAGTACCAGACAGCAGTATGACTATAAGAGACTCAGTGTTAAGATGGTTAAGACTCATTTTTACTTGGGGTATGAGTAAGAGAACAAATGTGCATAAAATTTTTTAATCTGACACAAAACACACCTGTCAAGTGCAGCAGCCCCAAGACGTTGTTTGATTATATCACTTGTCAGTAGAAGAGTGGGACCTTTATGTGGAAGATCATAGATTACACCCATTAATGTTTACGTCAAGTAGGTGGTACATCCATGTCTGTACAGTCTTATTTAACCAAAAGCAAACATGCAGTTTTGCACTCACATGAACATCTGACCTGAGGGCTCCCAGTTCAAATTAAGGTGCAAACAATGTCAATGTAAAATGTCTTTAACTCTACCTTCTGTGTGGAGAACAGTAGTGAAACAGTATCAGGTAAATCTGAGATTCCGTATCTCTTCCCTTTCTTACCTATTGCAAGGAGTGCATGCTGCAGCTCCAGAGTGAAGGCAGTAAGAGGTACCTCTTCTGATACTGGCAGAACTGCCACAGTTGAGAGGTTCGACGCTTGGTTTCCCGCATCCCACTTACTTCCTGGAGTGTGCAGGGACAAACTGCGAGCTGTGAATGTGTTACAGATTCGCAAGCAGTTACAAATGGGTTTAATATCAGAAACAGTAGGACAACCAAAAGCAATTAAAGCACCAGCAGACAGACCATGCATATAGGTATGCTGACACAGGAAAAAGTTGAATCCAAAGTAAGTTTGGGTCCCCTACCCCCAATATGAAGGAATTACTGGCCGCCATAAAGAGGTTTATGGAAGATCCAAAGGAAAATTACAAGCATTTTAATAGTTTTAACCATTTTGTTAATTGGGTTTCAAATTTTTTGATTAAGCATAAGGCATTTGTTTATCAATTAACAGACAGCTGTACCCGTCACTGCCTCTACAGTATGCAAACAAAAAACGCCCACATGCGTAATCCCCCAAGCACCCAAATGCCCATTTGGAAAAAGCCTGCAAACTAGACAGCACTACACATGCAGGTGTACACACCTGTCAGAGGACCATTGACCTGCTGGAGTATCTTCTGCCCGAGTAAGTGGATCAACCTGGTGACCACCTGAGAAGCACATTTTATAAATCAGCTGTTACTCTGTCAAGACTGTCATAATTTGCTCACTTTGTACTATGACATGCATATTCTATGCAAATTTATCATGTTTTTACATTGAAAATGTTTTTTTTAAAAAATCATTAATTCAAACTGTTTATTGTGAGGAGGACCTGTCAGCCAACAGTGCTAGTCATAGTATGTCAAAGTTGAGCTTATGGAAGTCTCTTCATACATGTTCTATACACTAGAAAGGAGTACTTGAATTGAACTGTTTTCAAAGCAGATGAATTTAACACATTTGGTTAGGCATACCTGTGGGAATTTCCTCTTGATAGAGTTAAGTGCGCTTTCTGGTAGCTTGGCCAGCTCAGAGTCTCGTACAGCATGTACTGTCGTAGCTCTGTTCTGATGGGTCAAAGCCTCCACCTGCAGATTAGAAAGATTTTTTTTAATACACACCCCCCATCCCCGTCATTGTCTCCCTGATTAAAAAAGACAAAAATCTTTTCATAATTAAAAATAAATCTAACCAACTCAATATTACAACATGCAGTACTAGATGGATAGATGGATTTTGCAGAAACCTCACTTAAAGGCAAAAGTATTGGGGGGCGGGGGGCGACACAAAGCTAAGAACAACATCTACACCTCATCCAAAACTGACGTCAACACAGCCGTGCTAAATTTATCTCACAATCTTATTCCCACTATCACAGAAGCTCCAATGACAGCTTCTTTCCTCCAGGTAACAGTAACCATAGCATCCATTAACCCAGGTATTATTAGAAGCATTGTGACAGGAACTAGTCACGCCAGCCGATGGGGAGGTGAGTGAGTGAAACCAAGTGACTTTTCTTTGAACAGCTTGAAAATGCCCTTTTGGGTTTTAATCTGAGGAAAACTCTAAAATTATCCTTTAGGATCAGATTTTTATCTAATATTTTGTTTTTATAAAAATAAACTGTCACAAATTCATTCTGCAACATGTCACGACTCCAGACAAAGTCTGAAGGGTTAAAAAGAAGAAAAGAAAAAAGAAAATTCCGTTTACTGCACTTTATACTACAATTAATTCCATATAAACTATTCATTGCATTGTTCTGAGTTTAAACTTATTCTAGTTTTGGGACCCAAAACTTTTGAGCAGTACCATATAGCTATGTGTTTTACACCAAGTATGCACAGTCACATTTTTTGTGTTCTTTAGGCTTTGTTTTTAAGAATATTCAACTGTAAACACATGCTACAGTCTCAGCTTAAAGGACAACAACCCTAAATATACAAGGAATGTGGAGGGTTGTTGCGGAAGTTGAATTACTTGACTGGCCATCTTACTTACCTGATCTTAATCTAACTGAACTGCATTCCACCTGCTGAAAACCAGACTAAAAGCCACAGAGACCTCACAGCAACAAGAACTGAAGGTGGCTGGGAGAACATAATGGGGATAGATAAAAAGGATATGACGACGTTAATGGGTCAGTGGCTTTAGGCACTCACTGACTACAAACGGTATTCCAAACATCTACACAACTCTTGCTGTATTGATGCAAAACCCATACTGAAGCTCCGGTGTGGCAGATTTATGTAGTGTCAACCCAGCTTCACATTCTGGGCTTTGGCATTTTCAATGTAATGTAAACTGTCCTAATACTTAAAAAGGACTGATAATTGCGTTGATACACTGGATAACTCAGCAGGGGCTGAATATCTAATTTCTTCTTAATCAGATTAAAGGCCACTAAACAAAATGAGAAATGATTTAACAACAGTAATGTGCACACCCACACTCCTCTGGCAGGCTGGCAAATGAATTTGGTGCACGCTTCTGTCTAAACACATTTGGAGCTGTCCCAAAAAGAACCTGAGACAAAGAGCATGAAAAAGATAGTGATCTTGATTATGTTGATGCATATTCTATTTCAGCTGTCTTGTAGCTACATTTTTGTTCTTTGTTTACATAACCCAAAATGCATTTGGTTTAGTCTGTTTTTACTGAGAGTAGAGATCATACAGGAAGCCCATTTTAATCAGCCATATACTGCATACTGACAGTAAATATGCCATGTGAGAGACTGGCATTTTGCAATGCATTTTAGATCTGACCTTTCGATTCTATGTAGCAATATAAAACAGCTATTTTTCCTTAAGTCGTTTATGATGACGCAATAAGGACATTAACAGTCTTCCATCTACTATTCCCAACTCTACTCCCTCCTTACCACTCCAATCAGGTCACCACGTCCGTACTCCCCTATCAGCTCCTTCTTGCCATCGTCCTTCATGATTACAGAGCGCAGACGACCACTCAGCACTATGAAAGTACTGTCTGATTTCTCTCCCTGCCTAAAAGGAAAAAAAAGCAAAAAACAAAAATACATACAGATAACCTCAGCTTACTACAAATCCGCAAACAACTTGTAACCAAATTTGCCCCCACAAATTAGTCCGCCCCCAACGTTCAGTAAGTTTTCCCACATGATCCAAGTAATTTCTATAATGTTAAGACTCCTTTTCATCAGTGGAATACCTGTAAACAGCCCTGCCAGCTTCGACAGCCATCCAGTCAAGAGCAAAGTCTATTTGTCTGACAAAAGATGACATCCTCTTCACCACAGCATGAGCAACATTCAGGACCACTTTAGGCTCCTCACGCATGATCCTAGGGAATAAACAAGAAACCACGAAAAGATGAGGTAAAGGTGGCCATGTTTGTTTGTCTTCCCCGACTCTACAGTCCTGACCAATAAACTATGAGTGTGCGGCTGTGTCCAGGTCACTCACTCATAAAAGTGTGTTTTGGAAATGGAAAGGAAGCTGCAATCTCGCTGGGCTCGAACTGTAAATATGAGGGGCTCTCCAGTCAGAACAGCAAGGTGACCAACAAGCTCTCCAGGATGCGTTACAAACAGACGCGATTCTTTTTCGCGATCGATCATCCGCTGGTAAACATGGAGGAGCCCAGAAATCACAAAGTGAATGCTCACCTCCTAAAACACCAAGAGGGGAAAATGGAGAGAAAATACACGGATTTGACAGTCTGACTCTGAATGCTGTTAACATTTGGGTGTTGGAGAATTGAATTCATGATGTTAAAGGATTAATATTTTTAACAGCTGTGTTAAAATTCAAATTTTAATGCCGAACACATTAAAGACAAGTCTCTTCGATTTCCTCCCCCTGTAGAGTGGGTGTAGAGTGGGGTCATGTTAACAATCCATTAAAAATTTGGCTTACATCCACCGAGGTCTTCAAGGTCAACTCCATGATTTATTGGTTCAAAATTGACAAAATGCCTTATAACTTAGAAACTATGGTTCTTACAAGTGTGGTATGTATTCTCAAGATATAAAAAGTACCATCTTAAGATTTAAAGTGACCTCTGACCTCTCCTTCAAGGTCAATAGATTGATCTGAAGATCAAAGTGATAATGCTATAGAGATATTTAAAATGGTTTCCTTTTTTTTTTGGAAAACAAAACTTGTGATCAAAAACTTAACTTGATATTACTAAACATTAAAACAAATTTTAATCAAAATTGACAGAAATAAAAAAATTATACTCAAAGTTATATCAAGTATATTAAAATGGATTTCAACAGGACAAACAAAAGCCTGCACTTTGCACTTGTTTTTACTGCACTGCAAGCGACTGAAATTATGTTTAAAAAGAAGAAAATAAAATATGTATATATACAAAATACAATACTTTATGGAGGTTTGAGGTCTCAGAGTGCTTCATTTATTTATTTATTTTTTTGTTTGTTTTGGGCTTTTTTCATTTACTTGACAAGCTTGACCTAATAAAAACATTTTTTTGAAACACAATGAAAAATAACTCTGTTGTAAGTTGCTGTTCCAACCTGATCACCCTGACGAGCTACCACAGAACCAGCTTTGACATGGTGGAGGGTTACTCTGCCTTCAAGCAGACTAGGATCCTGCAATAGAAAAGAGGAAAAAAATAAATAAAATAAAATACCAACTCTAAATATATACTTATTATCATCATCATAAGACTTCCCATTCAAATTTCCCCCCTTAACATGTCACAATTAAGATAGTTTTGAATTTTTTCTGATCAACCCCTCACCTGCAGCTGGATTATTCCCAGCAGGTCCTTCTTAGCAGCCTGGAAGATTGCGCTGCTCTTACTGAGATGGGTAGCATCAGAGTGCCCTCCACTGTCTGTATAGTGATAGACTTCAGATGGTGTGTGTTGCATTGTCACACTCTTCTTCAGACTGGACTGCAAAGACAGGCACAGGAGAGAAACTACTATGGAAGAAGTAGTTAAGATGCAGCAGATACTGTGATATTGTGTTGCATTTACAGACAAAACCTGTCACCGCGGCTCAACGTGAAAAGCAAACCTTACTTTGTGAGTGGCAGGACTAGGTGGGGCCTCTTCAATAGTAACTCGAGCTCGTTCGCGGGCCATGTTCAGGTCATTACCTGTAACTCAGAAAACAAAGGATTAGGATAATGACTGTGTGTGTGCATGTGCCCTTGCTTTTGGATCAGTGACTGTGTGAATCTTTGCAGGAAATTAATACAGGCATGTGCCATTTGGTGATCACTTATGTCCAAGGCAGTGACCCACCTGTGCATTCAGTGAGCACAGAGATGGAGCGCAGCTTCCTGTTTGAAGGGCTGTCCTTTACGCCATCTGTTTAATGCAAAGTCAAGTGCCAGCACTGGATCAGTTTCAAAACAACACAAAGCTGAACTGAACGGTGTGCAGTGCATGTTTGTGTGTCTGACCCATCTCTGCAGTGTTCTCAGCGGTCCCGGCAGGTAACTCGTCCTGGAAGTGGAGACGACGAGTCATCTTCCCAGAATTTCCTTCTGCCATTACATTGTTTATATTGGTCAAGGGCACTGCTTGAATCTCCTGTCAGTCAAGAAAAACACAAGAAAGCCATATTTCATTTAAGGTCAGGATAGGTGGTCTTCAAGGGCTTGCTGGCAATTAGAACTGTGTAGCACATAGCAAAACCACAGATAGTTAATTCTGGATGAGACGATTCTTTTTATAAATAAGCAACAGATGTGTACACAACGTAGGACCTTTTTTTTCCCCCCAGAACTTTCTGCTAAGAACCAGTTTCTGGTTCAGAAACTGGTTCAGAGGAAGGATATCCCTCTCTAATAATTTACATTCACTGATTATGCCACTTTCTACATCAACAGTATTTTATTTTATCAATTACTGTATTTAAGGCTATTAAGGAACTCAAGAACTGAAATCCAAAGATTTTTTAAAATAATTTGAAATATGTGTTTTCTTCAGGCTTTTTAGTAAATTCCCTTCCATAATAAATTAAACAATAGATTTGATAATAAAATCAGAACCAAGTTATGTATACATGGTACTGCCCTCCCCATTTCTGTTGAAATGTTTGGTCATTTTTATTCATTTTCACCAGGGTCTATGATGGACCAGTTATGATGCTGTGCTTAATGTTGTGTGAAATTAGCTTGTGTGTGCGTGTGTGTGCGCATGTGTGTCCAACTGTTTTTTCTGTGCCTGTTTATGCACAAGCACATCAAAAGTCATGTGACACAGTGATTGTGACCATGCGTATACACACAAATACTGTAGGTGTTTGCTAATTAATTCTCCTCCTACCGGATTGAAGAGCTCAGTTGTTAGGCCCAGATAGTTATGCAATGCCAAAAAGGTGACTCTTTGGAGGCGCACCATAATTATCTGAAACAGAAACAAAAGCAGCAGAATATATTACACATTATGTTGTAGCTACATCAGAATTAGAGGTTTAGTGAAGTTTTCCAGGGACAGAAAAAATTTTTTTTCCTCTTTGCATTTTTGTGGTCAAGCAATTTATTACCTGAATGACGCGCACAAGTGTCTCAGGGTATTTCTTAAAGACTGACTCGAAGGCTGATGCAGGCAAACGTAAAATGGTGGAGCGAGTTGCAGCTCGTGCTGATACAGTCTTATACGGAGCTGGATATCCCTGGCAAAACAGAAGATAAGAATCAGAGAAATCTCATACACATCTCTGGCTTTAGCCTTGACAGCTAATTGGAAGTGTCCACTGAATAATGAATTGGGATAAGGATACTTTCCCCAAGGTTAATTATGTTAACTGTACTTAGTAATTGCAGCATTTTAATATGTGGCCTGATTACCTGTAAACATCTTAAGGCTCTAACACAAAATGGGACTTTAGATTTTATGTCTGTGTGCATCTCTCTCTCTCTTTGGTTCCTTGATGCTGTTTTTAATTAATTACTGTACAATCAGTTCTAAACAATAGCAATCTAAGTGTCCAAAAACATCATCTCTTAGAAAAGAAAAGAAAAAAAAAAGACTAAAAAGATGCAGCTTTAAGTAAACAAATTATAGAAAATAGAAACTAAGTTTATTTACTTTGTTTGGGGCCATGAAGGTAATGAATAAACAAATCGAACTGGCACAGATGCATCAGAGGGCAAATGAGGACATAACCTAGTCTGATGTGCAGAGTGAGAATAAACAGGAGCTCACAGTGATAGTGTCCAGAATACTGAGCAGGCTGTGGACACTGTCTCCAGGGAGGACATCCTTCACCACTGGTTCTGTGCCATCCTAAAAAACAAGAAACATGAATATAGGACACGACACCGACAACATAATATTTATTCAAACTTTACTCAAAAACTACACATATTTGGCACTTCCTAAACAAATCTGCAGAAGTCCAGCTGGATAAAAGTAGGACTTCAACTGAGTGGCCACGATAAGAAGTTAAGCAAGCCAACAACATATTGGGATGCCAATCTATGTGGTTTTAACTTGGAAAATACAGTAGTTACTAGTTACACTACTGCCCTCTGGTGTTAATATTTTAACATTAAATTAGGTACACTCTGCAGTTGACCTTGCTCACACTTATTAAAGTGAAATTTTAAATGTGATAATGACCAGTGGACACAGCTACTTGTGACTTGAAGCTGCTATTTTGTATATAAATAAGTCTAATTCAATATTACTAAAAAATCAAATAAAATAAAAAACACATGACTGAAAAGAAAAAAAAAAAAGTTATTGAATTTGGAAGTCAATGATGTTTCCAAATTAGCTTGAAAAGTAAAATTGAGAACAACACGCCATTCATATACATTCTCTTGTATGCAGAGCTCAAGTCTTCCGTCCTGGACCACGTAGATGCTGTCATCATCATCTCCTGGTCTGAACAGGCCTTCACCCTCCTGCAGCTCAATAAACACCATATGCCGACACAGCTCCAGAAACAGAGGCTTCTCAAAATGTCCCAAGACCCTACAACAAGTTGAAGAATACAGACATAACCAAAACAAACTAAGGCACAACAACAGAAAAAGCTAAATCTTGAGGAAAAGTCAAAGACTTGTCTACCTGACATTTTTCAGCATATAGAGGACCTCAGAAGGCAGGTTTGAGCTCTGCACATCAAACTCTGTTAGATCAGCTTCCAGCAGGGAGGGAGGGGGTTCCTTGGGCTGCAGGGTAGGAGGGTCTTTACGGATCCTCAGGATTCTGGTGGAAAAAAATAAAAATAAAATAAAAAGTACTTCACAAAAAAAAAAAAAAAAAAAAAGTGTTACTTGTGCATACTTGCGAGCTATGCTCAGAACTTTGGTTCTTTTACGTATGCGCTGTGGTTGCTTTGATAGCGAGGGAGGGGAGGGAGAAGGAAGCGACGACAGCGTCGTGACCTACAAAGACAAAAGCATATTAGAAATATAGTTACTCTACTGTAGACAGAAAAACACTGTCCAGACAATGCTGCATGCCTAATAAATAAATATGGGAGTACAGGAAATATATTTTTAAAAAATGCCTCATTAAACACAGAAAAGCTGTGTTATCATAGATTCATCACCAAGCCAAATTACTGACGGTATAATCAGTCTTTGTGTAATAGAGTTAAATGATAGTAGCCTTAGCAGTACTGCCTATAAAATACATGCAACACTGCAACTAGACAAACATCAAGTACTTTGGAAAGTACTTGTTTGATGAAGAAATGTATAAAATGTAATTGTTGGCCTAAAGAAATACGAAATACTAATTAGTTATTTTATAGTGCAGATATTAATCTACCAAACTGTAAATGTGTGTATTAGCCATCAGATATACAAAAAATAAACATTGATAAAAACCTTTCGCATTATCTTCCTTCCATAGAAAAGCACTTTATCTCGTTTCCTGAAGCGATAGTGAGGTACACCCGGCTGTCGATCACCTTGTCAGAAAATCCAAAATACAATGCAGATAAGCCATGAAGAAAGAAAGTAGTGTATCATAGACTAAATATGAAGTTCAGCAAGAGGTCGGATGACTCACGGGCATGTTTGAATCTCCTGTAAAGGAAGAGCACCACAATCCCAATCAGCGCAACTGCAACCGCAGCGCCAATTATTACACCTGTGAGCTAGAAGGCAAACAGACAATGTGGCAATAGTGTGGTTAAATGACAGGGCTGCTGCACACAGAACAGAGTATTTAAACATCTGACTTTTAAAACTGTTCTTACTCCAATGCTGCACCACAGTTAAATTAGCAGATTATGAGGTTCTAGTGTCCTCAAATAAAATATTTAATTATGATAATAGTTGACAGAAGCTGCTTAAATGACACAAGCATTTGTACCAAAGAACCACCTTTAAATAAATAAAATAAAAGATACAAAACACAGGCTCTCAATTTCCATTTCATACCATACTGGTGTGCATCCTCTGCTCCAAAAACTGTGGCAGTCGTGCACTGAAATCACTTCTGCTGATCGTTAGCACCTAAACATAACACAATAAATCCAAGTCATGCATGTGCAACATTGGTAATTTGGCTTTTGAACCATTTCGGTTCAAATAAAGTTACGGATATTTTAAACTGATTCGCTTACTGAACTGGCCCATTTGCACATGTCTCCATCATCATCCTCTCCAGCACACTCCAACCTATAAGACATAAATCCTTATTAACGGTGAGCCTGCAGCCCAAATAATGTCTGGCTATACGAGAGGAAGTCACATGCCATAGAGAGGAATCACAAGTTGCTGAAGCAAGGGCAAAAGCATAAGAAAGAGAACGTGGATTTGTATGCTAGCAGCACTCCGCCACCCACTCTCGTCATGTACCTGTGCGTTCACTTTTGAATACACCTTTTGAATACAACATGAAATGACACGTACGCGACGAAGCAGTATAATTAACCAGCAACAGAGTAACTGTCTATACGTGTTAAGCTTTAATTACCTGAATACATTCTCAAATGTAGCTAACGTTAGCGAAAATAACATCAGCTAGCAGCTGACTGAGGATAGCTGTCTTTCAAGTTATCCTAAAGGACTAATAAGCTTCGCAGTCAAGCTTTGTGGGGTTTTCAGGACATAGAAAACACGAGACTTACTGTTCTAGCATTCTCGGGTTCCGTTTTCAAGCTAATAACATGGCTAAGCAGACGGTACAATAAAGTTAGCAAGTAGCTAACAAAGTTTTATCATATGCTGTCACTTGCCTAGCTCCGCCCTTCTCTGCCGTTACCATGGTACCGGTCGGATCAATTAGCCAATGAGAAACGGAGCAGGCACATCCACGTCTTCCTGTTTAAAAAGTATCTTTGAAGACTAAAAACATCCGGGAGGAAGTGGAGTTTATTTATTCCCCGAGCAGCCACGACCCTCTTATGGCGCTTAACATTTCTGTTCCATTTCTTATTTACCTTTGGCTGCTGCAGAGCTTAGCCATTTACACTTGGGCATTTCATATGTATCCACTTACTTATGCAGTTTTTTTTGTTTGTTTGTTTGTTTGTTTGTTTGTTTGTTTGTTTGTTTTTAGCGAGTTATTAAAAAAATAGAAACAAAGAAGGAAAAAGAAAGCGTGAGCACTGTCACAACTCTGTGACAGGCCCCGGGCAGATATTTTTTGAATCCTAACCACCACTGTCCCACATTCTCTCTCGCTCTCGCTCTCTCTCTCTCACACACACACACACAGCGAGAGAGAGAGAAAATACAAAAATAATAGAATATAGCAACAATCAGTAATATCGATAGCATTATTCCAGCTTTAGATCAGCACCATGGGCAACAACTGCATTCAGAGGTAGGGTGGAATGGAGACATTTATCTAACCTTATGCTAAAAACTTAACAACATTTCATTTAGGCTACTACAAGCCCAATCAGAACTTTCATGTCTTGCTCCCAGCAAAGTCACTGACAACACTGCTCAAATCCAAAGCTGAGTCAGTAAACTCGTCCTGCTTCTTTCTCTCCTTCCTCATGCCTCGTCCCAACTAACAACTCTATAGGACACTCGCCAAAAAACTAATTGTTGCATAGTTGCCGTAAAGAGGTTCACGGCATTTTTTCACAACTGACAGGGAGCAAGTTCAGGAAGTACAAGTCATATATTTCCCAGCATGCCCCTCTGCCATCAAAACGTTTCAGAAAATGTATGTATTTTAGTCAGTGGGGTGTAAACTAGCTGAGAGCTATTCATTCAGTTCATAAGGAAATGTAGAAGAGGGGCTCTCAAGTAATCATATTGACTGGGTCCCTCCGGCATTCACTGGCTTGTAGTAACTGCAGTCATAGACTCTGTATCAGCTATCTATGGAAGCTTGTTTCTGCCGTTTAAAAAAAAATCACCATCTGTAACTCAAAAATTTGAGTCAATAAGGTGAATCTTCGAGTTAATAAGTCAAAATTTTGAGTTATGGATGGCGATTTTTTTTATTTTTTTTTAGTGGCAGAAACAAGCTTCCATAATTATCATCAACTACCCAAAAGCAGCTTTGTAGATTAGTTCAGATTAGCACCACCTGGACCAGTCACTGCTATATCGCATGAAACACTGCTTGCATATAAATATGTATGTTACCAAAATTAAATAATACTGTGTGTATGATATGTGTTCATGAATACATCAAACGACATACAGACATGTGTCATTAATACTTTTATTTCTGCCATTCAGTTGCCATTAACAAACTCATAAGGTTTCATGCTCTGGTCTTTACTCCATCATGATGCAGTCACCACTATAATTAAATAATGATTACTGATGACAACTTTAAAGTATGAATTAATTAGCTAAGACATTCACATGCTCACACAGCATTCATTTATCAACATCAACCAGTTTTTCATATTTACCCTTTAATATTGTCCATGTTAAATAATATATATTATTTATTTTCCTTCACCCTTCATTTTTTCATTTAAAGTAAACCTGTTTTAAACTGTCACTGCTAATATACAGTCACTAATATATTAAGAGGAGTTATGTACAGCCATTCGTTTTTTGGGTTTTTTTCATGTGTAGGGTCTTTCTCCACTTGTAAAATAACATGGTTTAAAACCTCATTTTAATTAATTAAGTGCACTTAATATTATGCTTAGACACAGTACATGCACATACACAGTATTTACAAAAACACTTGAGGAACACTAGAGGGCGCCAAATTCATGAAAACAACCATACTTTTCATAGAAAGTAAATTATTTGAACTGCAAATATTTTTATCGTCCAGACTAATACAATTTCAGCACAGATATAATTTTTTCAGATATTTCATCATGTTGTATTTGTTTTTTTCTGCATTTTCTCTTTTGTTTTCTCTTTATTTTCGTGAACGTTGTGTCATCACTCCCTCTTTTGGTTCACTCCTCTATTTGTGTAGGTACTGGGCGACAGATTGGTAGGCAAGGAGAATCTCTGAGTCATTTGGGCAGGTGTGGCGAAACTCGTCTCGTTTGTAGGCGTTCTCTAGGTAACGCGTCAGACCTTTCAGCTCTGTGGGGATGGCAAAGTCGCGGTACTGCTTAATCACCACCTGGGGAAAGAGTGATTTTACAAATAAGTCCAGGAATGGCTCATTGTGTTTCTCGAATCCCCCATACTACACAGATAAAAGTGAACATTTCGCTCTTCTTCAGGACAAGGGGAAAAAAAGATAAAGAAAAATTTGGATGCACAGAAAATTGCTGAACTCTGTTCACCTTGACAATGTTGAGTTTGGGAAGCAAGTTGCAATCTGCCAAGGTAAGGATGTCACCATCCAGGAAGAGGCGTGAAGACACAGTAAGATCTGGGTTCTGGTCCAGCTCGTGAGGGAGAGGAGTTTCTAGATACATGTTCAGCTTCACCAGAGTTGAAAGAAATTTCTTCTCGAGCACTGAAATAAGTCACAGGCTTTCTGTTACCCTGTGCTAACACGTGCCATCATGCAGTCATATATAAAGCAGAAGTGGCTTGAAATTCTTACTGTCGTTTAATCCAGGATTGGGATTCTTGATATATGCAGAGAACTTTCGGAAGATGTCCTCTCCGGCAGTGTTGGACTCTTTGTATCGACAGCACAATTTTGGATACCTGTCATTGGTCAGATAAAAATATTTTTATTGTGTGTTGGTGCAGTAATGACTCAGATATGCAGTGTGAAAATAAAATCTATTTAATAACCAGCCTGTGGTTTGCATGTTTGAATTGAAACAGGATGCACTTTACTCACTGTGGTGGTGCTAAGGCCTCCTCCAGGAACTCCTCAATCTTATTAGTGTCCGTTTTGACTTCATCATTGTAGATGAGGAAGGGAGGCTGAGAGCCTGGAGCCAAGTCCTTCAGCACATCTGGAGCCCTGTGACACATCAGTGAAGGCTTATTTTGACACACTTGGTCAGAAAGTTAAAACGCTTAAGTTCACAACGTTAAACCAAGCAAGTGCTTTGGAAAAGCATGTTAGCTATTTATGATTTCAATTTTGAATATTTTTTATTTAACTTTTCTCAAAATCTTAATTGTTTTCATTCTACTTTCAAACATGGAAAACAACCTACAGAATAACGACCTTGTAAATAAATCCTTACTCTTTCTTTTAAGAACCCCCGATTTTTAAAGTCATCTTGTGCTCCTTGAGATCTTTTTTTTTTCTTTTTTCTGCCCGTTCATCAGAAAGACAACTTAAAGTTTTTATCTCAAATAGTTTTTTGTTTGTTTTATTCTCAGTTTTGAACATTCTTGTGCCTGCTTCTCACTACACACTGTAATCCTAATTCAAGCTCCCCCCACAATCGTTGACCTTTCTGTCACTTGGGGGCACTGTTAACAAGCAAACACATTTATCTGTTGTCATCTTTTTTTAAAGATTGGATCAAAACGCCCATCCGATCTGCTTTAAGATGTGAGTCTTAAAGCTTGTTTGCTTTCATTTTGTCACTCTTTTGAGTCAACTCTTTGTGGTCTGTTTGCTTTTCTCTCTGCTCATTCTCTACCCTTTTTTTTTGCAATTGTTGTGAATCTTGTGGGTTTTTTGCAGCTGTATATACAGTAGCTGTGATTATTTTTGCATCTTTGTGTCATCTGTCTTTACATTTTGTCTCATAGTTTTTTGTTTGTTTTGTTTTCTTGCATCTTATTGAGGTCACTTGCATGACTGCTCCAGTACCTCGCCTCTTTGGCCTATACCATGCAGCCATCTCTTCTGCTCACATTGCACACTGTTATTAAAAACATATCCATTTTACACATTTTACCAAGAACTGAATCCTGTTTGCCTGCCTTTAGGTGTTATTACTGTGGCTGTTGCTCAGTGTATGCTTGCAGGGCCTTCAGTCTCTCTGCAAGCCTTCCTGAACTCAGCGGGGGGTGGCGGGTGTTGGCAGGTTTTCATTGTTTTGTGGGTTTTCTGATGTAAATCTGACTTTCTTCACATTTCTTTTACAAATGCACCTCTCTGGCCGTGAATGCAACTTGTGAAAAACAATTTTAAAGATTAGGTCTGTTGAGACTACAGCAGAAAAAGCCGAAGGAAGCCATCCTCCTTTTGTGCCCAACTCTTCAAGGTTCTCAGAGACTTTTTGAAATAAGAATAAAACGGGCTCTCACCTCTTCATGTCTACAGTGGTGAGGGTGAAGTTGGGCCCCTTTAACCAAAGAATCATGAAGAGTCTCTGACAGAAAGGGCAGTTCCCCACACTCTCTGCATCATAACTGGCCTGTCAGACAAAGATATAACATTATAAATCAAAGATAGCAGAGGAAAATAACACAAGCTTTTATGACAGTGCTTAAAAAATCGCACACTTATGCATGAGTTTTGCCTTTAGTAACTAGGTCTGTGTAGATTCTCAGTCATCCAGGTCATAGTAGTCTCTGGCGCTTGAAAAAAGGCGACTGGACTTCTTTTTGTTGCTTTTTGTTGCTTTCAAGCAACAAAAAGAAGTCCAGTCGCCTTTTTTCAAGCTCCAGAGACTTTAGTAACTAGCCGAACCATGAATACCTGCACAGGTATTCTGGTTAAGCCTGCTCTGCTCTGACAGTTTGAACTAACTACAAAGGAATTTCACACCCAGATTAGACAACCTATTACTCAAATACTGGTTTGTATATCTGCGATATGTGTTTCACTGCAGCCTAAATATTCTAAAGTACCTTTGCCTTTTTTTTTTCTCTCTGTTTCATTTTTCTCAAATTTATGTCCACAGAATAAGCAGCGTGCTAAAGATAAAGCAGCTGATTTTGTTATGTATGTGTTAGTACAACTTTAGATGTGAACAAAAAGTAAAATGATACCTTAACATTACTGTTGATATGAAGAGTGGTTGGGAATGAGTACAAACATGCTATCATGTACTGCATTTGTACTGTTCTATCCACATCTATTGTGTGTTTTTGTGTTGTTGTGTGGCTTACCTTTACGAAGAGTTCAATCTTCGGCTCCTCGGCCATCTTTCTTTCTCGGTTTCTGTCCACTGATGTCCACCTTCCGCTGCTGGTTCTACACACTGATTTCTTTCAGTCACTGCTGATAGAAAGACAAGACAGAGTTGTGATAGCGATAGTGATGGCAGTTTCCTGACACACACCCTATTACACACTTTTGTTTTTTTGTTTTTTTTTAAGAAAGTACGTTTACTGAAGGATATACTCACACTGGTGACCACAGTCAGCACTGGATGCAAGAACAGTACTTTATCCTCCCTCCACCTGTATTGTTTTATTCCTCTGTTGTGCACCTGTTTCTGTTTTTTGTTCATCTAACACCACACCTCTCAAGCAACAAGAGACAGCGCACACCTCCCCTGGAGTAACCAGTTAGACAAGCAAATCTGGATCTGTCCTTACTTCCAGCAGATTCTCTTGATAAAATCTGTCCCCGTCAGTCTGTCCGGTCTGACTCTGTCCAGCCCTGGTTTGCTCCCTATGCAGCAGAATAAATCCTTTAGAAGTGAGTGGATGAAAAAAGTGGACTGGTTATGTAGTTTGCTTGCGCTGACATATATGGTGTGCTGCTGTAACGTCTCTATCCTGCTGCGTTCCAAAAGATTTTAGAAACCAGAACGTTTGGTCTCTTCATTCCGGTGTTTTAGGTCAGGTTGCAACCACTGCCTGATATTGTAAAGCGCCAGAAAAATCCTCCACATCAAACCTAGGTACCTGTTGGTGAATCCCATTTTGCACATTGTGGCGCTGCCACGCTGGAGCAGGAAAGAGTGCCACAAAGGTGGATTTACACTCTTTGCTCTTTGCATGTCTTTGCCCACATTTTCCCCCGTTCACTATTCACTTTTCTAGCTGCTGATCATCATTCACAACTGCCAGAAACTGCTCTAATGTAGCAAGTATTCACCAGTGACACGGTCAAGTATGTTCAGGGTGCAAGCTCAAGGAGTGAGATCAAGATCACAACCTAGAAAGAAGCAGATAAGAGTAGATGCGACGCGAGCCCCGCGACATTGTATCATTCCACAAGGGAGGAAGAGAGAGAGAGGAAATCAGAAGGGTGTGACCTGTTTTGTCAGTCATCTGTGACTTTGTGCTGAAGTCACACACTTAAGTTTAATTAAAGCAATTCACTGTTTAGGATACTGTATATTGTCTTATTTCGTTTCGCCTATCTAACAGAAAGCTGTCCTGCCTTTGATTCACTCAGATATCCCTGTTCACACTAAAGGAACAATTCTTTGAATCCACACCTACAACAATCTGTGTCAAAAGTATCAAAATCTCACAGCCTTTAACCTCTCCTTTTCTTCGCATGCATTTGCAACAGTTTTTGTGTATTCAGGAAAAGTAGTTCTTCACTTCGGTTTAAGCAGCTTTTTTTTTACACACAACAACTATGGTGTGCAAAAAGTGTTTCTAAGAAGCAGAACAAAAAACAAGCATGTTATATGAAGAAATTGTTTGAGGAGGCATATAAACACTCCTAGTGGTTTCATTTATTTGTAGGGTATGACTGTCTTGAAAGTGATGTTCCTTTCTCACGTTGCTTCATTTGAATTGGTTGCAGAAGCACGCAGATGGAATGTATTCAGTACTTGATCATCTACGAGATAGTCTACAAATATTTTTTACAAAATTATTTCCAATGATGTTAATTCAGGTCAAAGAAACCGGTAAAAAAACAAAAACAAACAAAAACCAGCTACTGGGTCAACAAAGCAGGCAAAAGCAGCAAATCTGTCCTCAGCATGTGGAAATGTCAGGTATAAGCAGTGAGGTGGTGGCTGGGAAATGGGCAGATTTCAGTCAGGTCATTGGGACTGTTGCAGAGTCTACAGGCAAGGAAAGGCAAGATTTATAGAAATGTATGTCATAAAGATGCACACTGAGCGTATTGAGAAAGATGATAGTAGGACATAGGATTTAACTCCAATCGCAAAGGAGTTTTTATTCCCAAGATGCTCAGCATATAAAGAAAATAGATGTATATAGCTAAAGTAATATATAATATCAAAAGTCATTTTGACACCAGACTCTGCACGGACCCTGAGGGGAGGGGGGGGGGGTCTCTTTTTGTAATTAAACTAATGTTCTTAGAAGATGTGGGAACTTGCCTACATAACATTTAATTTCTTCTTATTAGACCAAAGACACATGAACCTGTTGGGAGGTCAATGCCTGGAGTGGGTCAGAGGTTAAGGATAAAGAAAATTAGCCGTTAAAAAAGGCAGACAAATCCTTCCCAGAGGGGTCCAGAAATCCCACTGAGAACCACCAACATGCAGAAGTTTGCTGAGCTGGTGATGTGTTGATAAGAAGTAAAAGAGCGACCTCTACGGCTCAAATTCAAGATGAGCCATGAAAAAAATTTCTTTTTGCAGCAGTCCACATGATTCAGAACACTAGTGCACATATTCACACATGCACAGTTACATATTTTAAACTACAACTAGACTATTTGCAATTCTTTCTGGATCAAACACAGAAGAAAACAACTAAACAAAAGGCGGTGAACTCTGGATTTTACTTGACTGTGTTGGTTAATGAAGAAACTGTCGTAAAAACCAATACAGGTAATAACAAAGAATAAAGACGAATATTCTTGAAGACAAATAATGCAATTTGAGAAGTCAAAGGAGAGAAAGTGAAGCAGTTACTATAGCATTTTAAAAAGAAAAGAAAGAACATAAGTGAGAGACAAAGACATTTTTCTATGATCCTTCTTCTCTTTCACTTGTTCACCACTTCTTACTGCTGCTTATTAATTTCTTTGATTGACAATCAATGATAACCCCTTTACCCCTTACTGATGCTCTAAGCACAGCCTTTGCAAATAGAAGATTCAGCAGATCCAGGCCCTTAGCTTCACTTTTGTTTTGCGTATTAATTGAAGGAACATTTGCAAACTCGTTCTGCACAGCAGCGCAGGTGCTGGGCAGAAATAGGGGTCTGCAAAAGAGGCTGTTTTTACAATCTTCACCATACAGCCCTCTTCCCTGATTATGACTCACTTGTGTGTGAGCTCCCTTGTGTAACCCCCCATCTTCATTTATCATACTTAACACTTCCTCTTTCCACAGCAGGGCACACATGCAGCTTCTTGAACATGCTCAGTTTTTCTTATAGAGTGGGACGCCAAAGATTTAAAGGAGAAAAACTGCTTCATTTTGATGACCAGAAAGCAGGAATTTGGACTTAGAAAGAGGTTGGGACCGTGTGGCACTTTTTTTTTTGTTATCTAAGTACATATCCAGCGAGATATCTGAGAGCCACACCTCTGATTCTCTGAAAGGGTTTATATTTTTGGATCTCCAGCACTTCGTTTACAAGTTTACCATCACATTTCTACCAGCGGCAACCAGAAAATGTTTGTGGTGACTGAAGACAGAAGAGAAACCGCTCATCTCATCATCAGGTTAGTGGAGGAGGCTTCGGAGGCTTGCGTCTTTCTGGTCAGTGTGGTTCAATTGAACTTTCTTGATGAGTGTATCTTCTTTCTAAATCCATCTATTTTTAAGTTTTCGTGCGCGTGTGCGTGTGTGTGTGTGTGTGTGTGCGCGTGCAAAATATACAACCTTTTCTTGTTAAATCTCCCAGCTTGCATTTCATTGACTACTAGCAATAAATAAACACATTAATGGTTAAAAGTGCACAGCTGTGATATTTTAACGAGTCGGTAAGAACAGCAAAACCTTTCACAACATCCTGTAGTTGGTCCTTACGGTAAGGGCGGACTGTTTTGTAAGAATAATGTTATTTACCACACATTTTGGCATAAATTTTGAAATAATAAATATGTCATATAATAAATATAAATGCACATGTTCTTATGAAGGAGGCTGGGTTTTTTTTAGATTTGTTTTTGCAATATATGCTCTCTTCCTCTGTCTTCCAAATGTACAAAATAAGTTTGCGATAACTTTGATAACTTTTTGTTCCCATTCACGTGTAATTATTGAACTTCTTCATTTTCCTACACAAACTGAAATTCTGTAGTTTTGTGTCTTGTGTTTTGCAAAATCCCATTTCCTTAATTTTGCATTTCACAGCGTCGCATTTCACTACACGGAAATATTAAGGTTTCACACACAAAAAAAAGAGCACACTGGTTAAGCAAATTAGATATTTTTCTTCTATATGAATATATAGAAGATGTGTATTAAACATGATCACATATTCATATAAATTACATAGGATTTAGGTTTAAAATTTAACATGTGATGCAAAATATTATTAACTAAAATGTTTTTGCATTGCATTTGTTCAAACTTCCACCTTGTTATTTGTAACTCAGCTTGCGTCACCTGCACAGTTTCTTGATTCTTTTCTTTCTTTCGGACATTAGAGGAGTGATTAACCAAATAACAACAGTAAGATAAGTATACTGTTTTATAAATGTTGACTGAAAGGGTTTTTCCCCTGTTTGTAAAGTAATATTTAATTTGCTTTCTGTTTTTGTATGACCTCCTTTTTTTTGGTTTGTCCATATAAACTAAATGACAGGAGAGGTGCTGATCTCAGTAGGAGGTGGTGAATCGTCTTCATACTGGAAGCCATACGTTAAGTTGAAGTCACTAATGGTGAGTCCCCCGAAACTCTGATGACTGAATACAGCAGGTTTTTATTACTTTGCAGAAGTTTACAGTTTTACAAACACTGAAATTCCAGTTAGGTGTTGTTATGTGTATTTTTGCTTTTGCGTTCAAAAAGTACCTCCTATCTCTTTTTCCTAACCTATTTTCCTCGACATCGATGAAAACGTCATCGATGTCGAGGAAAGGTGGGTGGGGGAACTGATGAGCACAGGAAAAGAGAAGAGAAACAGAACGAACTTACACTATTCTCCTGAACAATGTGACGCCGGATGTCCGCCGTGTTGAAACTACAAAATGCAGGATATATGGACTACAAAGTGCGCATCTTAATTCACCGCAACGTGTTCTAACCCTGTTGTTTTATGCGGGTCATTTAAATGAGAAAAGTGTGTGAAAAATATTCTTTATTTTAAAGAAAGGGGAATATTTGGGCCCAGGTTTATTAACATCTACAGCAGCGCAAACCCTTCTTTTTATGTTAAAAGCTTCTAGATTTACTAAAGAGGGTTAAATGGCTCAATGTGAGCGCAGTGCCAAAAAACTATCTGTCCTAAAACATTTCCGCTGAGTGTTTAGTGTTTATTGCCCCTCAGTAACAGAGATTTTACTGAAACAGAGCAGAAATTATGTGAACTGAGCTTCTTTTTCTCAGCAGTGCGCACACGGCAGCGACTGAATCTCTGCTGAATCTGTAAGGAATAGAAGTTAAATGTCGGAAGATGCAGCAGTTAATGAAACAGTGTTAGCGTGTTACATTAATGCCTGGATGTTGCAATGTGCACATTTAAAAATTGTTTTACACAGGTTGCACAGTAACAGGAAGGGACAGGCTCATAAATAATATTTTATGTACTTCTGCACATCGTAGACTAGTTCTTATTTAGCGCTTTTCTACTCTGATTGAGCACTCAAAGCGCTCATACAACCCATTCATACAAGCACTTGGGGTTCAGTATCTTGCCCAAGGATACTTTGGCAGGCAGTCTAGAGCAGCCAGGAATCGAACCGCCAACCTTCCAATTAGTAGGTGCTCTACCTCCTGAGCCACAGCCACCCACTTCATTGCAAGTTTTGGTATGCCAATTTGGAATCCCTCTAAAGGTTAAACAAAATGCAGCATATTAATGTCCCCTGGGAGGAAGACAAAAACAAACAATTGAGATTATCTTATCGCAGGGGAAAGGAAGAAGGGAATTTGGGGCACAGTTTGCAACTCCATTGATTTCAAGATTTTCTCATTCCTCTGCAGCGACAAACTTGTCTAGATACAAAGTGCACGATCTGTTTTATTGGCTAAAGCGGTGAAGAAGACAGCTCGTGAGCAGTGTGGCTGTGTTGTGGGAATGCAACAGTGGATGATTAATGCAATCATCAATAACGACGACAAGGACGAGGATTTAAATAAGCTTCTCAGTTGGATCATGCCAAGTTGTCACTATGGCAGGAGTCACTGTGCAGAGGGACACTCGGCTGTACTTGACACCTCTGCAGCGTGACTCTCTGGAATTGATACCGAGGCTTCCTCATGTTCGGGTAAATTCTTAGACTCATCGTTCTTCTGGGACTCACGGGGCAGGTGAACCGCCTCTGAATGACTGACAGAGGCTTGTTTAATTGAAAGCCACTGGAGATCTGCCCAGCGATTTCTCCTTCATTCTCCTCTCATTGATGTTTTCAGAGTTAAATATGCCAAAACCTGAGGTGACACTGGTTTATTTTGGAAATGCCTACATCACTGTTGCTTGTTTTTGAGCCACTATTTTGCGCTGCTCTCGGTAGAATGCTCGTTATTACTGAAGTGAATTGGTTGCATCTTTCCAAATAAATCATAGCGGTTTGTCAGTAGATCTCCCTGCGACTGCAGCATCACAATGATTTGTCCGCTTAGTAAATATGCCCCATAGCATATAACATTAAATACATTTTAATTTACTTATATTTACCTGCTGTAATCTAGTGCAACTCTTCTCCTCTCCCCTTGTTTTGGATTTCTGTGACTGCAGTAAAATTCCCTCCATCCAGCACTGATCCCAGCTGACCTGAAGTTAAAATTTATTTCCTAAAGGCTGCAATACATTAACAAACCCTATTTGCTAATTATACACAACCTCAAACACACCTTAATCCGATTTATTTAAGTTCTTTAGAGTGCTTATATAAATCTATGTTCTTCATGCAAACAACTCAACCAGTAGTTTTTAAAGGAAGCATTGAAGCCTCCTTCCTTAGCGTTTGCAGAACTGAAACAGCTGTTATTATGGCCGCCACGCAAATACTACTGGAACCACTATTTGCACTCACCCATAGACTCCGTAACGATCAGCAAACCGTATCCGGGTGGGAGTCCACTTGCACGGCAGGATCCAAAAGGGATAAGGATCACAGATTCAGACCGGATCAGAACCAGATCCAGCTCATCCCGTCAGGATCCTTTTCAAATCCGTTCATAGTGGCATATTTTTTTCCCGACACGAGCTGCATTCCTTCTTCAAAATCGCTCATCTTTCCAAAATGATACTGAAATATCTCAAATCTAGATGACCAAAGCTTATACATTTCGGATATTATATTATATATTAATTATATATTAATTATAAGATAAATATAATTTTTCTGCTCTTGTCTCTGTAGTCTGTCAAAGAGAGGGGAAAATCCTTAATATAGTCAACTCAGGCTGTGAATACACCAGCACCTGTTGTTCAAACCTTCTGTTTGTGAGGGGTGGTCAATGAGAGAAAAAAAAATAACAGAAGTAGTAAAGTGGAATTTTATGTGAACTGATTATTGATACAATTACTGGCAGTTCACAGGATTGCAGTTTGGTAAAACTGTGCAGTATAAGCCCTGATCTTACACCTGAATGGAATTTTCACTTCTGCTATAGTGTTTCTTTTTATATCTGTTCACGGCAAATAGTGAAGCCACCAAAAACAAAACAAAACCCAAAACTAATGTGTTCCTTCTTTTCTTATGGCAGGAGTGTCACATGAAACAGATAGTATGCAGTTCTATGAAGAGGCTTTTCATCCTCCCTTTTCTCTGTGTTTTACCACTGGGTCTCCTCAATGGATGGCTGAGTAGACCTCTGACACCTTTAAGTCCTAACAGCAAAATTGCAAATTTGACCATCCTGCTGTGGTACTGGCCCTTCAGCAGGCCATTAAACCTGAGTGGTGATATTTGCTGGAATCTCTACCGTATCCCTCACTGTACACTGGTGGACCAGCGCTCCTACTTCCCCACAGCTGATGTTGTGGTGTTCCACAACAGAGAGCTGGAAGTGGGCCTCCACAAGCTGCCCATTGACCTCCCACGGCCACAGGGCCAGAAGTGGGCATGGATGTCCCTGGAGGCCCCTGCTCACAGTGGAAAATTGCATCAGTATGCAAATATATTCAACATGACCATAACCTACAGGAGGGATGCTGATGTCAGTATACCCTATGGTGAGCTGCTATGGAGGGAGGCTAAAGAACATTTGGATGAAGACAATTCATTAAACAAGAGCTCTCTGGTTTGTTGGGTGGTCAGCAACTACAAGAGCCACCACAAAAGAAGCCAAGTGTACAGGAACCTCAGTGCTTCAGTCCCTGTTGCGGTTTACGGGCGCTGGACGAAGAACCGTCTTCCCTCTTCAGAACTTTTACCTACAATATCTCGCTGCTACTTTTATTTGGCTTTGGAGAATTCACTCACTAAAGACTATATCACAGAGAAGCTGTGGAGGAATGCTTACAAAGGCGGGTCTGTTCCGATCGTCCTGGGACCACCTTTAGCTGATTACAAAGCTGTGGCACCACCGAATTCTTTCATCCATGTTGATGAATTTGCATCAATGAATGAATTGGGAAAGTATCTACAACAGCTTGCAGATGATAAGAAACGCTACAATGAATATTTTACCTGGAAAAAACAGTGGAGAGTGAAGCTGTACACAGACTGGAGGGAAAGACTGTGTAATATCTGCTCAAAGCACAAAAGTTTACCAAAGCACAAAGTTTACTCAGACCTGCACGCATGGGCCAATGCTAGCACTTGAGCTTAAATGTTTGTAGTTGATTGTTTTTGTTGACATGTTCTCAATTTGCAGACATCGTGACATAATTCCTTGAATTACTTTGAAACTGAAGGAGAAATTTTACTGGCAAAAATCTGAAATGTATCTCAGAACATTGTGGAAATATGTTTATACGCACACAACTTACACACTGAACTGCAGCTGCTATATAAGAAAGACGACCAAGTGATCTAACACTGAGCTCCCAAGCACTTTATCCCAACACTTTAAGGTTAAATAACCATTTAGCATTTGGGAAATAAGAAAAGGATGTCCTGGAGACCTGTGCAGGGTGCAGCCTGCCTCATGACAGAATCAGGCTCCAGCCCACCTAAAACCTCATTGTAGAAATGTCTTCATATGCACTGCAATATAACTGCTACATGACTAAGTTATCTGATGGCACTTTATCACAATGCCTTAAGGTTAAAAACCATTTAGCATTTAGAGATATAGGAAAAGGGTGTTTAACTTAATTGAGATGTAAATACAATTTAACAACATAGCTGAAGAATGAAAGTTGTGCCTTGTCCTTGCTTCATTTTAACTTTTGTCTTACCTGCAATTAGCAAGAGAAAGCCTCCAGTTCTACATTACTGTAACTACCATAGTAGTAACTGTGATAAATCAAGTACTATTTGTAGTTTTTATATTGCCAAATAGAAGTGTTCAAATATTCAATGATATAAAGAGTCAGATGTGACCGTGTGTTTGTAGTTTACCTGCAGTGCATTTGGTTTAATAGACAAAGCATTTACATTGTGGGAACTTTTTCCTAATAAATGATTTCATGCAAAAACGTCTCATTAATGGAAACTATGATAACACTGCTTCCACATACTGCGCAGAGATGTTTTCAGTTGCTGTAATGACCAAGCTTCTCAACATGATCAACTTCCCCAGTCAAGGTATTAAACCAAGTTCAGCTGCAAACCATTTACACTGTAGTGAGGGTTCATTAAAATGAAGAGCCATTCATTTCTTTTCACAGGATTTATTGCGGGGGAGAAAAAAAACGGGCAAGTCAATAGATTACGTAGACAAATGATTACAAACAAATTTTTTTTAAGTGAAAAATGTCACTATTCCAGATTTTCAATATATTAAACAATTTAGTTTTGCTAAAAACTAACAGCTAAGGACTAAAAGTCATGATTGCACCCTCAGTAAATGACTCAAGTCAGTAAATTGAGCTTGTAATCAACACTGAGGTAACCTGGGCCAAAAATAAATTATAGCAGTACAGAGTGTTCCATTGTTTGACAACTTAAAGCTGATTCTGCTAATAATTTTATTGTCACCTAGGGACTTCCTGATGTATGTTGAAGTTGGAATGACATTTAACATTGTTTTTAGGGTTGTTTTTTTTTTTTAAAGCAAATTAAAAAACAAAATCATCAAAGTAATTTCAAACAGAATGAGACTCGACTTATGGTCGTCAGTCAACAACATGTAACCTTAACAATTAATAAAAAAAAAGGAATCCTACAAGAGTTTCTATGAGTTGAAAATAGCAGGTAATACAATTCTGCTAATCATCTGAGTAAATATGAACGAGAACAAGTAAAAAAGGGTAACAATGAATTTGCCATGTTCCTTAAAAATATTACATTCAAACCCACTCGAGGGCTTTTGGAGGTTTGTTCTCTTTTTGGTGAGCTTTTACGACCACAAGGGAAAAATGCAAGTTTCGTAATACAAATAAAATTCGACAGCTAAAACTACCATTTAAAAGAAGCATAAAATTGGGACAATTGAATCATTTAAGAGCACTTTCTGTTGCAGTGATAGTTTAGACAAATACTACAGATGCGCTCTTCAGACATGACACAGAAGTATTGCACAAGCATTAGCTAAACTGTCAAAATTGAATACTGTTTAAGGAGGTGTCCCTCACGGTATCATTCCCTTGCTTTTCCCTTGTTGGCACCACAGAAAGCCTACCCAGACTTTTGCTCAGTACCCTGGCTCAAAGCATTCATATAACCCCCATCTTCATTTCACATCTGGACCATAAATCACAGCACCTAATCTGCTCTAAACCTGCAGGTTAAAGCCTATGGAATGACTGCAAAAAGCACAGACATGCCAAAAAAAATTACACAATTATTTAACATCCCCTTTTGGCATCTGAAGTCAAAGCACTTCAAGGCTGCAGAAGGAAACCACTTTGATCTCACCCTTTTCAAATCGCACAATTCACAGATATGATCAGATGGCTTGCATTCGTAGTGCTTCCTTTCCAGTGTGAGTTGGGGTTTGGGCAGAGGTTTGGGAAGGCAATCTGTGGCCCGCTTCATCTACTCGGGTGCCCAACCATGCTGGGATGCAGGGGTTGCTTCATCACATCAGGCCTGGGAAGCTGGGGCATGTAGAGTGTGGGAGGATGGCCTCCAGGGAAACTGGGGGCTGGGTAGGCCTGAGGAGGAATGGGAGGAGAACTCTGCTCGTAGAGCTGGCCTTCTAATTCCTCATCCAGCGGCAAGGCCAGGCGTTTCCCCTTCTGTCTGCGGTTGCAGAACCACACACGTACCACCTGAAGGGAAAAAAAAAAAAAAAGTTACTCAAAATGTGACCAAAAGGAGACTCTTGATGAGAACAAGTATGTGCTTACTTACATCTCTCTCCAGGCCCAGGTCACTTGAAATGTGTTTTATGGCTTGGGTGTTTGGCTTGGGACACTTCATAAAGTAGGACTCAAGAGCAGCACGCACTGCCCCCTCCAGGCTGGTCCTCCGCTTCCTTTTTCTGGCATCGACAAAAACTCGTTCCATCTTGTACATCTGAGGAAGCAGAAACACGTTCGTGAAAGGTTTAGGATCGCCATTACAGTACGTGTATACATCTCAGGTCAGGGTAGTGCTCATCACTACACATCATAACAGTTTGCTATGATTTAGGCTTGCTCAGCTCGAAGTGATAGCTAGGCCTGAAAGCCCAAGCAGTAACAAGTTTGCCGATCAGCTGTGTTCTCATAAACTAGTTTTGAAACTTACATCCTGAGGATTTTCAGAGTTCTCTGCCTCATCCAGCCATTTCTGCAGAAGGGGCTTCAGCTTGCACATGTTCTTGAAGCTCAATTGCAGAGCCTCGAAACGGCAAATGGTGGTCTGGCTGAACATTTTACCTTCCACATGGGACAAAAGAAAAATAAAAATAAAAAAAGAGAAAGAAGAGAAAAAGAATTGGATGAATTCATCAAGTCCAGTGTGCCAATCTTAAGATAAACAGACATGTCATGATCAAGTAGTATACAGAATCTGGCCATTAGAATCAAATCTACCAACATTTACCAACTCTGACCTAAGATGTTTCAACAAAAAAGGGGCTAAAGTTACCATAAAGGCTTCCCAGAGAAAGGCCAACATCTGACTGGGTAAAACCCAGGGTGATGCGTTTGTGTTTGAGCTCCCTGGCGAATTGCTCCAGCTCTTCGGTGGAAAGAGGCTCCTGTAAGAGTTTAAGAATAAATCTCAAAGAAACAACTTAGTCTGAAATCTTTTTTTTAATATAAACAAGACCCTGAGAAATATGCCCATTGTCAAAATTATCATGCTTTAAACACAAAAGCAAAGAGACTTACCTCAGGGTCCTTGCACTGTCGCCCGGAGGACCCACCATTTCGTCTGGAGGAGGTCGACTTCTGCAGTTGGGCCTCGGGCACAGCCTGGGGTGTGCTGACGCTGAAACATGCGTTCCCGGGAAGCCCGTTGCTCGGGGGTGAAGGGGACAGCGATGGGGAAGATGCCGAGGTTGTTGAGGAACTTTGGCCACTGCTGCCAGGTGATGAGAAGGACCAGAAGGACGGGCTCCAGGTCCCGGTCCTTGCGTAGAATAATCCATGGGGCATCTCGTTGGAGGCTTGAGGGGTCAGGTACTGCTGAACTTTAGCGTCGGCTGAGTAGTCCTCACGGGCGCTCTTCTCCATCTTTATTTCTGGTAGTTTGATTTGCTCTCCCGCCTCGGCTTCGATGGCACTAAGGTTTATAGGCTGGAGTGCTGTGGATACGCCAGATAATTGGCCTGTGTAGTCTGCAAAGGGATACCAGTGCTTGGGTTGCCCAAAATCTCCAGGCTGTAGCTCAGAGGTCCTGTAGTCGGTGGAGACGGATGGAAACGGGAAAAAAGTCTGCGCGGATGTCGACGCGATACTACTGTAACAGCTTTTGTTGTAAAGGCGGCTCGGATCTGGCAAAACACCGTGGGGTACCTGAAAGGAGGTACTGCTACCAAAACCCTCCTGACCCAAAAGCTGCGCGCACGGGTTGGAGCGGCTGAAGTCATAAGGCCGGCTTTGGTAGTCGGGACTCTGCGAGCTTTCAGACATTTTCTAAAAAGTCGAGCAAGCCTGGCCTAAGAACAAGCGCGCTTCCAAAAGTTGGAGCAAGGTTTTGTTTGTTTGTTTTAAAAATAGCTTCTCTGTTTCAGGATTTAGAAGATAAAAATAAACCAGCACCAAAGAAAAGATGTGCACAGCTGAAGGCCTAAGCTGCGTTGTGATACAGCATAACCACTAATATATGAACGGCCTAGTCTACAAAGCTTTGTCCTCACCACTGCTAATCTACCTTCAAGCTCAAATGCGTCTCCGCTCCCAAGATTTCGCTTATCTGCGCCGCGGGTGTCAGTATCACTATCGTCTTTCAGCCAATCATCGCTCATTGGCCGGCTTTGTTGATTGCGCACAGCTGAAGGTGCATTTGTAAATGACCTTGACTCCTCCCAAAGAAGTGGGCGTATTTTCACCTAAACCTATAAGTTATTTTTGGCATAGTATTGATACTTCATGTATGTAAAGACAATATATTTTAAACTTAGGCTATTACTTACATTTAAGAAAATACAAATTTAGTTATAAGCACTGCTGTAAAAGCGCAGGTCACTGTTCCTGTAAAAACAAAAACAAACAAACAAAAAAAAGACACTTTAGCATCTTAATTTGCTCACTTCATACATGAATTATAATGCATCGGTTCTTTAAATTATTCTCCATTAAGGAGATGGCTTTGACATTAAAATTTCTGTCCCAGAAGCTTCAGTCGGGCCTGAATCAATCCATTTAACTAAATAACAATGTCATCCAGATTAACTGATGAAGCAGATTAACCTAATCAACCAGGCCAAATGTAATTTTAAACAAACAGAAGTCAGGTACCTCATGGCTTTAAGAACGCTCTGATAAACTGCTCATAAATTAGGCAACAGGTACATAATGGAAAGAAAAATGGTTTATGGCTACTTGAAATAATAATTTCCCACCCATTGGAGATAAAGACATGTTCTACCTTGCTGTGGAAAGCTTCTTTCGGATGAAGTAGTGAGAAAATATTCATGCCCATGGCACCTTTTTACAAAGTGTATGTTTTCACTCGTTTTTATGTTCTCATTGTTTTAAAGCAACTGACTATAACCCCAAACTAAATCTACTGGAGCTGTTAGATATTTGTCTTTAAAAAAAAAGGGGAGGGGGGGGATTTACCTAAGTAAAGCAGACAACTTTTTTTTAAATTAAATTTACTTTAAAACAAGTAGGTCCAAATATTTGAGTCTACATTTGGGCCACGGTGAGCTAGAAGGTTAAAGGAAAATGTTACAGTTACGGCTGCTTTTTATGTTGAGGTTCTTATCAGATTCCGAATGGGAAAAAACAAGCTTAACCATAAACCCATCCACAGAACTCAAAGTGAACTTCTCCCATTCACCCCCCATCAATGGCTATTCAAAAGCCCAGGGCAGATGCGCTCTCCCCCCAGCGCGAATCGCTGGCCGCAGATTGCAGCAGGAAGACGCACTGCGGGAAGGGAGTGGGGGGTGCAATTGTACGTCGAGGTCCTGGGGCGCCCCGGGGGTTTCAGATCCCGGGTTGCGATGGTCGGCCATTAGCTCCTTTTCACATTGAAACAAAAAGTCCTCAAGCCTTTGATTCGGCCCCACACCCACCACCCCCACTAGCCCTCTATCATCTGAGACATCATCCTGAAGTTTCGATGGAAGTTTCTCTCTGGTCTGCAAGTCCTTCTGCAGGCATTAACTCTGATACGGCCTAAAGATCCAAAACTGGCCGAGCTGTCTGCAGGCTATATAATCAAGTTCTGCTGGAATGCAATTTGCATATGTAGATGCATGTATAACATTCTTTCCCCTTGTGGTTTCTTATGATGAACTGATTCATGGCTTGAGAACTTTTTTATTTTTAAGGGCAGTCTTAGAGGCATACCTGTATTTTCACAATACATTGTTGAATAGTAAAATACAGGAAAATATTATATTTACACCTCAAACTCATATCATGACTTTCTTGGTGGTCCATATGGTCTAATTTAAGAAGTTCTGGCAAACAGAATTTTTTTTTTCTAAAATCAGCTCATCATGCTACAGTATAACCAACAGATAAGCGCTTACAATCTTTGCGGAGACTGCAAGAGCCAAGTCAGTGGTGTAAAAGACATCAAATGCCAGCTATACAAGTATTGTTCTGGGTACATGGACTTGGGAGAATAATTGTCATGCAAAAGACAAACACAGCAAGAGAGATAGGCTGGGCTAGAGAGAGAAAGGGATAACAGAGCACAGAGCTCTCGGGGTGTCCAAAGAAAAGGAGTGTTGGTGGTGTTTTGGGGGTGGTGGTGAGGGGTGTCAGTGTTGAATGGCTCAGTACAGTGAGGAGGAGATGTGTGAGAGGAGCATCCAAGGATTTAGCTGAGCCCCACCCCCCTCAAAGGTCTCAGATCTTGTCTTTAGTTCTCCTCAAGAGGTCTCTTCAAGACTCATCAGAGCCCTTCAGCACAATCAGAGGAGGGGAGAAAGTAACAGATAAAAGAAAGCCCTCTGATAGGGTGGCGGTGTGAATGTTGCACATCTCAAGTGATCACATCTGTGAAAACACCCAAATTTGAGCAACATGTCTCAAATACATGTAAGAGTATCAGGATTTAGTTGTGCAAGTGTACTTGTTTTCTTTTTTTTTCTCACCACATCTTCCTCATTTATCTAGATATTTGTTAGATAAAGAGGGGGCTGTGTCATTTTCAAATAGTGGTAAATATGCACTTCTGGAAGATCTTTGTGGTAGAATTTGGTGTCTTCTTTGGGTAATTCTTGCAAGTTATAAGACCTCTGTGAGTAATGGCACTGTTCTTGAGCCCAACGCCCCCACCCCCACCCACAAAGCACAACCAATTAGAAATGTGATTGTTTAATTCAATTTTTTTCAATAATAAAAATGTAATCAGTGAACTTAAAAATCTTATAATAAATCTCAGTTACTGCGTTCAGATTGCTACTGATTTAATTAGTAGGAATCCAAAATCCGCCCTTCCTGTTGAGCAACAGTATGATCTCTCACAAACAAGTCTGATGGCTTTTTGATTTTCTCCCCAACAGCCCTGCCTTTAACACCCATGTTCACACGCCTCCACCCACTCAGGTTTTCATCCCAGGGCTGATGGCTGCCTTCCTCTTGCCATCCACCAGCAAGCACAAAGAGCTTTTAATGGCATTTGCATACATCTCAACAGGAGCAGAAGACTGACAGCACCCCTCCCCACACACACGGAAATTCAGCCACAAACACAAAACCCACAAACAGCTCCTTCTCTCACACACACACACACACACACACACACTTTATGAGTGTAGTCAAGGTAAAAACAAAGGTCAAACAGGACTGAGGCAGAGAGGCAGCATTGAATATGTCATGCTGCCAGGTTAAAGGAGAATATTTCTAAGTGCTTAAAATGAAATTAAAAATTCGTTTTTCAGATTTTTTTTTTTTTAGTAATATGATCTTTAAGTTGACTCTATGTTTTAGTTGTGGATTTTTCATCAGAATGCAAAATAAAGTTTGGTGGGTTTTGGTGTTTGGTTGCACAAATTTGTTCTTTGTTTAATCTTTGTACTGAGTGTCCAGGAAGACAGTCTCTTTAGGCAGAGGCCTCCACATGATCATGTGTACATCTTTAATTCTGATGCTTCAATATTAAATGTTCTATTTTTCTAATTTAACTGTTTCAGGTCTTTTCCTTCACAATACAACGAACACGTTAACACATCCATGTTTATGTGCTGCAAGAGAACAATCAAAATGCTCGCATTTTCTGATGTGTTATCAAAGAAAAAAGGATTTTTTTTGTATTTTCTATGATTTGTTTCCTTTTTCCAGGTGAACTCAGAGATACAAAGGCAGAAGACCCATATTTATTGTGCATCTGGACTAACTTTCTTTAAAACTGTAAAATAGTGCATTGGCTTTGGCAGATTGTGTGCTCTCCTAGTACCCATGAAGGTTTCACTTAAAAAGTACCTCTAGTGTGACTCAGGTGAGGGACCACTGTTCTTCATCTTTTTCATAATTTCCCTGTAATTTACATACTAAAAATATCTAAAAGATGCATTACACACGTAAATAAATAACTGCAACACTGTGCAAAAAATCTTGAGCCACACCTTAATGCTTTTTATTTTTCTAGCAAAATGGTCCCCAAAACCACTGGCTGAATGCAGCCCCAAACCATGTTAGAGCCTCCCCTGTTTTACAGACTCACTGTTGTACCTCTCTCCTGACCTTCTCCACACATATTGACAATGAGACCATTTCTGACGAGGCTTCGGCAAACAGTAGATGGATCAACTGAAGAGCCAGATGTATTTCTCAGGTTCTGTGTCAGGTCTTTGCTGGATTTTCCCCCCTGTTTCTTAAGGACATGACTTTCAGATACTGCTCATCTGCTGTGAACAGTGTTTTAAGGCCTGCCTGCCACTTCTTCTTTTATTGGGGATCATTTATTGGACTCAGGAGCAGGACCACACCTCATACATGCCCCTTTTGTTTCTATGACTAATACATGTCTTCCTGTACTACAGGCTGTTTCTTCTCATTTTCATGCCCCACCTCCACTCCCCTTTCTCATTTCTCACAGTTCTCATTTGTACCCAGGGATCTGCCCTGCCCAGCCCAGGAGCTGCTGCCAGTCCCCACGGTTTGAGGCCTCCCTCAAACCGCAATCTCAAGCTTAGATTTAAGCTTATTTCATCTGCTATTCGCATTCAAGAAAAATTGTCAATCTAATAGAGGATGTTGTCCCTGCTAGTAAATCCTCCATTTTTCCAGTTTCCAGGTAAAGGGACTGGACTGAAAATGAGTGAAAAAGCAGCCAATGCCCAAAGAAAATCTTATTATTCAAATTATTACTCAAAACCACTTTAGAAAATTTCAGGAAAGTCTGGCTCCTTGGAAGCAAAATATTGAGGGGTGGCCAAGACTTCTGCACAATAGTGTATTACCAAATGCAAGTGGAATACAATGATACCCACAAAAATAACAGGCTAAACAACATCCATTATGCATGTGGTAAAAAGTTTTAATTCCAATAGTTAGTCTGCATGTACAAATATCTATAAAAAGTGAACGCTATCACTCTTTTTATGTACAATTTGCAGCATGAGGTTAACTTGGGACTGCTAAGAGGCAAGAGGAACACCACAAGACAGAGATATTTACCACCTACACATCTATCAGTATAGCCTGTCTCCAAAATTTCATTCTAGTGCTCGGAAGTCACTTTTGCTGTACATTTGTCCTGCAGCAACAGGATGCATACATACAGGAGGCAGAAAATTCATTGCAGCATTGCCATGTTTCAAACACTAAACAATCAAACCATGCAAAATACATCACTGAGTACTTTGTTTTCATTTCTATTCAGTATATCTATAATCTTAAAAATCTTCATGTGCAGCTTATATGGACATAAATAAAATTAACAACACTAGCAGTAACATTTTTAATGCTAAACCTTGTGTTGTGGTAGGGAGTTTTTTTTGCAGAGTTCTCCCGGGTATCTGTTAGGAACTGCGATTTAGCCTTTCATGACAAAATGAGGGAGGGCAGCTATTTTTCAGCGTATTTATTTGTGTCTGTGTGGTACACATTTCTGCTATTGTATCATATTCTTTGGAAACAGCTGCAGAAATTTAGGAAATTAACAAAAGGTAGAGGAGAAATTTTTAACTTAAGAGTTTGACAAACACCTAGCAGGATATGCAAACTTACATTAAAAGACAAAGTGGCTCCAAAACAGACACAGAAATAAATTAACAAGGAAACCACCACACATTTGTAGTATTAAAAGCCGTGCTGGGGCAGATATATTTAAGGGTGAACAGGAAAACAATCATTTTTAATCACATCGTCTTCTACCAGAATCCTTCATCTCTATGCATGCAGTGTGAAATCGGGAGGCATCTTCCAGAGAAATGGCTTGTATGCCTCCGTGTGTGTGTGTACGTGTGTGTGTGCGTGTGCGTGTGCGTGCATCTGTAAAGTGTTCGGCATTCATTTTGCATTCCCCTGATAAGGTATAGCTGAATCATCAAACAGCGGGTTCTTCACCTCCATCTCTCCAGTCTGTAGAGGGAGGGGAAAAAAAAAAAGAACAATCAATCACAAGACATTCATTATGAATGATGGGTGCTGCATATATGCATATGTGTGACTTTATGTGTGCGTGTACCCACTGGTGCAAGTCCGGGGCATTCGTATACTGTGAAGTCACCTCCCACTTCTTCCTCATCTGATGTGCCCTCAGTTTCACTGACTTTCTGTTCTGGCTTGTGACTAAAAACGAATTGACACTTGAGTTAGCGTCAAGAGGTAACAAGGTCAAGGCACATGGCGGTTAGATTTGGCTAAAAGCCTATAGAAGGCATGGCAGACATGCAAAAAAAAAAAAAAAAAAAAAAAAAAAAAAAAAGATTAAACAACTAATAACCTACTTTCCCATTGAGAGCATCTGCTGTTTTTGATGTTGATAGTGAAACATTTGAGCACTCTGGGCCAAAGTCTTGTCTCCCATCTGTCAAGCAAACAGAAGAAGGAAGCGTGGATTGCACATTTGGAGACAGAAGCCTCGGCTCACAAAGCCTTGTGGTTAAGGCAGAGGAAGAAGTGAGAAACAGAACTTATAATATCCGTTAGACAAAGATAGAGATGTGTGCTTACCGAAGCACTGCTGGCAGGTACGCTCGGCCCTCCAAAGGCAGGGTAATCTACCTTCTCAGCAAGGCGTGATTCTTTTTGAAACCTGCGGGCATCATCGACTTCATTTAATACTGAGGGGGGTTTCCCACTTAAAGAAACAATCTTAAACAAAAGTTCAGAGCTTTATGATACTTGAACAGTAAATCCAAGAAGGCTCTGATTTCACAGCCACGTGGAAGAATTTCAGAATGTACAGCATTTGTCTTTAAAAGCAAAAGCTATGAAATGCATAAAAGCTGTAAGAGGAGAACCAAGCAGGATATCTCTTTTGATTTAAAAAAAAAAAATGTAGATTACTGCATATAACCTTGTAAAGTATTCGTTCTGTTTAACTGATTTCAATGTGTAAAATAAGATGGAAATAAAACCTGGCCAAGGGAAGTAAACTCTAAAATTTGTCTTTTTATGGGACTCAATTCAAAAGAGGAATCTCCATAACTGGTAAACTTCATTCAACAGATTTCTCTCGCATTACTTCTGATTTTCCATATTCATACTTACCTGATGAAACAGACAGTAGCCAGGATCACAGACACAGTTCCCACCGCCACACACATTGAGATAATAACTGCAGATTGATACAAAGGAGGAGGCAAACAGAGGGGAACAGAGCGTGTGAGGGGCAAATAATGAGTGAGTGAGAGACTGATAACCACCTTGCTAGACATTTATTTTGGCTAATTTAATTACCTTTTAGCTAATTTGCTCAGTATAATTTGACATCAAATGATACGTAACATTGAAAACAATGATAAGATCTTGTAAGGCATGCCTGCAGCTAGAAGGCAACAACCTGCTTAATAAGAAATGACACTAGATCCAAATCTTATCTGGTTACACCCTAATCCTGTACCAGAAACCCGAATTTCCTGTCATGAGATAAAAAGTGTTATTTTCTCTTTGTGGGTACACAAGAAGCCTCTTTAAGCATCTCGCAGCAGATGTTAGGCCTCTTGACATTACCATGTACTGAGGACACGAAATCATACTCACTGACAATTACAGTGTCGGTCATGGGTCCTGGTCTGGGTATAGGCCCCGCTTTGCCCTCCAGACCAGTGGTTCTGGGCTGCGGGGTCGGCGTATTAGAAGGTGGAGCTACAGTGGGGATATCACTCAAGAGTCTATCCTGGTTCTTCTGTTGGTTTTTGGAGGCATCCGTCTTGCTATTTTTCCTATCTGTTTGGGAGGTGATGGTGGCTGGAGAGAGAGTGAGCGAAGCAAAATCAGCAGCAGAGTCATGATCACAGGCTCCAAAAAACAAACAAACAAAAAAAAAATCTGATCAATCAAAATTCATTCGTATGGAACTTTTAACAAAGGTTACTGCAGTTCAAAGTGCTTTACGGACGACTGCCGAACAATAATCAGACTGCTCACATGTAATAAAATAAAAGAAACGCATCATTAAAAACCTCATAAGGTAAACGCAGCTTAGTGGATAAAACAAAATTTTCTATCAGTGCAACAACAACCACTTAATGATCTTTTTAAAAAAAAAAAAAAAAAAAGAAAAAAGTTTGCTGCTTGTATATTATTCTGCTACATATTTCTTACCGGGATGTTTGGGTTGCTTTTTTGTTGTTTCTTGTTTCAGCTGTAACACCTCCTGTTTTTCAATGACAGAGTGAAGAAAGTCGATTTCCTCATCCAGGTCATAGGATTTAACTTTATCTAAAGACGAGAAAAGATTAAACTTTAATCACACAACCAGCATTCATAAAAAAAGCAGCAACAATCACACTGAAAGTCCTGTTAAAGGCCTTTAGCGGCGAACGCATTCATATAACATACAACATGCGTGTGTAAAATGTAGATAAAACCAGAATGCAATGGCTTGCAAATCTCAGAAACCCATATTTTATTCACAATTGAACACAGAAAACATATTAAGTGTTTAAATGGAGAAATTTTACTTTTACATGAAAAATATTAGCTCATTTTAAATTTGATAGCAGCAACATATCTCAAAAAAGTTGGTAGGGGGCAACAAAAGGCTGGAAAAGTAAGTGGTACCAAAAAGAAACTGCTGGAGGAACATTTTAGAGCTGATTAGGTTAATTGGCAACAGGTCAGTCACATGACTTGGTATAAAAAGGGGATGTTAGAGAGGCACTTTCTAAGAAGTCTACAAATTGTGGAACAATTTCAGAATAATGTTTCTCAATGTATCTCATCATCTATATGACATAATAACATCAACAGATTCAGATTCAGAGAATCTGAAGAAATGTCTGCACAAGGGACGAGGCCAAAAATCAATATGGGATGCCTGTGATCTTCAGGCCCTCAAGCGGCACAGCAGTAGAAACAGGCATGAGTCTGTCATGAAAATCGCTGCATGGGCTCAGGAACACTTCCAGAAATTAAAGCCTGTGATCACAGTTCACCGTGCCATCCGCAAATGCATGTTAAAGCTCTATCATGCAAAGAAGAAGCCATATGTGAACCATGATCCAGATACGCTGCCGTCTTCTCTGAGCCAAAACCCATTTAAAATGGACTGAGGCAAAATGGAAAACTGCTCTGTGATCAGATGGATCAAAATTATTTTTAGATTACATGGACACCACATGCTTTGGGCCCAAGAAAAGCGGGACCGTCTGGCTTGCCAGTGTTCAGTTGAAAAGCTTGCATATCTGATGGTATGGGGATGCATTAGTGCCTCTGCAACTGGCAGTTTGCACATCTGGAAAGGCACCATCAGTGCTGAAAGGTATATACCAGTTTTACTCCCATCCAGAGGACATCCTTTTCAGAGGATTGCATATTTCAGCTGGACATTACAACAGTATGGCTTCATAGTAGAAGCATCCAGGTGCTGAACTGACATGCCTGCAGTCCAGACCTTTCACAAGTTGAAACATTTAGCGCATCATGAAAAGAACGCCTAGAACTGTTGGGCCCCTAGAATCCTGTATCCAACAAGAATGGAACAACACTCCTCTCCCAAAATCACAGCAACTGGTCTCCTCAGCTCCCAGATGTTTACAGACTGTTGCTGAAAGACGTGGGAATGCTGCACTCTGGTAAACATGGCCCTGTCCCAACTTTTTTAAGATGTGTTGCTGCCATCAATTTTAAAATGAGCTAATTTTCCTAAAATGGAACATTTTCTCAATTTACTGATATGTTTTCTATGTTGTATTGTAATTAAAGTATGGATTTATGATCAAATCATAAATCCTTGCAAATCATTGCATTCTGTTTTCATTTGCATTGTAAACAATGTCAAAACTTTTTTAGAATTGGGGTTGTGTATACTTATTCATCATATTTATGCTCACACCAGAGAAACTCAATTAGGCAGTGACTGACCTGGGATAAATCAGGGATAAATCAGGGATAAATCAAACAATGGCTGTGCTTCAACTGTTTTCTCCCTTTTTTGTCATCTCTTCCCCCCCAGAGGTCTCATAAACCTAAATTTAAAGTTCATCCAGTTTAGTGACTGCAGGTAACATGTGACTATTGTTGTGAGGAGGGGAGGGACAAGCAGAGAGCATTTGCATGTGGTTAAGCAATGAATGCATAAATTTGCATGTGTTTTGACTCTCAAGTGACAAACAGTGAGCAGGCTCGTGCTTTCTTTTCTCTGGGGGACTGATTAAACAGGAGACAATGCTAAACTGTTGTTAACAGCCCTTTAGACCAGACAATGAGCCACATTCCTGCAGGACGGCCAAAGGCTCCAAGGCGACCGGGGCCGAGAGTGTGTGTGTGGCCACGGGAGGAAGCACCGCAGGGGGGCAGGAGCAATCAGCCAAACCCTGGCTTCACTGGGATTCAGTTGCTACCTTCACAATAGACCCCACAGCTCACTGCTAATGGAGCTAATCAAAGAGTTGTTTCCCCCTGTAAAGTTTACCTGCTATATATCAAATCCTATAATTTGATAGTATAGGTGTTTGCACACAATCCTAGTGAGACAACAATTAATATAAAGAGTACAAAGTACAAAAAATTAAATATTACTGCATTGTTGTCATTATTATTATTACTAAGTTTGTATTTGATAGGGATGATGCTGTTTAACATATACAGAGCATAAAAGTAATGATCTGCACAGAGTTTATAGCTACTGTTAATTTCCAACTGTGTTCCTAGTTGGGCTTTTACATCCACAATGCATAAAAGAACATTTTACAGTATTCAATTACATAAAACCGCAATATACTACAAATACAATACTGTAATAAATATATATAACTGGGAATAACAGAAATATACTGAAATGCACATAAGAAAGATACATTAATTAAAATATGATTCCCAAAAAACTGCAGCTCTGATTTGCTTTGAGCCAACATTTGACCTTTACTGTGAAATATTTACTACCTGTGATTAATTTGCTTTAGTTGGCCTTACATTCATCATGCTCCTAGTGACTCTGCTACTGTCTTGTCTTTGGATGTATCTGGAAAGCAATTTTGGGGCTAAACTATACACTTGAAAAGTAATTTAATTAAAAGCTAAGCCAATGATGCAGACAAAGAAGCTTTTTATCCATCTGATTCTTGAGAATCCATCCTATTTTTCAGCACCGATTACTTTTCTTGGCCAACGCTCAGACACCGCTCTGTTGTTTGAAGACGACTCAAACCAATCAACATCCTGAACAAATATGCAGAGTATGCATGTTAAAACTCCTGAGGAAAAAAAACCCCAAAAAACTGCATGGCCAGCACCGCTGAACCAAGCTACACTACTGTGTTATTACGCCAGCATTACATTAATGATTGCAGTGTCACTTTCACTCCAGAAGGCTGGCCATCTGGCCAAGCTAATGCCTATGATATGACATGCCAGCACTTTCACTGAGTGCTTTGTTACTGTCTCACTCCCCCTCCACCAGTAGCCATTTAGTGCACTCCATAGCAGGTGTCTGTGGAGGCGGGATGCACCATCTGTACCCTGCAGGTGGATAAGAGCACCAACTGTGCCTCTGTGCTCGCCAGGAGTGTGTGGAGATGTGGGTTTAAATTTTATTGAGAAAACGCAAGAGAGGAGGGGGGAGACTGGCTAGTGGTGTTACACATGTTCGATGTTACTAAAACATCTGCAGCAGAACTAAAATAAAACTGTATTTTCTTTAAGAAAAGTCCCTCAGCATCCCACTCCCAAAGCTGATCATTCACCTGACATAATGGTGACTGTATTATGTCCATGGGTGGATTGTCACTCACTAAGTATGCACACCTCTTCTTCTAAAAGAGAGTTTTGCCACCGGCCTGATAATGACCCATAACCTCCTGCGAACACTCAGGGGGTAGTTGGGTACAACAAACAAACACTAAACATCTCAACAGGCACTGTGGGTCACACACACATGTGCTGTTTTCTTTTCCCACTGAAAAAACATTCACATTTCTTCCTCCTCAAATCACACATGTACACACACTTACTTCCTCTTTTTCCTAAATCAGGCTGACTTATCAGATTAGCCACCTCATTTACAATTCTACAGAAAGGGAAAAAATACTGAGATGCAATTACACACTGTTTCCTAACAAAAACGTAACAAAAAGAATAACTTACTTATAGATAATACAGTGTATCTGTGTGACATTCTGCTGCTAATCTTGATAGAAAAACCAGGCACGTTAATAATAATAATTTGGGTGATAAATATATTTGGTTACATGCTTTTTGAAATAGCAAACATCCTCCAAATGTTGCTAAAGTCCACAGTGACATCTAGACGAATGATAATCGCCCCTGACGTAAATCATCGGTCTTAAACAGTTGGTGTTGTGCCAATTAACTGATTATACAGCTGTTCGTTTTAAAATGACAAAAACACAAAGCTATTAAAGCTAGTTTTACGCCAGCACGATTAGAAGTAAAGAGGGCAAGAGGGACAGGCTTGATGATCAACACTCACTGTGTCCTGCTGCCACCTAGTGTGCAATTTAATAAAAGGAGGAAGAGGGAGCCAAAGACCAGGGTTTTTCCAGCACAGTCGATTTTCTGGTTTTGGCACCACCTTTAGGCCAAAGACAAATAAAAACTGCCATCACTGTAACATTATTTTTTTTAATCTGACCAATTTGATTCATTGGGTATTCATTTACCAAATCATAAAAAGACGTTTTTGTTTGTAGAATGGTCAATTTCTGTTTGTAAAGAAACACAAACTTATTGTCTTTACCGTATGGAGACTGATCAGGATTCCTATTGAGCAAAGTCACAGATTTTCTAAAGATCTGTGACTTAACAGTGTCGGTCACAGATCTGGGATCAGTACATGCTCTTTTCAGTGTGTTTGAAAAAAGGTCAACAAGACAATTACACTAGAGGAAAGCAACCAAAAAGGTCACAGTTTAATCAAAAACTTGTATTTACTTTATAAGGTAGTGTGTGTGGAGGGAGCGGTGCATAGCTGAAATGCCATTCTGCCAATTAATTTCTCATGCTGGTTATTCTGTAGTTTATGATTATAGTAGCGAGTCATTCTCCACCTGCTATAAAAGTTAGTTACGAGTGCACAGTTTTAGGTCAGTATGAAATCTACCCAGCAGTTTGCACCTGTCTTTCACACACACACACACACACACACACACACACACTTAGAGGAAATTAATATGCCTGCTAATATAAAAACAAAAAAAAGCAATGGAAGTGTGAAAAGCTTGCAATAAACCATACAGAATGGTTTGGTCTTTTCTCTGATCAAGTCTGAGAATGCTGATTGTCAAAGCTGAATCTTTGATTAAAAATCAATTTGAAATGATTAAACAGAGCAAATTATTTAGGTAAAGTAAGTAATCCTGGGCAATCCTCGGCAACAGTAACTGTGAAAATTAAGATTCAAATGCAGGTATATAATAGACAATAGAGCCATATTTGTTTTATTTCTGTCAGCCTCTGTCTCCATTTAAATTTTAAATGCAGAAATAAAAGCTTTTGGAATATTTGCTGACGACAAATAGTAGGTAAAACTGTCAAAGAAATGTCAAATTAATCGCATTTCTTTCTCTGGTACGTACGCCATATGGACAGAAGTACTGGGCCGCACCTCGTAATCTCTGAATTCAGGTGTTTTTACAAACATTTGTGAAAGAATGAGCTGTTCTAAAGAGCTCGCTGGATTCAAGCGTGGTACTTTAACAGGATGCCACTGTTGCAACAAGTCTATTCCTGAAAAAATTTCCACAATCAGCTGTAAGTGGCATTACAAAGTGAAAGCATTTAAGCAATGTGGCAGACCACGTAAAGCTAAAGAGTGAGGTCACTGCGGGGTGCGTAAAAGTCACCAACGCTCTGCTCTCTCAACAGCTGCAGAGTTCCAAACCTCCTCTGGCATTAACATCAGCACAAAAACTGTGCGGCGGAAGCGTCACGGTAAAGGGTTGCATTGCTGAGCAGCTCCTGTAAGTGTAATGAGTAGGTGACCCAGTACTAGTGTATGTTGAACATAATGCACACCATTAATACGTTACAGGATGTAAAAAAGGTGCAACATTGGTGTCAAACGACGGGTCAGCTTTACCAAAGTGGAGCAGTGGTAGTCAAATCAATGATCAACTATCATAAATCGGTATATAAATAAAATTGGGGGAAAAGGAGCATCTCTTTCACAGGGTGATAAGATTCTTATTGATTTTTAATGCCGTCTGCCTTGTTAGCATTTCATCCAGTCACTGGAAGGGGGGAAAATGAGCTTATTTAACCGCTTATTCGCAAACAAAAATTGTAATTTGACTCTCCATTATTCCACTTTTCTAGCTTCATGTTACAAATGTAAACTGCTGCAGGATATTTGCAGCTGTCAGCATGTCGTGGTCTTTTTGTTGGTGACTGCCTTCTTTTACGTTGCATTATGTAAGGCAATATAAGCATGCAGACACGAAATTGGGTGGGGGGGGCAAACAGGCTTACGTAGTTACATGTAGATGTAAGAAGAAAAAGAGGAATACAGAAGTAGAAAAAGCATTTCCAGAAGAAAATGCACTGTGAATGCTGAAAGCTGAAATGCCAAGAAATGCTTCAAAGGGCTGAAACTTGATTTGCTGAAAGAGCTTAACCAACTAAAAAAAAGACAAAAAATTAATTTGAAATGCAAGACAGCTAAAATTGTCAGCAGAAGGAGAGAAAAAGAGCAGAACCAAGTCTGAAACCTCAGTTTAACCAACTACCAGCTGAAAACAGCTGCCCAAAGCTGCCAGGTGAACTGCAGAAGAGCTGAAATCGGTGTTTGTGTGTGTGTTTAAAGTTTCATCAGCCAATCAGAATGCTCCTACACATTTGTATCTGCCAATTGAAAACAGCTGCTAGGTGCACTGCCTTACTGCTGAAATGCAGGCACTTTGGGGCGAATACCTGTAAAATTAGCCATGGCGCACCTGTCGAACAACTGCTTCTAAATCAAAAACTGTAGCTCCTATCAAAATTATTTTTGAACTGTGAGCATCACAAGGAAATTTGAAGTTTAACAACTGGAGCTCTAGCCAATACACACCCATTATAAACTCTGAAAAGGGTGAAAAAAAGTCCTTAAACTTAAACTGTCACTGTTCAAAAACCAAAAAAGATAACAACAAACCGAGTAATACCTGAATAGTTCAAAGTCTTGGCTCTGTTTTAAAGCTTGAATGGTGTCTCTAGCTGAAAGTATGCTGAAGTAGTTGCATTTCAAAGAAGGGTGGGTTTGACGAGGACTTCCCTATTCATTTGAATGGGGGGGGGGATCTGAAAAAGCTTAATATTTTAAAAATGATAAAGGTTACAAACACGAAAAGTAATAACACACATCTGCAGAAGAAGCTGAACGTTTTGATACCAGAATGGTTTCTTTAGCACAAACGGTCCTGAAGTTTTTAACGACCAAATAACGTACGGAAGGAAAAAATCGATTTTGGAGAAGAACGATACTGTGAATGCTTTAAAGCATTCACAGTAATAACAGAAGGAGTAAAAAACACCCAAACGCGATTGCCGTGCCTTTGGCACATACACAGTTTGACCCCATACAGTGAATACTATGTTGTCTGTCTTTGCTACTTGTGATCAGATGACACAGCTCTAAGGCATATTGTGTGTTTACAAATGGCAGTGCACACCTCCATGTCAAACACAGGCAGGTCCTACAATAAATGTGCTGCTTGCCTCACTTGCTCACTTACAGTGTGTGCGTCCCATGACTTTCCCAGTTAAACATTCAACTGTGACTATAGAAACAAACCGTCACATAACAGGATTTTGCTGCTTTAGCAAGCACACTAAACATTTAATCTAAATCACTTCTTTAGGTGGGAAAATAGGAATGACCTCAGAAGTGCTATTTGCAGGACGCAATGTAGCCACTGGACTGCACGTAGCGATACAAGCAGCCGCTACCAACGAATATGCCAAAAACTCACTGATTGTATCAATTAAGCTGTCATCATTTAATAAATTCGGTTCTTCCTTTTGTGTGTGTTTGTGTGTCTGTGCGTTTGGGCTTAAATATGAAAATGAGACAGAGACTCTCATGTGGATCGCTGTGTTCTGTGGTCTCTCAGGGGTTTATGTAACCACTTTAGGAAGCTTAGAGGCCTACAATGCACTAGATTCACAACACCACACACGTGTAAACATCACAGTGGCACAGAAACAGAAATACCACCCAACATTAATGTAACCATACTAACTGATCACATCTTATCGTCCCATGAGCGGACTGTAAATAATCTTCTCTCCTTCTGCACGATGTGACCTTTCTCTCTGACACTTACCTCCTTCTCTTGTTTACTTCCCTCTCTGATGCTACTGAGAATAATTTGAGCCAAGTTCGCGCTGGATCTGCTGCAAACCG
>JAVDPK010003003.1:0-16070 GCA_034780415.1 Cichlasoma orientale | reverse complement strand
TTTACAACTCAATCAAGATCAAGAGCCATTCAGGCCCAGATTAGGTGCTGATGAATGCACTCATGTCACAGCCCCTTCTCCCCTTTTTGAAAGTGAGAGATCAGGATTTTCAATTCTTTTATATCTGGATTATAATGACGCAGCAAGAATCTCAACGCTTCTGGTCAGCACTTCATCTGTTATTCATCATGTGGGAAGTTAATGTGCTGAAACCTACTGCAGTCACATGAATGCAGATAATTATTCTCCTCACACACACACACACACACACACACACAAGCAGCCATACATACACAAACCTACCCTCCGTGCTTCACTATAAATGTGTGGGGCTGACAACAGAGAGAAAAGGAAGGTGGGAGGTGTAGCAGTCAAATAAAAACTGCATTTCTTACCATTTCCCAGCATATAAAGGTTTATGCTATAATTAATCTGTAGTAGTATGCCATTGGTGCTCCAGAAACTAAAATCCCACACCCACATGATGGTACTTTTCTAAAAACACCTGAATAACACTGCCCTGAGAGCTCCACGCACTGTATTATAAGAATTATCTGAGTAAATATATGCAGTCTGGGTCAGATGAAGTGTGCTGCATTTGCCTAATGCTTAGCATACGCTATTAAATCAGCAGAGACAATTTCCCAATTTGCTTCCGTTCTGACTACAGGCATCTATTTTCCTCGATTATGTTCTGAGCTCTCAAATAAAGATGCTCATCATCATGATAATCGTATGACCAAGCTGCTCAAATCTCTTTACCCCCATAACAAAGGAGTCATCCAAGTGAATGTCACGCAGTCACAAGAGGTGGCCTTGCATCCACATGCCTCCCACACAGTGTTGATGCTAATTAGAGAGCTCAATTAAGGTGACAAAGGGAGAGGAATACAAAACAAGAGACACACAAAGAAATGGAGAAAAAAAGAAACGTGAACAAAAAAAAACAAAAAAAACAGATTTCCTGCAGTAGATCAGGACGTTTGGTCTCAGCTAAGACAGAGGAGGTGTGAAAGAAACACGCAACTCAGGGACTCAAAAAGAAGTCCTTGGAACAAGTGAAAAATGACTTTACTAACCATCTGCTGCTGCTGTTGCCAGGCTGTGTGCAAAGCAGCAGCTTTGCCAGGAAGAAATGAGAGGCAGGCAGAGGCATTCTCACACAGCCTGGTACACACCTACACTCCCAGACCAACACTCAGATGCACGCACACAAAAACATATACTCGTAAGCCGGTTTGTTTTTCACATTATTGTGCACAACTTTAAGCTGTTCTACAGATACGATATAATAAAAGTCAGCAAATCTGTTACCATGTGTGCATGTGAGTGAGCGTTTTAGAGGAAGCAGGAAATGGGTATGCCAAGAGGACCATACACTCCCATTGTGTTCATTTCCTGACCCTGTGATAGCCGACAGGAAGCAGGCAAACAGTCCAAATCAAGTGAAAACATTAAAGAGGTCTGTTTGGAGCTCTTCAGTTCATCTATAATGTTTATTTCCCCATGGATAAAGTACATGTGAGTGTTTACATGCTCGCGCGTGTGTGGCATTTTGGGATTCTGTTTATCCACTATGCCTCACTCTCAAATGTTAGAACTCAAACAAATGCCAACAACCTGTTTGCAGTGCTTTGTTCTCACTGGCATCTGCTGGGAAAAGCCCTGCTAATGCATGCTTCTGTGGAACTGCATTACAGTAGGACGACATAATACGAGACAATATAAATGTTCCATTGCCAGAGAAAAAGGAAATGTAATTCTTTTAATCCTTAAAACATTTATGCAAAAGCAGCCTTTCAATCCATAGGATCTTCCTCAGTGTTGCTGCACCTATTTTCCATTTACTTAGCCCAATTTAAAGAAATCACGGGTGGCTCGTGACTTTTCCACAGTACCGTAGGTACGACAAAACAGTATCAGACCATCAAAGAACACATTAGCACACTTTATACACCTGGGATGACTTCCTTTTTCCACAGTTGTGCGGTTAAGTAAAACCACTTCTGATTGGATACTGATATAGGTTGACAAATGGAAGGAAGGTATGTTTCAGAGCCAGCTTTATTTATCGTGGAGAAATAATTGGTGATCACAATAGAAAAAAAGCCGCCGTATTACCTGCTAGCTTGCATCATTTCTCAGAAAACCCCTGCTAGAAAAATTAAAGCCAAAATTAAAACGGCTAAAGTTGTGGAAACTGTCTACATTATCGTTTTCAGTCGCGTAGGTGTTATGTGATCTGGTGCAGTGACTCATAAATTTTGGGTGGAAAATGGGGCATGACTTTACACCTGCTTATCGTGCACGCGGAAGCTCGCACAGACATGCACAAACGCAGAGAGCCACACTGGAAAGACAGAGGCAGGAAATACGCTGGTAGCTTTGTGAGTAAAGGTGAATTTTAAAAAAAAAATTGACATAATGGAACCTTCTGTTTTGTTTTATACTATTGCCAAGCAGCCATACCTTGTCTGCCTTATCACTGTCTGTCATTTCTATTTCTGTTCCAGTAACTTCTGTCATTTCAGACAATGATGAGTGTAACCCATTACACAGGGGACAATTACTATGTCATTATCATTAGAGTGAAGTAGAGCAGCACACCCCGCAGCGAACAGAACAAAGGTTAAAAGGATTTATACATTGGCAGTGTGTGGGCAGCAAATAAAAGCTCCTTTATTCACTGTTTTTTCCCCCCCATTTTATTTTTCATGGCCATCTTGTTTGTTTGCTCCTGGCTGCATCCGTTGTTGGACTGCAACATTTCAATTATCCGTCACAGCTGAGTTCAATTAGTGAGTATTGGAAAATACTATATATTAGACTGACTAGTGGCTCAGAGTGATTGCTGCGCTTTGGCTTAACTTAACATTCAATAATGAGGTTTTATTAGCAAGCACGTTTACAGCAATGCAACACATTTAGACACAGACCTTAGTTCTAGCTACACGCGCAATGGGAAGAGCGCAGCAACACTCGTGCATCAGATGTCGTTAGTAGTTCTGTTTAAATCAGGTTATACAAACGCAGACATGCTTGGGAAGGATGTGGCTACACACAACTGCAAACCTGTTCATGCAAACCCGCTGACATAGAAAAACTGGCGCGCTCTTAATTTTAAGCTTTTACTACACAGCAGTAATAAAATGAAAGACATACAGAGAAACTAATATAAGCTAAAACTCTGCTGACTCTGGTTTGATCAAACGTGCCTGTCCCAATTGTGGCATACAGCACGACTGAAATGAGTCAGCAGGCGGACTGGGTGGGTTAAGGGGAAGGGACTGGGGTACTGTAACTGTAGATACCACATGTTAAGACATTGATTTAGATTAAAGGTTGTCCTGGTTATGCCCGAGGCTCCATGCAGCTGCCTGTCTTGGCTTTTCAAAAGCCCATCTGACTGTAGTAAAAAGCTTTTAGCCAAAATATTAGGACCAAACTGGACCGGACTGGAGTGAACTGGAGCGGCTTGGATCCCGAGAAAAGCAATAAACTGGAAGACGGTGAAAAACAAGCACGCAGAGAGGCCTCCATGTCTTAAAAAGATAGCTCTAGGTGCTCCGTAAGTTAATTTTGGCCCTCTCATTTCCTGGTGAGGTCCGCTAGACAACAGAACACCCTCAAATACGAGAGGGAGTGGTGGCTTTAAGGAAGCCAGTGCAGAAAAGCCTTGGCTGGTCACTTATTTTTTCAAGCGAAGACCTCACCGAGGTGGATCGATAATATTGGTAAGTATTTCCTGTCTGTTGGGTAAGTTCAATAATCTTCCCTTTCTCTGCTGCGTGACGTCAAATCGCATCAAAGACTGCACAAACCACATAACAGGTTCGTTTGAAACCAGAATGAACCCATTTTATCTTTGATCTGCATTTCTTTCTAGAAACACTGAGTTCATAAAAATATATTTAAAAAAAAAAAAAATACAGGGTACAGAAATTAAGGTATCCATGCAAATGTGTGTATAAATGTGATTATTCTGATCGTTGTGTCACTTTCTACATCAAATGCCCCTCAAGTAGCCTAAACTCTTTATTATTTCCTTAACATTTTGGATAGAAATCCCCTCGCATGCTCTAGTTAATGCACCGTCTTGTTCCTCGTTCCAGCCACATTTTCACTGCACGTTTCGAAAACTCAGAACACTACAGATGACTATTTATGGCTGTAGGTCAACAAAGGTAACAGAAAACCACCAAGGCCAGTGGCTGTGTGTGTGAAAAGGAGAGAGTTTGTGACAGTGAAGATATAGATCTTAATCCTAGTGGAAGAAGCAGCCGGAGGCAGAGGCTTTCTGCATATTAATGACTCCAAATTCTATGTGGGTTTAGTGAATGACAAACTTGGCATTTAAACGTTGCAGCAAAATAATGACCGGGCTCAATTAGAATATTGAGATGTGGTGATGATGTTTCTTATGTGAAATGCTAAAATTAGAGCACACAAAACAGTTTTTTTTTTATGTGAAAAAGGTGACTCTCCTGGGGTTGCTTATTTAGTGTGCACCCTTGAGCCTGAATTACACAACGAATTCTGCGAGATAAATTCATTGTGTGTCTTGGCTGGCAGGCAGGACACAGTTTATGTTATCAATTGGTTAAATTGAGGTTTTGGATTACTTCCATCCCAAAAACCCAATGCTGAGTGAAAGCTCTATGGCTTACTTAAACATGATGATGATGTGTCAGTGCTTCCTGAATCAACCACCTGATTACATTGGCCCATTCCCAACCGCTGCGTCTCGTGGATTTTTAAGGGCACTTCTCTGCAACAAGAGGGCTTAGGCCTGTCCCGCATGAAACCCTAAAGAACAACTTCCTTAAGTCTTTACTGCAGGCTTTGAAACAGGGAAATACCCACAGCTTTAGCATTCAGAAGCTAAACAAATGTCTCCCAGGAGAAACCTGTAAGCATGCTAAAGCTGTGGGTATTTCCCCTTTTCAATCATAAGAGCAACCAAACCTAATCTTATATATCTCAATATACATATCATGATCATTGTTGTGAGTAAATTGAATATTGAGGACATAGCAAGTTTTTTAAGCTAATTTGTGAAAATCTGTATTAGAATTGCATAAAACTTTTACATTTTTGTTGTTAGAAATGCAAATTCAGATCCAATTAATCTGATGGCATTAAAAAAAATTACTTTTCAGAGCAGTAGAGCCTAAATTTGCATTTATAACAGTCCCTGTAACGTTTAGCATCTTAGGCCAACACAAACAAACTGCTGTCTGCCACAAATCCATGTAAATTCATGTAAACCAAGCAGATGCAGTGTTTTTGTGAATCAACACACTACATAAAACTTAATGTACCAATTCTCAACTGTATTATGCCAAGGAACAGTTGTTTAAATTTTAATGGCGTTCTGGACCACAATCTGGATCCAGGTATTTATTAAAGGGTTATTTACCATTTTGAGATGGGAACAAAATCACATTTTACAGATTTAAAAGCCAATAAAATACATTTCGAGTCTTTCTGATCTAGTGATTTATGTTTGAGTTTGACAACATCAACTATTGCAGCGTAATATCGGCACATAGATACTTTGGGGTGGGCGAGGTATGCGAACTGCTGAGTGCCCTTCTAGCTCTTTGTTATGTTTTTATGGCATGTGGCAGCCAGTATTAAGGTGCAATACCAACACCAATGATATGGTCATTGGTGTTGGTCAGATCAATTAGAAAACTGCCTTTTTTTCCTAATATCAAACCTTACATATTCATTATTATAGTAAAGCTTAATAATATATGTTTGGTTAAAAGACATATTAACATCTATAAATTCATACTAGTCTGGGTCCATAGAGGCAGTACATGTTGTGTGTGTGTGTGTGTGTGTGTGTGTGTGTGTGTGTGTGTGTGTGTGTGTGTGTGTGTGTGTGTCTGATAAAGGCTAAAGATTACACGAGTCCAGCTGTTGGTTCTCCCATGGGATTTCTGCATTAACAGCTGAGAAGCAGATTATCTCCCCTGCACATATTAACAGCAACCATCACTGTGTGGTAACACATCAGACACACACATATACACACACACACACATATATATATATATATAAATAAATAAATAAAACTGGCATAAAACCTGTAACCTGATAGTTCCCGGTCTCTAGAGTAACCAGTTACTTAAAAATTACTAAACACTTTGATTTTGTGGCAGCTGCCTGGTTTAAGGAAGCACTGTTTTGGACATTGGACATTTAGTATCTCTAGCCCATTATTTCGCATATACATTAAGCAGTTTAGATATTGCTTATTTTGGCTCAAATCTTTAAAGGGTTAATGTGACACTAACAAAGTAAAATTACAAGGAAACCTTGTAACCTGATAATGAAGGAAATTTGAATTTTTTTCGCCTTTGTCTTTCCATTGTCCTCTTGTCATTCACTCAGATTCACAGGCACTTGTTTAACCTGTCCACAGCAGGTTTATTTATGGTATAAGCAACAAAACTAACGCCGCAACCAGCAATAAGAATGTGAACAAATCACACCTGTATAGTTTAAAATCTCTTTCTTAGGTTAATAAAACAAAAACAAAAAAAGAGGCTCATTTGTGATCCAAACCTAAGCCGCGTTAATTGGGTAGGAAGACAGTCACGCTATGGCTGACAACAAGCTCACCCTATGGCTGTTAAAGCGTCTTGTTGGGGATTTATTTACCTGGGAGGCTGGCGCTCACGGGAATGACACAGAGCAGGACCGCGGAGAGCAGCGGTAGCAGCAGCGAGGCCCGGCGCCTGCGACCGCACCGTGGGCTGGGGAGCAGCAGCATCCTTGGGTCTTCTCGGGGACGTAGAACCGCAGACGAGGACGGGCTTCGCTGTCATTCCCCCATCACTTATTTTTTTTTTGTTTTTGTTCTGTAACGCAAGAGAGCCTCAGCGCAATGAGAACACAGCGTTAAGCTAAGCAGGTTGCACCGGAGTGCAGTCTGTCTATACACAGACGCACACACACTGCGCACCGTAATCCTTGTAACGCTAAAGATAGCGGAGCTGCAGGCAGGGGAGGGGTGTGTGTTTGACGTGCTGCCTTCAGGGCCTCCACGGAAACTTAAAGACACAAACGCAGACGTCTCTTTGCAGGCTTACACGTTTTTTTCCCCTCTCATCTATAATGATGCAGACAGTGAGAGGCTGCTAATTAATTCCAAATCGTGTTCAAATTCACCATTTTGATTTATTGTCATTGAATTGGTTAATTCCTTAAATAAAGCATAGAATGGAGACTGCACAAGGCGGTAAATAGTGCAGCTCTAGGTCCATGTTGCCTATATTTGGACAATAAAGTTTTTGTTTTTTACAACAGCTGTTTCATACAAATTGTAGAAAGAGTTTACAGCTTGTGGACACGCAGCTCACTTTATCACGAAGTATGATATTACTGGCAAATCCATTGTATTAGCAAAATTATAAAAATTTAATGATTTTACAAACTATAGCAACAATTCACAAATCTATTAAATACAAAAAGTTACTTCCACTGGTGCTAAAAAATTCTAGTTTCAAACACTCTAACCAAATACGAGAAATGATAATATCATGTCAGTATATCACATTGATTGTATGAGGTAAATATGTGTGACACCTAAAGACAGAGGAAAATAAATGTAAGTAAAAAGTGCAATTACTAAAATGCTGATGTCATATAATAACTAGGAATAAAACATCATTGGTATTTTACACCTTTCATCAAAGGTGAAAAATTCCTAACCCTAACCTTAAGATTACCGTAGGTTTCCCACATGTTTATGTGATATTATCTAAACTAACTTTATTTCCGTAGTAACAGGACATTAAAAAAACTGCATGAACTGAATCATCGGAAGGTACATTTCTAGCACCATCTTCGCTGCTGGGGAATAGATTTAATTTCTTGATTCTTTAATTGCCAAGACTTTCTCTAACAACCTGCCTGATCAGGTTCCCGCGGCACCTGAAGGCAACAGTTTGCTAAGCGATTATAATCAGGATACCACGTAAACATGTACGCAGGACACGGTGTCGTGGAGGAGCCAGCTGAATAATGTGATGTGGATGGTTTGATGGTTTTCATACTGCCGAGATAGCGCCGTGTGTTCATGCAAAACTGCTAATCTTATTTTAAAGCTGATAATTCTACACTGTCATATAGCCTACGCAAAGCTATTCGGTTTTTTAGTCATCTTTTCTACCTGTTCTTCTCGTGCAGATTGCAGAAAACTGAGGAGCAACAGGTTGCAGCAGGTGGGGTAAAATAATCCCTGCAGGTATTTTAAGATGTATAGCTAGTCATCCAATATACAAACGTATATATTTTTTTTTCCATTGCTGTCCCCTCTGTCTACCAAAGCAGTTATTATTCTTTCTCAAACACAGACCAAATTGGGAATAGCAGCTGGAGCCTGTTTACTTGCCTAGAGCTGAAAGATCATTGCTAAACAAAGGGCGGAATTTAGGTCAGCAAAGATCTTCAGCTGTCCAGTTAAAGGTAAGGCTGCCAGTCTTCAAACTGGATTACCAGCAGCCTATAGTCATAGTAAGAAAGTGGCCTACACCCTCTGTCAATTTTAATGTTACATTTCAGTAAAAAAAAATTATCTAGTGTTTAGCAGGTCTTCAAATGAGGTTAATACAGCCTGAAATGAACAGAAACATGACATCTCACACACATATAACACACGTTACATGACATACTTTCATCATTTATTTAGCTGAAATGCAGGAGCAGTGTGAGAAAAAGAATTCTACACTGCATGATTCAATAGACCACCTTTAGCAGCAATAACCTTTATAATCTTTTCTGTATAACTTTATCAGTCTGTCACATCATTGCAGAGAAATGAAGAACTCACATTTGATTCTAGAATACGTTGGTATACAAAGAAGGTCACAAGCACCTCAATGACTGCAAGGTGCCCACTCCCTGTGGCTGCAAAACCCCAAATCATCACCCCTCCATCACCATGGGTGACAGTTGGGGTGAGGTGTTTGTGCTATTATGCTGTGTTTGGTTTTTACATGGTCTTGTGCATTATGGCCAAACATCTCCACTTTGCTCTCGCCTGTCCAAAGAGCATTGTTCCAGAAGTCCTGCGGTTTGTTCAGATGCAACGTTGCAAACCTAAGCCCTGCTGCCATGTTCTTTTTAGAGAGAAGAGGCTTTCTCCTGGCAACCCTTCCAAACAAGCCACACTTGTCCAGCCTTTTTTTTTAATCGTACTGTCATGAACTTTAACATTTAACATGCTAACCGAGGCCTGTAGAGTTTGAGATGTAGCTCTTGTTTTGTTTTGTTTTGTTTGTTGTAGTTTCTCTGAGCGTTGCACAGTCTGGCCTTGGGGTGAATTTGCTTGGATGTCCGCTCCAAGGCAGATTGGCAACTGCCTTGAATGTTTCCACTTGTGAATAATCCTTCTCTCTGTAAGACGATGTTTTTTAATTTGGAAATGACCTTATAGCCCTTCCCAAATTGATGGGACCCAGCAGGTGCTTCTTTGAACTCATTGCTGATGTCTTTCCTCCTTGGCACTGTTAACACACCTGAATGCACCAGACCAACAAACTGCCAAAACTTGTGCTTTTGTAGAGGCGCTGACACTTGCTGATGGTCAGTTAACCAAGTGCATTTCATCAGCAGCACCTGGTTGCTACTTACCGTCTTATTTCTCATAAAAGCAGTAAGGGTGTACTTAGTTTTTCACACACTGCTTCTGCATTTTGGCTTAATTGTTGTTAAATAAATAATGGCACGGTGCAATACATCATGTTTTCTAGTTTGTCTGAGATTGTATTTTCCTAATTTTAAGACCTTATAAATGCCAGATTTTTTATTTTATGTCCTGACATGTAAAACCTTAGAATTTAAAAAGGGTGTTTTTTTTTTTACCATGACTGTACATGCACGTAAAATAAAGTCATTTTTTCAGATGGATTAGTGGTATACTGTACTTTGTTAAAAAAAGAAAAAAAAAAAAGGTTTTCTTCATGACTCGCACTCAGCTACTGTGAGCCTATTGCTCTGTCCAAAGCCCTTTCATGGAGGGACTTTTTCTGGTTGTTCTCATCAGCTTTGCTATTATGATAAATTACGTCATCATAGACATCATTCTTGCCACGTACTCATCCGGCACAAAATATTTCAAGGTCTGTCTCATCTTTTCCAGACAATAACATTTACACCTCTTTAGTATTGTACTGAGAAATCAAACTGTACATAAAATAAATATATAAAGAAATGATTTTGCTATTGCACAACGTTTCTGTTATAATGAAAAAAAAATCTAATTACAAAGACTTGTGTCCTTAATAAAAAAAATGTGTTACAATTAAATTGTATTTGCAGCCTGTGTAAGTTTGTACACACAATTTATTGCTTTAAACTACTTTAAAGAGAAAACAAACACAAGCAGGTGTTAACTAGATAAAAATGTCATCATTGAAGTAAGAAATAATGTATCATAAAGATTACTCAGGATGATTAACTGCAAGAACCAACTACAAGCAAACGGCGACCACTTCCTTTAAACTATGCCCGCATAGATATCACTGATTAAAAAAGGGCTCTAAGAAGCCATAGCTGCCACTGATGTAAAAAAAAAAAAAAAAAAAAAAAGCAGAGTAATAAAAAAATAAAATGAAAAGAGTGGGAATTATAAGTTTAAATTTATTGAAAAATGTGTCTCAGTTCGTGTCCCAGAAAGTGAATCCACAGAATCTCACTTTTGGCACTTTAATGAGCTTCAGCCCAATAAAAGCCTCAAAAAACAGCAGAAAAAATGATTAAAAAGCATAAAAATCAGTTAAAGAATGATCCATTTTTTTTGTGCGTGGTCCTTTTATCTGCATGAACATTTACATACACAGTCCTGAGGTAAACAGGTTGGCACAGCCTTATACAAAGACTAAACAAAACCAAAAAAAAAAAATCATATGAGAATGACGTGATGATGGTTTAAGACCTTAAATTAGCTCAGCAGCATCAGGAAAAGGTCCACTTTACAGTCAGATAAGCAACAAATGACAGCTCACGTTTCACAAAAGTTACAAATCACGCAAACTACTGAACTATTATTAGTGAGGATGAAATAACGAATGAAACACTTCTGCAGTGTTGTAAATTTCTGTGCAAAGTACTAACACATTAAACTGATGCTTGTAAAACAGATGCTTGTAAAATAGATGAGTCCGTGAGGAGTGTGTGAGAGCCAGCACAACACTTGGCAAATTTAAGTAATGACCAACAAGACGACAAGTTCCCAGTAAAGAGTTCAGTCATACGCTGGGATAAGTTTCCACTTTGATGAATGTTAGATGATGCAACAACTCTGCTGTAACTCAGCAAATCTACTCGTTACAAAATATGACAACTTGCTGTGTTCTGAAAGTAGCCATGCAACAAATTTGGTATTTAAAGGAAGATGCTAAGAATGAATCATTACACAGTGAAAATGTAATGGAAAAAAAAATTAACCACAGCTCTAATGATTGGCTGACTCCTCCCCCCCAGTCTGCCACAATCATCATACCAGTGTCTCAAAGTGCACAGCAGTCTAGCCAACCTGTGACGCTGCACCTGAAACCGGGGGGTGTCTGCTTTCAGGAAAACCAACTTTGATCATGTTATCAGTGTTCAAGAAAATGTGAGCGATCACAACAGAAGCGCGTGGCTATTTTTAGCTTAGAAAGCTGAACTTTAAAAGATTCATGACGGTCAGTCATACTAGATTTTCTTGCAGACGGGAGGGTTTCTCAGATGCCTTCAAGGGTTTCATAGTTATTACACAAACACACTCACTCACTCACACACACACACACACGCGTGCTCACATAATAGCAAAAAGCAGAACACACATTTCTTCAACGCAAACTGCATTCACTCTTAAAATTCCCTGAAGTTGATTCCCAGTAAGAAACAAAATAAAGTTTTTAAATTAGCCCAACATTCTCTTCTTCAACCGCTAGCATTATATTACTGAGAAGTTCTGGTGGTTAACACCACCTACTGGCCGGGTAATATTCTACTCTACTGAATGTTTAAACAGTACTTGTTAAAGTGAAAAGGTGCAATCTACATTAAAAATGTACCGCATTGCATAAAAATCATAGCAGAGGACAATGTCGGAGCCTTATCTATGTTTTCCCCTGGGTGTATTTTATATGTGGCTCAGGAACAAAACGACAGGCTCTGTTTAGGTTTAGGCAGCATCAGCCTGTCCTTTTTTGGCCTTGTATTACTAAGTTTAGTCTCATGAAATCATAAGCCGGCCCCCGGCCACCGTTTCCTGTAACACACGGAACAGAATCTGTGCTTCTAGTAAATATAGAGCCATCAAGACAGGATGTAATAGGTGTTGTCAGCCTGCTTGAACCTCCATCAGGTATAAACATGCCAGCTGTGTCAGTGAGGGCTCCCTGTGCTGTAGGGCAGTGAAGGGCTCTGAGGCACATTCCATTCAGACACTGACAAGAGGCCAGTGGTAGCAAAGTTCGGGGTCAGCACATCTCATGGATTTCTGTTTGGTCCAATGTTAAGAGTCTGGGATTTGAGATGAATCTGTCGTACAGGGTTCAGTCCAGTGACTCTCCTTTGTGCACGACTGCTGCTGTTCTGATTGCCGTTTTCCTCCGACTTCTTCTTCTCCCGCTTCCTTAAGAATCACCTCATCATTCTCCAAGACAAACTCCAGGGTGGGCCCGCCAGCTGCTTCTCCCTCCATCTCCCCCTCCTCTGCCAGGCGGAGTTTTATGTTCATGCTGACGGGTTTCTCCATTTTATCTGTAGTATGAGGACAGACGATGACACACGTAAACTGGAGAAGAACTCGCATCTGAGGCAGGAACTAAGATTTTCCATATGATTTCGTTTTGTCCTCAGCTCCAACTAATACTCACTTTTGTTCAAATAATCACAACTGATTATGAATATGTCCCGAGTCAATTTGGGCTCAGCGGACTACAAAACAAGTTTGTACCAAAAGCAATGTCAAATTCAAACGAACATATATTGTTGCATACTACATAAAGGTTGATCTCTGCAGAATTTCATGTATTATGTCAAAAAAAAGCATGATACACAACATATCCTATTTAGTCACAAAATCTAGGACACAGCATACGAAAAAAGGACAGAAGCACACAGGTGTGAAAACAGCGATCTAGTTTTCTTTCTAACCTTTACAGTGTCTTTCAGAAAACGTGCTAATTTAGAAGCATAAATATGGTGATATTTTATATTTTTCACGTGTCCAACAAACATTAAATATAGAAATCAGCAAATATGTCAAGTAATTATGAACTGCTCCTGCTGCTAAGTGTTTCCTGTGCACCAATCAGTTTTTCTCCAAATGTCATTCACGTCTATTGTTGTCCAAAATCTATTAATACCTCAGTGAAGCACATCCAGTGCACGAGGTGGCAAGTTTTGCTGTGGTGACCCCTTGGGAAATGAAGGAGCAGTCAAAAGTGCTGCATGAATTCTGAAAATAGTCACTAATTTCTGGCTATTTTTGAGTACTGAGTTATCAAAGAGACTCCCTTGACAAGTTGAACAGTATTTAAAGAAAGACCAACCAACCTATATTGTTAATTTTGAACTCTTCATGGGATTTGTTGACAGTAACATAAATATAGTGTATAGGCATCTTTATCCTCTAATGTAATCTTCTTCCTCCTGATGCTCACCGTGTCCGAGCTGCCTCTCTTTGGGCAGCAGCAGCACATCCACATTGTGATGTTTCTCCAGGGCAGCTGTGAGCACGGCACCCTCACGGCTGAACAGGAAGACTAAAGGCAGGGTGATGTCTTCGGTAGAGTCGCCGTCTCCAACCATCTGGAAGAGGGGAGTTTCCTCACTGTTGCTTCCTTCACGGTGGTCTGAGGAACAAAGGGTTACACTGAACTAATGAACATCTCTGAAGTCCAGACTTCAGTGCTTAGCTGTCCCAAACTTTGAGAAGCACTATAAGGAAAAACTATTTTCAGCTCAAGTTGGTAATGACCCCCACCTATAAAAATGACTCCCACGGCTCCTGCCTTCTGTAGCCAACGAGCCTTTGCAGCAAACATGCAGTCACCTCTCAGTGCCAGAGCGATACGGCCTTTTAGGTCCGCTGCATTATCTATTGGTCCACATGCAGTGTAGGGGGACGCTTTCACTATGCTGCCCTTCACCTGTGGCACAGGAATTTGTTTTAGTGTGATATTGCGCTTGCATGTGAAAAAGACAGAATTAAACAAAGCAAAGAGAAGAAAAAGTGCATTCACAGATGACTAATTTTATTTAGTAGTTCATGTCCATCAGTTATATATCAGACTATAATCTATTCAAGTCATATGACTGAACAAGTGTTGCTCTGTTTCATTCTTGTTTGTACACTAGGTTTGATACTAGTGTGGCATTATCTCACCCCATGCTCCTGCTTGGTGAGGTCCATTCCAAATTTGGCAGGTCCTGCAGTGAGGACTGTCCTTCCCAGAAATGGGGGGGATATGAGCTGAACGACATGAGGCACCACCACCTCCTCCTCCGGTGCCTGGCTCACTTCTGCTACAAGTTTTACCCGGTAAACTCCTTTATGCTCCTACAGATATCAATATTTAGAAACACAATTAGAAACTATAACTAGTAGAGCTATTAGGAAATGTTATTTTCTCATAATGCCAAATGCCACACATGTTGTGAAACAAGCATAACTCTATAACGCAGGAAAATATATTAATTCACAAGGTGTGGGCAGTAACCCCCCAGTTCATATTTGGAGTGTACAGTAACCAGTTTACCTTACGCCTTCCAGTGCTTCCTGTACTGGCTTCGTTCAGTGGCGTGAGAGAAATGCCCATGCTTTTCAAGAACTCCACCGGCTCCATGCCATTATCGTGGAGTGGCAGTTCAATTTCCCTGTAAAGTATAAACGCAGTTGGGTTGAAACGTCATAATTCCATCAGGGAATTTGCTCTACACCCAATGGTCTCTTGCAAGTGGACACACCTGATGGGTAAAGGGTGGAAGGCCCGTCCCACCCCAGTGAGGTACTTGTAGCCGTCCCTGATGGTTTTGGCAAATGAAGGGTTGTTGGGGAATAACGTCTCAGTGCTGGGACAGGAGTGTGTAAACAGGTCTTCTTCTTGAGAAATGCGAACAGTCTCCTGGAGAACAGGACACACCTTTAAATAACTGTAGCTACCGTACACTGCTATGGCAGTTAGTTATGAACTTCTGAATATGCATCATTATCATAAAAGTGATTAAAAAAAAAAACTATGCACAAAGTGAGCGCTCTCACCGTATTGTTGCCTTGACAAGGTGGCTGAGTGGTGGAGAGCGATATAGGCAGGAGGTGAGCCTCTGTAGTGAAAATGTAGTCGTCAATATCAATAGGCAGCTGGCTCTTCTCCGAAAACATCAGGTACAGGTATTTAAACATCTCAGCCAGAAAGAACGAGTCCATCCTAAACACAGAAGGCCACATATATTAGTAGTAGGAACGCGCCGGCCGGCCGCAGCCCTTATGGGGTACAGTCTAAATTTTTAGTTTTTGATCTCTCTTGGATGACAAACATGTTTGTCCCCTAGCAGCCACCGTAGCCGGGGTTATGCACTTGAGGTGGGAGGGGTAAGAAAACAGACCTCAGGTGACTAAAATATGCAATCTACTGACATCTAGCGGTGACAAATGTTACACACTGTAACTTTAAGGTTATTTAAAACTCCTCTTAAACACACAAAACTCATATTACACTTTTGAGTTTTGCCATAATTGGAACAGAGTTCACCTCACACAGTACCTGTCTTCGTGTGTCCCTGTGCGGACATCTTGCACAGCCGCAAACCCGCAAGGCACTCTGGCATAGGCGTTGAGCTTTTCCACTATGGACTGTCCCACTCTGAGGTAGTAGGGGTCACCAGTGGCCTGAAGACATCAAAATATCATCTTTAAAATGTAAACAGAAAAGATACTGAGCAAAAACAGCAAAAGGCTGACTTATTCTTTAAAAACCAGTTTGCAGTGAAGTAGACTTCACCAAAGTACTTCCTCCTGTGTGTACTCCTGTACAGCCAGTACTCTGTTCAAATAACAA
>JAVDPK010002998.1:346039-369939 GCA_034780415.1 Cichlasoma orientale | reverse complement strand
GTCAGCTGGGATAGGCTCCAGCCCCCCCGCGACCCTAAACAGGATAAGCGGAAGCGAATGGATGGATGGATGGATGAATGGGTAATGACTAAGTGCATCATTAAATATCTTAATAAAGGTTGTGTTTCTTGCCTAAAATTAAAAAGCACATTTTTATAAACAACAATAAATTAAAAACAAGTAAGCAGCCAGTTGATTACAGTTTTATTATTTCAAATTTTGAAAGATACCACTTAGATAAATGTTTGTTGGTGTTTGTTGGTTCCTCCCATATCTTCACCTCTGTTGTTAACATGCACGAAACCTTTTAAAACTTCAGGCTGTTATGGAGAGCCTTAGATAACAGAGTTAATATTAACGGTTATGAAATGCTGCTTTGCTTCTCTTTTATTGTGGATATCACATTACTGTTACCATAGAGGAGGTGGAAAAACTGTGTATAACATACAGTATGCACAACAATAAAGTCCATGCATGATAAGCTTAAAAAGCAATTTTGAAGCAAGTTGAGTGGAGGTGTTCAGGAAATCATGTCTAACTGCCCTAGTTTTGTATTTTGAATGCAAAGAATATTATGCTTGCATAACACATCCACAACCAGATGACTCAAGATTACTCAATACTCAAGCTTAGAAGTGAGAGGAGTTTGTATAAGTAATTAATTATAGGGAGTTGATATGATATCTGCTCTGAAATTGGAAACATTGTTTATCTAATTTGTACTGGGATGGACTGGACGGGCACAGCTTTTTTGTTTTTCCTTACAGGAAGACCGTAGCATGAGTTATCACAGATTAGCATCGCTCATCTACTCACCACAGTGCATTCCACTGATGCAATCACTGCACAAGCGTTGTTTAAAAAAAAAGTATTCTATATGAAATCTTTCATCTTCTCAGAAACCTGTATCAGCACTATGCAGAAGATGGCAGCTATTTATGATGCATGAGTCTGATTAAAACTTCTGTGAAGTCATAAACTTGTTAAAGATAAATCTCACACAGAGCACTGGTCTATAAAATTCTGTTTATTTTCAGCTCATCATGAATCAAATGAAGTTGGCATGTAAAATAAGGACACTCTTAAATGTGTCAAAAATATAATCCTTAGCTGCCTGTCACCTACACTCTCCTAATCCATAAACTACTTTGGTATATTTATTATGGTAAGGTAAAGCTCCACAGAAAGATGGAAGCAGAATTTGCTGTCTAAACTATCAAGACATGCATATGACTACATGTAACAAAATCAGCATACAGTTATCATGCATTACATTAACTGCGAGGAAAAAATCATTGAAAAAAACAAAATCTTAAACAGATCACATATGTACTGTTGGCGTTTGAAGACTGTCATGCATGCACCTATTCTTCCTTGTTGTCAATTGAATACTTCATTAAAAATATTTAAGATCATAGGAACCTACCTATCTCCCAAGGCCCAAATCTCACATCACATTTGGATGGAGTCGCCATCCTCACGAGGACAGACTTTGTTGTAGTTTCAGGGAGCTGAAAGAACATGCCGATTAGCCAGTGACACCTGGGAGAGTAAGACAGAGGAATGATTCTTGAGGTGCTTCAGATGGTGGCGGAAGTTCTTCCTGCTGTTAAAAGACGACAGCAGGGAATTGTCTTTTCAAGTGATTTACAACAGGAGGAAGCAGGAAAATATGAAAGGGAAGTCTTGATGTCATTTTTTTTAAAGGAAGCAAAAGATAATGGAGGAGAGGTAAAAGCATTTTAATCTAATAGCAGAAAGCTTTCTTATCTTCACCAGAGTTTGGCATCAGTAAAAAAAATCAGTAAAAAAAAACTTTTGACCTTACCTATAATAATGTCGAGAATCACTTAGACGATTTATTTCAAATAAAATAGTGTCCTGTGAGACTCTAGAGGGTTATTCATGCTATCAAATCAAAAAATGACAGAATTTAATTATTTTTATTTAATAAATTTTAATCTGCATGAAGTTTATCATGTTTCCATCAGCCACACTAACAGCTCTCTCAGTTGAATCAGCATGCTAACATACTTAGAAGGACAATATTTACTAATGCAAATGCATTTATTGTTCTCAGATATTTGACCATTAACTGTAATACCAAAAATTCAAATGCTGACCTGATGAAAACAATCAAAAGGCCAAAGTCATTACAGTTCACCATGAGGGAAACATCCAGTGCAAACCAAAAGGAAAGGAAAGGAAAGGAAAGGAAAGGAAAGGAAAGGAAAGGAAAGGAAAGGAAAGGAAAGGAAAAGAAAAACCCAACTTGATGGTAATTCAACAGTATCTGAGGCACTCACAGTAAAACGATGGATCATTTTCTGTGGATTCATTACTTACAAACCCCGTTCACACAATTAGTCATGAAATCTAGTGTTCATAAAAAAATATTTATAGCAGTTTCAAAGAGATGATATAAACTCACCTGCCACTTTATTAGGTATGTTTAACTAAGTAATGCAAGTATTCAATCAGCCAATCACACGGAAGCAATTCATTCCATTTAGGTATGTAGACGTGGTCCAGGCAACCTGCTGAAATTCAAACCGAGCACCAGAGTGGGGAGGAAAGATGATTTAGGTGATTTTGAATGTGGCACAGTTGTTGATGTCAGAGGTCAGAGGGGAATGGGTAACTAAACCACTCATTACAGCCAGGGGCGTAGAACTGAGTAAGGACAGTAGGGACACCGCCTTACCAATATCAAATAATGTCCATTATGTCCCTACCAATCACCGGGTTACCAATGTTAGTACCAAGGGTTCAGTATTTTGCCCAAGGATACTTTTTCATGCAGACTGGAGCAACCAGAGATCGAACCACAAACCTTCTGATCAGTAGATGACCTGCTCTACCTACCTCCTACAGCAACAAAAGACCACATCAGGTAGCACCCACGTTAGCTAAGAACAGGAAAGGCTAGAATTCACACAGACTCACCAAAATTGGACAATAGAAGATTGAAAAAACATTGCCTGGTCTCGATTTCTACTGCTACATTTAGAAGGCAGGGTCAGAATTTGGTATAAATAACATAAAACATGGATTCATTCTGCCTTGTATCAATGGTTCAGGCTGCTGTTGGTGGTGTAATGTTAATGGAATATTTTCTTGGTGCCCCTTAGTAGCAATTTAGCAAAGTTAAACACTACAGGCTGCCTGGGTATCGTTGCTGACCACGTCCATCCCATTATTACCGCAGTGTTCCCATTTACTGATGGCTGCTTCCAGCAGGGTAACATGCCGCGTCACAAAGCTCAAATCTTCTCAAGCGGGTTTCTTGAACATGACAGTGAATTCACTGTACTCAAATAGCCTCCACAGTCACCAGATCTCAATCCAATAGAGCACCTTTGGGATGTGGTGGAACGGAAGAGTCACATCACCCATGTGTAGCCAGCAAAGGTGCAGTAGCTGTGTGATTGCGTTATATCAATGTAGAGATAAATCTCTGAAGAATGTTTGCAGAAACTCTTTTAGGCCACAGAGAGTACTAACCTGGTAGTAGGACAGTGTGTCTAATAAAGTGGCTGGTGAGTGTAGATCTGGGGTATTGTGGGATCACTCAACAGTTCATTATAACAGTTTGGCTTAGCATGTAAGCCAAACTGTAAGCCATGTAGGCAGAATTAGCAAGATTTTAATCAGGCCAAAACATGAACAATTGGGATTCTGTTCAAGAGAGGCTTGAAACTCAAAAGGGTCTGATTTGTTCATAATATAATATTGGTTGATTAATAATATTATTAATATTTTTATCAGGTTTCTTAAGGTATGAACGTGACTGGAAGTCCAAATATATCACTTAAGCTCTTAGTCCAGACTTGTGGTTTGCAGAGCATCTTTGAAATGCTGTTATCTTGCCACTACATCAAATACTGATTGAGGAGCCCAACAGGAGTAGTGCTCATCTGAGAAATACAAGAGCAGGGTCAGAGAAGTTTGTTTCCATCTACGCAAAGTAAAAAGAGCTGTTCAATAAGACACAGCAGGCCATTTTGTTCTTCTCAGACATTTGCAGCAGTGATTTGAGACCGTGAATTTCTCACACGTTCTGAATGACTGCAAGCTGTGGATGAAAATTGGAAAAACGCCCATGAGGCTACCAGATTAGAGGCAGAGGTATTACTTTGAACGATTCAAAGTACTACTTCTGGGGATTCTGGGGACATAAATTAAACTATTTAATAAAAAATACTAATTCTTAGGATTTTTCGTGAAGCTGTGTTCTTTTTTTCTATGAAGTACATGCTATTGAATCTGAAAACAGAAGGGACAGTGAAAACGAAGGTTGGTTACCTAGCCAAGTAGCACCTTGTTGTAAACCCCATACACCTGCCTCCTCAAGAGTGTTCTTGACTTGGTTAGATGTTGTGAAGTTGTTTTCCTTAACTATAGAAATAATTCTATCATCATCCACTTCAGTTGTCTTCTGCGGTCTTTCAGGCCTTTTGGAGTTGCAGGGCCGATCAGTGCATTCACTCTTTTTAAGAATGAACTAGAGTGCTGATTCGGCAACTTCTAAAGTTTTTGCTTTCTCTCTGATGGGTGTGTTTTGTTTTTGCCTCCCTCACTGGCAGTGACATCTCTTTGGACCTCAAATTGAGAGTTCCAGTGAAACGCTAACAAATATAATTTTGACAACTGGGATCACACCCAGATCTTCTACATGGTTAATTTTTCATGGAATAATGCCAGACCAGTACTCACCTGGCCATGAAACTGCTTGTCAGTCCAGTTACATTTTCTAAAAAAGGGGGACTATGTATGAAAATGGTTGCAATTCCTAAATAATTAATGTAATACTTAAAAAAAAAAAACACCTAGAATAAAAATTGAAAGTCTCCACTTAAATCATTTTGATAGCTTGACTTGAAATCGACTGTGGTGGTGTACAGAGACAAAATTACAAAGAAAAGTATGATCCAAAAAATGATGGATCTAACTGTAAACAGTAACGCTCACTGACCAAATCATTGCATTTCCTGTGACTACTTAAATGCTTTTAATGCAAAGCTGTGGAAGTGGAAAGTGCTTGGTTTGTATCGACAAGTTAATGATTTTTCATTGGAATGCTAAAACACCAATTCACATGACTACTTTCATCACTGGGTTTAAAGTCTCAGTCTACTTTGTGCCATTTGGCAGTAGATTAGTGATTGTATGTATTTCAATGAATGAGCAGGTGTTTGCTTTATTATTTGGTGAAATTTCCATCTGTTCTTACATCAGCTGACAGCTTCCACCTAAATTATTTGATCAACTGATTCACCTTTGCCATTACTGTTTTTCTCAGAAGAGCTACAGTATTTACTGTATTTACATTCTCAACATTATATAAGAGAGGCAAAGCTCTGGAAAGTGAATGTGAAGTGCCTTAAAAATGTTTTATTTCTATGGCCATTATGGGGTGACTCCTCAGGTTGTAAGAAAAGCCCACATTCAAATGCACAGACATCTATGAGAAAATGACTCTGTGCTCACTTGCTCTATGATCTCAAGAAAGACCTGGTGTTTATTTTGTAAATGATGGTCCTAATTGGTGTAAAATGGGTCGCTCTCAGGAGCTCGATGAATTCCAGCGTGGTACCGTGATAGGATGCCACCTGCGCAACAAGTCCAGTCGTGAAATTTCCTCACTACTAAACTGTTAGGGGTATTACAACAAAGTCGAAGCGCATAGTGCACAGAGGTCGCCAACTTTCTGCAGAGTCAATCGCTACAGACCTCCAAACTGCATGTGGATTTCAGATTAGCTCAAGAGCAGTGCACAGAGAGCTTCATGGAATGGATTTCCATGGCCGAGCAGCTCTAAGCAGCGTATCACCAAGTGCAATACAAAGCATCGGATGCAGTAGTGTAAAGCACACTGCCACTGGACTCTATCATGCTAGTCTGTGTGGCAATCCAATGGACAACTCTGGGTTTGGCAGTTTCCAGGAGAACAGTACCTGTCTGACTGCACTGTGCCAAGTGTAAAGTTTGGTGGAGGGGTGATTATGGTGTGGGGTTGTTTTCCAAGAGTTGGGCTCAGTCCAGTTCCAGTGAAAGGAATTCTTAATGCTTCAGCATACAAAGACATTTGGGACAATTTCATGCTCCCAATTTTGTGGGAACAGTTTGGGGATGGCCCCTTCCTGTTCCAGTATGACTGCACACCAGTGCATGAAGCAAGGTCCATAAAGACATGGGCGAGTGAGTTTGGTGTGGAAGAACTTGACTGGCCTGCACAGAGTCCTGACCTCAGTCTGACAGAACACATTTGGGATGAATTAGAGCGGAGACTGACAGCCAGGCCTCATCCATCCAACATCAGTGTCTGACCACACAAATGCACTTCTGGAAGAATGGTCAAAAACTCCCGTAAACACTCCTAAACCTGTGGAAAGCCTTCCCAGAAGAGTTGAAGCTGTTATTGGTGCAAAGAGTGGGCCAGCATCATGTTAAACCCTGTGGATTAAGAATGGGATGTAACTCAAGTTCAAATGCGTGTGAAGGCAGATGATTGAATACTTTTGGCAATATAGTGTATATGATAAAACATAACATGATGAGTCATTTCTTCAGGCAGATCCGGCCCTTACTCCTCATGTTGGGTCTCACAAATCAAGGTAGCAGTAATTTGTTGTCAATTTTAATGCTGCAAAACACATTAAATTATTTTACCTAGAAAAGATAATCAAGTGAAAACTGAAAAGGAGAAAGTGGCTTAAGCAGCAAATATAAATCTCATTGAGTGTATGTTTGAACTCTGAAGCTTTGGGATTCTCTAAAGCAAGTCTATAATGAGAATTTACATTCACATTGTGGCTTAATGCACCTTGTGTTTTATGATCTGCGGCACAAAAAAGTTTTATTTTGTCTCGTAAAGTAAATCGAAAAGCAGAACATGTTGGCAATTTATCTCTCTCATGTAGTATAATGGAAAAGAACCTGAAACAAATCATGTATAAATATGCTTTCTTTGTAAGGGAATAAGCGCTCCTCTCTGCTCCACTTGTGCATGGTCTAGAAATCAAAGCAGCACTGTTAGAGGCAGTAAATTGGTGGTGTCAAATACTGTGAAGAATGCAAATTCAGCAGTAATGGTCTGTGTCTTCCATCTTTGTAAAACAGGCCTTTTTACGCCCACAGAGTAAAGAGCTCTTTGTATTACAGAAACAAATCGAGAGCCGCCAAGTTAATGTGAAGATCACATCACGTAAAATATTTATCACTGTGTTGCTTTGTATGTAGACTATGACAAAATATCACCTTACACCCTTATTTTACAATCTTTATTCTTATTTCCAACAGGTTTAACAAACCATGATGTGGAGTTTTTACTACATAACAAACTGAAACCACAGTTGTGGTAAGAAGTTTGTATACACTCATCCACGGCATGAATGTCATGGAATCTTGGGCTTTTAATAATTTCTTTGAACTCTTGTTTTTCCACAATGGAATGATTGTAATTTTTAATTACTTTAAAAAAAAGAATTGGATGCACAAATTTTTTATTTTGGATTTTCTCTAATCCATACATGGTCAAAAGTATACAGGCTAAAATATATACATACATCCCCACTAATATTTGGTTAAATGCCCCTTAGCAAGTTGCACCTTGACCAGAATCTTTTAGAAGCCATCAACAATCTTCTGGCATAATTCGGGCAGGATATTTGACCATTCTTTTTTTGTTTGTTTAAATTAGTTGGTTTCCTGCCGTGGACCCAGCTTTTAAGCATAGTCAACAAATTTTTAATCAGGTTGATGTGGGGACTTTGGGAAGGTCATTCCAGAAGCTTAATGTTAACCTACTCTATCCATCCCAAAACCAGTTTTGATGTGTGTTTGGGATCATTGTTCTGCTGGAACATCCCATTGTTTCCAAGTTTCAACCATCTAGCTGTTGATTTAAGGCGAAGTTAAAGAATTTGGAGGTAGTCCTCCTTCTTCATTATTCCATCCACTTTGTGCAATGTACCAGTACCACTGGCAGTAAAACAGCCCTAGAACATGATGCTACCCTCACCATGCTTGACAGTTGAAACAGGGTTCTTCTACTTGAACGCCTCACCTTTACTCCTCCAAACATACCTCTTGTCATTGTAGCCAAATAGCTCAATCTTTGTCTCATCTGACAATGAAGTCATCAAGATATATGTAATTTTGTGTCATCCTCAGGTTATCTGGAAATTTGCAGAATACTTATGTCAGATGTAATTAAACTGATTTCACACTACAATTCCGTTCGCATTCCGAGTCGATTGAAAATGACATCCAATCAATGGCAAGGACTTTATTGCCACAGTATATGTATATATTTGATGGAAATTGTGATGTAGATAACAGAAAACAAACCTAAACTCAGATACACTCATCTGTGTTCATCAAACTCCAGTTTTACCATAAAGTGTAAAGTAAATGAAGGCTGCAACTAAATTTCTTCTTATTTTGCTCAAACACTCTGAGTTTGGCAGTATTTGCCCTGGTTCTATCATCCACAGTGACACCAGTGACCTCCACCTGTTCCACTGCAACACACAGTTGGTAAATTAATAATTTCTCTTTCATTGTTGTTTTTTGACCATTATTTCTGGGACGATTTGTTGTTGTTGTTTAATTATTTTTCATCTGTGCAGTTTAATCATATGTATGAGGCTTATCAAAGACTGCTTCTTTTTTTTTCTCTACTTTTTTTCCAGCACTTTGAGGTTTAATTCAGTTTTATTCTCTTTGATGTTTTTGGCTTCTGACCCTTGCCCGCTCAGACATCAAGCATTTCTGCTCTCTTGGACTTAAATCATGTTGATGTGTTTCTTTACCCTCACACATTTTTATGGATTAATAGGCCATCTGAGGAAAATGTAGAGGACAGGACGCCACAGTAAATCTGCAACATCACTCATCAGCCAGTGGAAATGTGACAGGCCCGAGTGTGTGACAGCTGGTTTGTGTCTGGTGTTATCTTGCACTAAACCAGACTGTCTTTTACTGCAAATGTCGCACAGAAGAATGTCTTTGTTAAAGTGACAAATTTTGAAAAATTTAAAGAAAATCAACTCACTTGAATAAACGGGTGAAATCTCAGGCAAAAATGTATTAGCTATTTAACAGAGGAGCAAATATTGTCATTCCAATTGTTTGCTTGACTCTCAAATTATTTCATTTCAAATATTTCCCAAAAGGTTGGGGCAGAGGTATTTTACTGCAGTGCTGCATCACACCTTCTTTTGTAAAACACTCTGTAAACATTTGAGAAGACCACTGGGTGCAGCTTTGGTACTTCTTCTGTTCTTTCATGACATAGGATTTCTGAGGATAGTGGATAATGGGCCCTGCCACAAAGCAAGAAATGGTTCAGGGATGGTTTGAGGAGTTTGAGGTGTTGACTTGGTCTCTAAATTCCCCAGGTCTCGATCCAATCAAGCATCTGTGGGACATGTTGGACAAATCCAAGTCCGATCCATGGAGGCCCCACCTCACAACTTAAAGAATCTGTTGCCAACATCCTGATGCCAGTTACCACAGCACGCCTTCAGGGGTGTGATGGAGTCCATGCGTACATATGCAAAAATACATTGTCCTTCTTCCCTTAGTCCTGAAATTTTGGAGGCTGTGATTTCAAAAAGATTTTGATTCGTCTGGCACACAAGAGAGTTTTTCACTTGACTTCAGTCCATTGTAAGTAAAAGACCTTGAAAGGTTAATTCCAATTCATGAGCTTGTTCTGGTTTTTCTTTGCAATCATTGGAACTCATACATTTTATTCAGGATCTCAACTGTTCTGGAAATAGGTTTGTACCGGTTTGCACATGTGTATCAGCTTTAAATGAAAACATCAAGATGAGGGTTACTGTAATCTTCATTATACAGGACAGTGTAATTTAATCAGTCTCCTGCACTGGGCCTTTTTCAAAGCAGATATGTTGACTTGTCACAGCAGAAGAATCACAGATGTTCCTATGAACACTAACATTGGCAGCAATCAGTGTAATTCTTTTCACCTGTGCTTTATCTACTGTGACAAGACAGCTGTGAAAGAGGTCTGTGGCTCCTGCTAAATTCTGAAATAGTCTGTTCAGTAGTTACAGAACAGACTATTTCAGTGAAATGTCACAAACGAAGGTTTTTAGTAGATCTGCCCTTTTCATCTTGAAGGCTTGAATGTCAATTTGGACTTTGGCTTAGGCTGAAAATTATGTTTTTAAAATCACAAAGCAGAAAAAAAATCAATGTTTAGCTGTCCTGTTTGCTGGCAATCTGCCTCAGTAGACAGAAGAGCAGGCTGACATGAGTGCATCAATAAGAAACTAGTGAAATACCACTTTGTGATTGCATATGAAAATGTGGTATGGTATATAGGAGTTAAAAATGGGTACAATAAAATCTGCATAAATATAATAGATTGTTCTTTGGCGCACAGATTCACTGTACTCTGTGTGACTCTACTGGAAAGAAACGATATTTCCTGATTAAGTACTTCTAACTACTTCAGTTGTGGTATTTCTCTAAAGGCCATAGCATATGATTAACATATTTTTCATACTCATAAACCCATTCACTGAACTTTAGTAATCTTTATAAAAGCATTTGGACACATTTGCCATATTTATTAAGGTTTTTCCAGGAACACTTAACTCAAATATTTACATGTTTACTGATGTTTTTTTCCCAAGGATCATTGCTCCTGTGAGCATCCATAACCAAAGGTTGCTGTATAAATACATAATGAAAGCATACTAAAAGACAATCGTAAAATATGTGTTCTTATAATAATTAATGTATTAATATGCATCTATTAACATCTAGAAGTTTACCAATCTTATCCACAGGTCAAAAATGTGCTTCAGCCTGTTCTGCAATGTAAATCTGACTCTCAGTCCATATTCAACCTGTGAATGCTTCTGTTTTCTAACTGTTGTAACCAGTTGAGCCGATAAGTGCTGAAACGTGCTGAAGGGACCGTTTCCAGTTTGGGTGATCTGACAGCTCTATACAGACTTCATCTTCCTGTATGTTTGATCAGTGATGCTCCAAAATGTTGCTTTGCATAAACATAAAAAAAAAAACAGGGCTGATGCACTTATTTGTTCACCTGTAGTTCCTTACTGGCTGATCAGAACAAATGTCATCAAATATTGTATCATAATGCAAAAATTAGCTGAATACTTGGCATTGTGTGCAATGTGTAATTAAAATTTTTGAGGAAACTGAACAAGTAGAGGACAAAAGAAGAGGTGGCAGGCCTGAAAGACTATCTACAGCAGATGAACAGTATCTAAAATTAATTTCTTTAATAAATAGGAAAGAATCTAGCAAAGCCCTGGCGCAGTTTGTGTTATTGTAGCATCTTTACCTTACAATATAAAGCACCTTGAGGTGACTGTTGTGATTTGGCGCTACATAAATAAAATTGAATTTAACTGAATTGAATTGAACAGGACCTGAGATGCATTTGGTCCATCAGTTGCTCCATCTAGTGTTCACTGAAGCCTGATCACAAATGGTCTCAGTGGAAGGGTGGCTGTCAAGAAGCCATTCTTAAGGAAGGGAAACAGAGAGAGAAAGGCTGAGGTATGCCAAATTACACAAGAACTGGACTGAAAATCAGTGGCAAGAGGTCTGATGGAATGATGAATCCAACTTTGAATTTTTTGTTTGTTTTGTTTTGTTTCTTTGGTTCAAATCTTCATTAACAGGTACGGAGGAGGTCAGAAGAAAGGTACAAGAGTGAGTGTCTACAGTCATCTGTAGAGGCTTCATCATGGTTTGGGGCAGCATTTCAGTCAGTGGTGTTGGAGTGCTTGTCAAAATTGATGGAATTATGAACACAGAAAAGTACAGTCAGATTTTGATCCAGCATGCAGTACCGTCTGCTTCATTATTCAGCATGACAATGACCAAAAACACTGCCAACCTGGACCAATGAATCATTTTGACAATATTATCAGCCAATATTGCTGTAATAACAGATACATCAGTATCTATAAATACTGGCATTGCCAGATTCCTGCATGGGTCAGGCTCTAGATTTCTCTGCATATATTGTATGAGCTTGTGACAAACAAAACCATTGAAGCTGTGTTGCATCCTTAACTTAGCAATGCCTCAGTGCAGAGACAAGAGATTTAGAGATTCATCTCTTCTCTCTGCCTCAGTGCAACAAAGTGGCTATTTAAAAAAAAGTTATTTAAATTAAAATAGATACAATAAGCTTGCACTGTTTGGCATCATCAAGTGTTAATTGTTGTTTGTGATAAGTTATTGTAATTATTTTTTAGTGTACACACTATGACTCAAGTTACCTCTTAAATGGCTCCAATAACAAAACGCAAATTTTTTATCAACTGTTTCATAATCATTTTGCAAAAAATAAATGAAACTATAAAACAAACAGAGCTGAGGTAACCAGCAGGTAACACCCACACACAGAGCTCACATCCCCTGCAAGCCTTTGATCTGCACATCCAGATGCAGTAATGGGCTCCCTCAGAAAGATATCCATTACTTTGCTTGTGGCAAAAAAAAAAAACACATGCATCCTCTTTCAAAAATCTACTGGTTTCTTTTACGGCTCAGAAATGGTACAAATCACATCTTTAGGGATTTCATTATTTGTACATTAAAGCTCAGCATCACAAACCTTTTCCTCTTCACAACACCATCACCAAAGGAGTCAGTGTTCCCCTTGAGTACTTGAGTGTACAAGAGAAAAATCCTTTGATGATCGGGAACATCATGTATACAAGCCTCATGCCAGCAAAAATGAAAATGAAGCAACGCGTGGCTCTGATAACTGATCTGACAGGTGCTCTTCAGTCACAGTAGAAGTAAAACCTAAATTCATGAAGTCCTGTACAAGGAGAATTGTGGAAAAAACAACATAATCATTTCAGTTCTGTTCAATTCCGTTTTATTTATATAGCACCAGTTCATAACAACAGTTACCTCAAGGCACTTTCTTTTGTAAGATAAAGATACTAGGCACATGTTAGAGGGAAAACTCTAACAAGCAGAAGATCCCCTACAAGTAAGCACTTGGCAGTAATGGGAATGAAGAACTTCCTTTAAATAGGAAGAGAACCTCAAACATATAAGCAAGGAAAGCCAGGGTTCATGCCACGACCGCTCACAGTCCAGTGACCCTGCCACAGCACATCAGGACCAAAACTCGCCTCAGCCCCTGGAAGCCAAAATACTGATTGTCCAACAGTACAAAACAAGGCATTAAAGAAAAATGGGATGCAGGAGGACATGCTGAAGAGGAGGACTTTATTAAGAGCAGTAATATTTGCTATTATATGTATTCTTTGATTAAATTAGCCAACTCAGTTTGAATTAAGAATGTACTTAAAGTTCCAGTTTTAAAGGACTGTTTTCTTGGTGAGAGTTAGACGGCAAGTGACAGTGTGATTATCACCCAAAACTCCTGAACTGGTGGACATGAAGGTCTCTGACAGACATAGTGCAGTGTGAATGTGTTTCTGTAGATATCTACAGATCAGATGTGGGAGATGCAGAATCGGTTTAATTTGTGTTATATGTTGAAAAGACTGCTGGTCCCCAGTTCTGTATTTCTAGACCGGCCAAACCTTCAATAACATAAAGTGCATTTTATGAAAGTTGATGGAGATGTGAACGTTTGTAGTTCCACAAAGAACCTTTTTGCATGAGATTCTTTAAAAAAAACAATTCAGCAATTTTTCAGAATAAATGATTCTTTAGGCATTTTAAGTTAAGAGCAATTTAATACCAATATCGCAGGTCTGTCATAACAGCAAAACTATAACAAAAAAGACAAAGGGGAAGATTACATCTTGATTATTTTATCAGTTTTATGCAATTTGAAACAGTATTTTTTTTATAAGACTATGTTTGTAATTGCCCAAAACAGGATTGAATAGCCTCTTGCACAGAAGTTTAATTAACTTGATGCTATACTCTGATGCTATACTCAAAGCACTTTATACAACATGTCTTCATTCAGGCATTCGCACACACATTGACACGCCGATGAATGCATCAGGGGCAACTCAGGGTTCAGTATCTTGCCCAAGGATACTTCGGCATGCAGACTGGAGCAGCCAGGGGTCAAACCACCAGATGACCTGATGGGCTACAGCCACCCAATATTGCACCCAATGTATAAATTTTGCAGTTGATTTGCCAGATAATACTGTTTATTATTTTGTGTTTCTAATCCACCTTTTATGTTTTCAGAAAAGGAAATATTTAGATTTAACCTTTTTTTTAAATTTGTTTGTTTGTTTGGATAGCTTGTTTAAAGCTATGGACTGTACCTAAGTGAGAATAAATCTGACAGCCAAGAGAAATACTGGTATCCAAGTACATAATATTTCCAGCACAGAGTGGAGAAAGTTAAGTAAGACTCATCTTTGAGGACAGGCAGGGGTGCCGTTTACTGAAACTGACAAGGCTTTTCTTCTTACAGTATGATGAATTTCAAGGACTTCTGGGAAACAAATGAAACAGCGCATCGAGCCAGATCCAAAGAAAGAAGCTGCTCTGTTCACTCACCCACACACCTCTGAGTGTGAATAATTGATAGGATACCTCTCCTCGACGAGGTCGGGAGAGGGGAAAACAACTTCTCCCATCTCAGCCCACCAATGCATCCATCTCCTGCATGTTAACACTGACAACTTATTGCCTTACTTAAGAGTAATTTTATAGGAGTAACTACTCTGTGATGTGATGGACTCCTGTTGAATCTTGCTCTGGAGAGCCAGCACAAATATCAACACAATAATGGGTCCTTACAAAAACATATAGAACCTCAATAATGAGCAGATGGAGGATAATTATATGAAACAAGGCAATTTTCTGCTTGATCTATTGCCAGGCATGTAGACGACAGGAAGTCATGCTCTGCTTGTACAGACTTTAGCCTTGAGTAAAAATGCACTGACCTTGGAAAGATAATGCCTCTGTGGCACTTACAGTAAAGAAAAAGAAACGTTCAAGCCATGATTCAGTGGCTTGTACAAATATTAGCTACAATAACTTGAACTAATTATTTTCTGGAGGACTTACTCAGTCTCTCACATCATTGTGGAGGAGTTTTGTCCCACGGTTCTTTACAATGTTGTTTCAGTTCATTGACATTTATGGACATTTTGTAGCAGGGGAACAGCCAATCACAAGGAAGATGCACAGGATTAAATAGGTGATTGCAGCCAGGTTTGGGGAGTGCTATCGGGCATTGTCCTGGACTGTATTTCATTCCCCTTTGCAGGCGGAGTACTGACTGTCATTTATTTTAGGATTGTTTTAGCTTTTATTTGCAGTATTCTTTGTTTAGCTTTTTATATATTGGGTCACAATTTGTTTATGCACACCTCTCATAAGATCCCACCACAGTATGTCAGTTTCATCCAAGCTTTAGCTGTCAGACAGATGGCCTCTGTTTGACTCTAGACTACTTTGGTGTACAGAGGAGTTCATGGTCGGCTCAGTGACTGCAAGGTGCCCAGGTGGCTCCAAAATAAACCCAAATCATCCTTCATCCGCAGATGTGAGAAGTAATAAAGTGCAAATAGTGCAGGCTTCGCTGTACTGTGGTGCAGTAACGCATGCATGTTGGACTGGAGCAGAGCAGCTGTGATGTTCACAGTCAAAATATTCTTTTTATACCCAATCATGTTGCTGACCTGTTGCCAGTTAACCTAATTAGCTGCAAAATGTTCTTTTACTTACTTTTCCAGTGTTGCTGCCATCAAATTCCAAATGAGGCAGTATTGTTCATGAAATAGTAAAATATAGTAAAATGTTTCAGTTTAAACATTTGAGAGGTTTTCTTTATTCTATTGTGGCTAAAATGTGGATTTATTTGCAAATCATTGCATTCTGTTTATATTTATATGTTAAATATACAAAAAATATTGATTTAAATAGTTCATATTTAGTTCTTACTATCTGCATGACCGTGAAATGAACAAAGAAATTTCAAAAAAATGAAGGCTAAGTGGAAGATGGATGGATGAATGATGAATGGATGGATGATGGATGGATAGATGGATTGGGGGAAACAAAGACTAAGGCATCCTACTGTCTGCTGCTGGCTTTGAAATGGCCTCAGCATAAATCTACGAAGTCTCTGCACAATACAGAGAAGTTTGAGCCAAATGGTGCGTGCGTCAGCACTATTCTGTTGGCTTCCTGCCAGAATCATTTGTGACTTTTTTTTATTCAGACCTACCGGACCATGCTGTTGGCCCGATTGATATCTTCTGTAACAAGGATACAGACATCTGAAGGCTCTTAGCTGCTCACCCTTTAATTACATCTATGGTTTCAAAAGTAAGCGTTAAATTTAATCTGTAAGATAAAATGCTGGGGAGAGCTGTCTGTGAGTGCATTTCATCCTACCTTCAGGCCTGCTCATGCGTGGTTTCCTTTCTGCCCATATCGCATGCCAGGTTTCATGTGTGTAAGTGACATTAATGAAAAAAATCTCTTAAAATGGCTCTTTTTTTTGCGATTACTAACCTTGACTGCAGTTCAGTTGTGAGCCTAACATACATAACTAACCACCTACAAGATCAACAACTGCTGCTACTTCTGGTTTTCCCAGAACAGGAACACAATTGACATCATTTAAAATCAATACAGGAGTAATTATGTTCTTCCCTGCCTAATAGAGGTTGATAAATGAATGATGACTACAAACCCTTCAGACATGTAATGATTCCTTCCTAAAGACACTGCCGATATTACTTCAGTTAGGTTCTTTTTGTTGCTTTAGACCTAAAAATAAATGTAACCTTCGCAAAAAGGAAAGGTCTTTTTTTTTTTTTAAACAGGTGGATACTTAAGCCTCCCTGGAAATACTCTTTATACAAACCTTCTGCGCTATGACGATGATAATTCTTATTTGAACTACTGAAGACTAATGTGTGGAAAATTTTTCCCATGTCCTACCCAGTTTTGCTTTCCTATAAATCAGTAGAGTGAGACAATTTGTCAGGGCAGAAAATGCCAGAGCTGACTGCAGTTATTCTTCAGTGCAGCTCTTGGCTGATATTGGAAACAGATGAAGCTTTAATTAAACACAAAGCAGTTTTTGCTAACGCGCTCATTTATCCACAGTAATTCAAACGGGAAGCAGAACACAACATATGCATCATGCAAACAAACTGGTTTACTGGGGAATTAAAGTATGTCTCAGTGTTAGACCAGACAGACAGCTAACCCGATATAGACTGTTTTTGAGGTACACACCACCTGAGTCCCATCATCATTATGCACAAATTAGTGGGTGATATGCGGGTCAGAAGTGATCCGGATATCTGGTTTAAAGCTACTACTGTATTTTGTGGCAGCCTGAACAGAACAGTAACTTTAAATGTGATTAAATCCTGCTTGAAGATTAAATATAACAACAGTGGTTATATATAACTGAAGCATATCAAGATTGAAAAAACAATCATATAAAGTCAGATTTGACCCCAGATGTCTTTTCACTAATGAGACCATTACTTTGGGCATGCTAGATGTCGAAATGTTTAATTGGAACTGGGGGATTACAAGAACTTACAACAACTGGACTGGAAAGGAAAATCTATAATCACTCATCTGCCTGCTTTCCTGGGTGTTCGCCTGCTATTCTTTGCATTATTTCTACTTTTTCACAAACTCAATACTGTCATGATTACTCGAGTCCAATCATTTTCTTGCCCACCAGCCTCCATTCTGCGTGCTTTAAATCTCGGTTGCACATTTAATGGTCCAAGTTTAAACATCTGTGTCAGGTTCAAAGACAAAGGTTTGAGGTGAAAAGAATCTGCCAAAGAGTGGGAAATATGAAATTTACCTAGAGAAAAATAACAGTTCTTGTCTCTTTCCGCTTCTCTCATCTCTTTGATATCTCTGAGTAACTCAGTAACATGCAAACTGACCACACTGAAACATGTATGAGCAGTTTGTAGCCAATTTCTGGGAACTGGAGTGGATTTTTCAAACAAGAGCAAGTTGGCCTCTGAACTCGAAGTCTTTTATTTCCATCTTTTTGTGTATATGAAAGTAGCGTTTGACTTCAGACGTGATGGAGAGCAGACGGCCTCCGGATAAGGCAAGTAAGTGGTGGGACAAATTAAAAGCACCCAGTGGAAGTCAGAGAAGTCATTTTTTGTTTATAGTGAAGACTTTTGTCACATTTTCAGTCGCTCTTTGTTTAAAATTCTGACAGTACACGCTATATTTAGTATGGAGTCTGTTAAATAAATAGCAGAAACCACACAGAAATAACAGGTTTCCACTGTAGTAACGGGTTATTATTCATGCTTTAAGTGGAAGTGATAAATATTTATCCAAGAAAGGTTCTGTCTGAGTGAGGGGAAATGAAGCTGAAAACTACAGCTGTGTACTTAAATTTTCCATCTTAACTCCTCACTGAGTGACAGATCCAAATAAGTCTCAGATAAAAGGGTTTCAAGCACTTCAGTAGCCCTTATACTTTTAATTCAAAGCCTGTTTTCCAGGCTCCTTTTCATTTTGACTACATTGCTTGAATCCACAAAGGTAGAGCTAATGGGACATGCCAGGTTTCCCAGAGTAAAGCAAATTCAAACCACTTTGGCCAATTTAAACAAGGTAGCAGGGCCTGTAGCTCAGTGGCTGATGCAGAAATGATACGTTCATAGGTGTTAAGGATGATAATTGATCTTGGAAATTACATTACCAGTCTGGTCATTGGGATGCCAACTAGCTCATCTGCTCCATCAGCTAAAACCCAACTGTGCACCCGCCCACAATCCTGATGCTGAGCTCACGATTACACTTGTGCTTATACAGCAGGAGGGTTGGACAGAAGTGAGAGACGCACAGGCTTACACATCGACTGATTTTAATTGATTTTTCAGTTACAGTAAACGACTGATGAGCTGTGGTGTGGGACTACAGTCGATTGCACAAATAGTGATTTTTTTTTTTATCGGTGCGTTCCTGCACAAATAAAAACCCAGTGAGAGTTCTGACATGCCTTAACCCCACTTAAAAATAAAAAATAAAAAACACACACAAAGCTCTTCATCAAGCATAATTCTCAGATATTCCTGTAAAACATTCAGCTGTTTCTACACAGACCTTAACTACAGTCACTGCTGGGAAATTCCTCTCTTAATAAGGCATGTGCATACCAAACCCTCCCACGCTTAGTAGCAAATATCCCGAGCCGCTTCCTCTCTTCGTTACAATTTATAATATTTATGTCACGTTTTGGTCAAACAAAAATGGCATGCAATATTTCTTGTTCCGTTTCTTGTTCCTCTGTAAGTAAAAACATGTCATCACTCATAATTGTTTAACATTTGTTCTGCATGGTAAAAAGAAGTTTGTCGAATATGTCTGAGAGCTGCTGCCATTTCTGACTTTTGGTCATTAGGTGGTAGCTGAGCTCCAGGTTGTTCTTGCACTTCAGGAGGGCCTCCAGTACTGTAAAGATCTTACCTTGGCATCTACAGCGCCCTGAGGTGGCTTATGTTGTGAACCGGAGGTGCAATTTTATAAGCAAGGTTATTTAGAAAAATGCTTGACATTGTTCCAGCAGTAACTCATGCTTCAATCTTAACTGAGCAGGACTTTGCCTGATTAAAGCCTTCTAAAAACACTAATTAAAACAAAGCACAGAATTAACATGAAAACAAAGCAAAACCAGCATAGGATTAAAAAAAAAATGCTCTAGTAAAAGCATTAGAATGGTTCTCATGTAAAAACGGTTGCAATTAATCACAAATAATATGATTTTATTGAGGGAGGGGGGGTTGGTTGCCCCCCCCAAGAACAAGCTGTTCCCTGACAGGTGAATCTCACTGAGCTGAGGTCCCACATGTTGATCTGCAAAGGTTCAAGACTTCAGGTAACTCGGGTCTTCCATCCCAAATCGGACTCCTCCACCCTCGGGGATGCCATCTGAAGACGTTTCACTTCTTTGGATGCTATTAAAGATATCAGAAAACAAGACCAAAATTTATTATTCTATACAGCCTACATCCAGTAGCAGCAGACAGAGATGAAGCTACAGTTTTTGGGAGGGAGCAATTTCTTAAGAGGATTTGTAAAAATAAAAATAAAAAACATAAAAATCACTTGTTTTTGCTTGATGGGCTAATGATAAATGTCAAACCCCAGTATCTTCCAGAAATGCATCATCATAAACATCATCACTAAAATGACTAACGAACATTTATAATTCAAAGCCAACTTCATGACGAAACTCAACTGGAAATTTACCCGTCTGCCCCCATCTGACCTGCCATCCTAGCCAATTAAACGCTTCACAAATCAGAGGTGCCTTTTTCTCTGGACCACAGACAGACAGTCATTAGAGATATTTGTCTCCATTTGGTATCCATTTTCTACAGATGAGCAGCAGAAGGATACAGCAACATTATCTGAAAGCTGAGGAGAGGAGGTGCAGAGTGCCATGTAGGACACAACTGAACGAGGTGATAAAGGTTTTAGGAAATTCAACACCGCCGATGGCGACGCAGTCAGTAGGTGGGAATTGGTGGTGAATCATCCAGAACCGGCACGCTAGAGCTCAGAGGTTTAATGCGACAGAATCACAGCCAATTTGGGTGAAAGGAAATCTAAACGAGCTGTTGCTGTTTTGTTTTGCCTTGTAATGGATCCACTCATAAAATACACCGGAAATCACATCCCTAAACCTTCTGTGCCAACCAGAACAATGAATCAGAGGAAAACGCATTTAATAAACCCTCAGCCGCTGCGCCAGGGCAGAGAGAGTGACAGGGGTGCACTAAAACCTCAGATGTCGACACCAGCCGTCCGAAGAAGAGATGTGATAAAAATACAGATGTCTAGACACAGCCTGCCAGGTCTGAGAGCGATGGACCGCAGCGCTGCGCCGTGGTGAGACAGGCTGAACTTGAGTAATGAACTTGGAAGTGGGTTCTGGGAACACTGCAGTGTTTCTGGTGAGCCAACTCACAAGACAAAAACAAGTTTTGATCTCGTATATACACATACGAGATCCGAACTGGATTCAGTGTGCTTTAAAAGGTGCGTCAAATTAAAAAGCATCTGTTGTGTTATTGAAAGACACTGACAACACATCAATACACACGATGATCTCATTTTCCAAGAGGTTTGCTTTCCTTATTTAGACAATTGCTATTCCTGACTAATACGTAAATAAATAAATTCTGAAGAGTGCCTCTGGATGTTTACTCTGTATCCTAGCATCAGTTTCATGGAGAACTTCGCCTGGAACTTCGGCTGTTGCCTTACGTGAAATGTACACAAGTATGGCTGCTTCTTTGCATGACAGAGTTTAAACTGCATTTGTGGATGGAACCATGAAGTGTTTCCAGTGATTTCTGGAATCGTTCCAAGTCCATGCAGTGATTTCCATAACAGGCTCATGTGCCACCCGAGGGCCTGAAGCTCACAGGCATCCAGTACTGGTTTTCGATTTCTTCAGATTCTCCGAAACATTTGATGGTATTACACACTGTAGATGATGAGCTCTTCAAAGTCCTCACCATTTTATGTTGAGGAACATTATTCTGGAATTGCTCAACGATTTGTAGATGCAGTTTTTTTGCAGATTTGTGAACCTTTGCTCTTCTTGACTTCTGAGAAACTCTGCCTCTCTGAGATGCTCTTTTTATACCCAATCACGTTACTGACCTGTTGCCAGTTAACATAATTAGTTGCAAAATGTTCCTTCACTCAACTTTTCCAGTGACGCTGCCATAAAATTCCAAATGAGGCAGTATTTTTCATGAAACAGTAAAATGTTTGTTTATATTCTATCGTTTATAAAATATGGGTTTATGGGCTATGCGAATCATTGCATTCTGTTTTTATTCACACTCCATCATTTTTTCAGAATCGGGTTTGTAGTTTACGGAGTGCTTGGAAATGGGCCCGAGGATAAACAGTGGGACCGGTTTCTTGGATCTTACACATTACATTAAGTTTTACCAGTGGTTGTGACTCATTCAACATCCTGCGCTGCTCGGTGATTAATATAAACTCATACTTGTAAAGTACACAAAGCCACAGGTCCATATGCCATTTGATCAATCATTAGTGAGTCACATGTGTAGCACCTCCTCAGCATTTAAACCATTAGCCTCAGGCTGTGGAGCGAACTGTGCCGGAGCAGAGAGATCGTGGATCATTAACCCGAGAACACCAACGTTGGGTGATTTTCATCCACGTGAATGTGAGAGCGATAGTGTTACAAAGCTCACGTTAGTGTTACGTTACTAGATGAGTACTTAAGCAGGGTTCTGCCTGCATGACAAGGGGAAGATCACCAACATTAAATCATCATCAAATAGTGTTAATTAATTTTTTATTAAAGTATAATGGACATTCATTTACCACATGGACAGGACCAGCAGGAAAATGTCTAATTGGGGAACGCGGACTCATTACCTTTACTGCACCTCAACCAATCAGCCTGATGTGGTGTGGTACCCACATAAGGCTAACTCTGTGCCTGGAAAACCCCTGATAAGCAAACCCTTAGTCAGGCCTCTGAATGTATGGAGTGCATTTGAATATTTTAAATAAAAGTACAACTGCAGCCATGAGGCAGAGGATTTTTTTTGGAGGCATTCAATTGTATGAGAAAAAGGAAAGAAGGCAAATCTGAATAAACGTAAATCTTGCTGTTCTCTAGCTTAATCTACCCAAGTCAAAACTTTGTAAATGTCTAAACTGGTTAGTCTCCACTAAGTACAACCTTCTCAACTAGCCAGAAAACATTGTGTCCTCAAGTCTCCCACGAACCTGATGCCACCACTATAACAAGGAAAAACACAAACTTTATGTCTGATACTTACAGCAGCAGCCAGAGCCTGTTCCAGGTCTTCAATGATGTCGGCTTCATCTTCCAGTCCAACAGAGAGCCGGATCAGCGTGTCACTGATGCCCAGCACATTCCTCTCATTTTCTGGCACTGATGCATGGGTCATAATCGCCCTGAATGATGCAACAGAGGACAAATACACAAGCTTTATTATTATTATAAACTGTGTGTGCAGAAAGACATCCTAAGATTATAATGGAGAGCAGAGACAATAACTTCATAATGGAAATAAAGAAATTAGTTTGAGTCTGATTGAGATGACCTCTTGGTCTCTGCTGCCCCCTTGTGGTGGTTTGTGTTAAATTGCAGCATAGTTTACAGTGAACTGTTTACAGAAGAGTTTATTTTTAAACAGCATTCAAAATAAAACGCTGCAATGATACTTACGGGTGTTCTGCTAAACTTTCATATCCACCAAGACTTTCGGCAATTGCAAACATCTGAAATAAGACAACAGGGGGCATGAAGATGAAGTGAAACTATTAACTAGTATCACTATTTAAAAAAAAAATACTATCAATTGTGGCTATTATCATGTGACACCTTATGAGTGAAATATTAACTCTGAAAATTTGTTCTGCTACACATCAAATCTGAAAGCACCACAACAAAAATGCTCACAAGTTGGAATTCTTGTATTCTAAAGCATTCTTGTATTTGTGGTACTGAAGTATTTTTTGTGCGTGTGCAGGTCAGGGTGGGAATCTGATCCAGATACAGTGAAAAACTAAGCACACCCCATGATTCAGTAGCTTGCAGGACCACCTTTAGAAGCAACAACTTGATGTAAACTTTTTCCACATGACTTTCATTCATTCACATCATTGTGGAGGAATTTTGGCCCACTCATATTTCCAACATTGCTTCACTTCAGGGGCGCAACTATATACTTTCTGAGGTGTATGGACACATTTTTAGCCCCCCCACCCCCACCCCACAAAACCCACGCGCACACACACAAAACGCACCCTCTCAAGGTTTACTGTGTTCATGTGTGCAGATCTCACTTATTCACGGACTTATAAAATACAAGACTTCTATT
>JAVDPK010002998.1:297025-345939 GCA_034780415.1 Cichlasoma orientale | reverse complement strand
GTCGCGATCAAGCGCGTTCTCAAAAGTGTGTGTGTGTGTGGGGGGGGGGGGGGTGAAGGAGCACAGGGGTGCCTATCAGTGCCTATGCTATTGATCATATCATATGCACCCACTTTTTGCACCACTGCTTCACTTCATACCTCTCAAAGTCCCACCACAGCATTTCAATTGGGTTGAGGTCTGGATTTTGACTGGGCCACTGTCACACCTTGATTCTGTTCTGTTTCAGCCATTCTGTTGTAGATTTACTGCTGTGTTTGGGACCACTGTCCTGTTGCATGACCCAGTTTGGGCCAGGTTTTAGCTGCCAGACAGATGTCCTCACATCTGACCCTAGAATACTTTGATATACAGAGGAGTTTATGGTTATGGCCTGTTCAGTCTTTTTCTAATTGTACTGTCATGACCTTTAACACTTAACATGCTAACTGAGGCCTGGAGAGTCTGAAATGTTGCTACTAGATTTTTTGTATTTTTCACAGCCTGACCTTGGGGGGGAATTTGCTGGGACATCTACTCCTGCGAAGATTCTGGCATTGTGTTAACATCCAGTTGAACACCCCAGACAAGCAGACTGACAAAACTCCTGCTTTTATAAGAGGGGTAAACACTTGCTGATGATAAGGTAATCAAGCAGTACCTGGCTGCTACTCATTCTCTTAATTCCTACAGAAGCAGTAAGGGTGCGCTTAGTTTTTCACAGCGTGCTTTGCATAATGTTCCTACAGCCCAACAATGCCACCTGCTGGCTAAACACAAAATCAAATGGAGCATAATAAATAAAACTTTCAGCCAAATTACTTTGAGGCTACTGAGGAAGGTGGTAGCATGCTCAAGTTTCCCTTTAATGTTGAAGGCGATCATCCCCGGACACCCAGTACATTGTTTCTTCATCACTTCGTACTGGGGGTGAGACGGCAGGCCTGTAACAAAAGAAGGAACACATGAAAAACCGGTGTAGACAAACCCAATACCTTAAGCACAGACAAGGGTGTACCTTTAATAGCCAAGCCACACATTTGCAATACTTGTATGAACTTGAGTGTCATAAACTATCGGTTATATGTTTGGATTCAAACTCTGTAGTGTTCACTTCTTTTGGTTAAGTGTTATTCAGGTAGCAGGTAGCAGATGTCACTGAAATGAAGAAAAACTCCCAAATGTAGAAGTGAATATAAATAAGAAAATAGGCTGCTTGAAAAAACGTGACAATGTGCAGACAAACTATGTGCCTTCCAGCCTACTGTGGCATGTCTTGACAAGACTCGACTACGGCATTGTTTGCAACATTTATAGTACGTCACCTGGGTAGAGGACGCGCTCCACCCTCGGATCAGCCTCCAGAAACTTGGCAACAGCCATGGCATTCTTAAAGTGCCGCTCCATTCTCAAGTGGAGCGTCTTCAATCCACGGTTACACAGGAAACAGTCAAAAGGAGACGGTACACCACCCAAAGCTAAAGCAAAAGCAGGATCACATGAACAAAAGAAAATCCAAAGAGGTTCCAAACAAAGCCTCCCAAAAATCCAGATCAACAAACACTTCCTACTGAAGAGAGTTTAAACTGGTCAGAACTTTAGCGGCCCAGTTAGCGAATGTAGGTCAGGTTCAAACAATAAGCTCAAACGCAGTGAGTGGCACAGAAGGACAGTAAGTTAGAAAGTAAACAGCTTGATATTATTTCAGTAAAAATAAATAAGTCACCATTTTGCAAAAACTTCAGCCGCTCATACAGATCGTCCCGGTTTACGGAGACCAGACCCATCACCACATCACTGTGACCTGCCAAAGAAATTACACAACAGTAAAGAGAAATCCAAAACACTGAGTTTACACTGCAGGAGAATATGATGCTTTGAGCTGTGTGTGTTATAACAGTTATAATTATAATTTATTATAAATTATATATCATAATTTATAAAGTTATAATTTCACTGGCAATCACTGGATATGCTGCTTTATTTCTATATATCTATATATATCAGAGTGGGGAGGTAATGTAGACATTTTAGCAACGCTTTACTACCCACAATTATTATTCCTCTAAGTCTAAGAGCTTAGAGTAGACCATGAACAAATCACTGATCTTACTTCCATCTTGCTTTGATACATTTTGGAAATATTTTTGGTATTAATGCAACTAATCCATTTCAGTGTACAACTGATTATATGAATAATATCACAAAATGTTTTTATTAAATGTTAATGCAAATGTTAAGTTAGTAAAATGGGAAAATGCACTTTACCGTTCATGTATTTGGTGGCTGAGTACATGCAGATATCAGCTCCCAAAGCCAAGGGGCGCTAAAGGTGCACGAGACAAACAAGAGTTAATCATTCGCCGAGTTATTCCAACGTGAACTGGAATTTGAATGCAGGAAGTTATTGAACTGCAGTTACACAATCAACAGAGCACAAAATGCACCGTCTGTCAGTCTCACCTGGAAATAGGCCGACATGAAGGTGTTGTCCACGACCACAACTATGTCTTTGTTGTGCTCGTGGACCAAGTCAGAACAGGCCTTGATGTCGACCACCTTCATCATGGGGTTGGTGGGTGTTTCAATCCACACCAGCTACGCGAGCAAAGAGAGGACGTCATTTCACTGACAGCAGTCAAACATGTGGCAAAAATACAACGACGAGTATTTAACATGGGAAAAAATAAATCCTCATATTAGCCAAACTGCTGTTTCACAATGACGAGCACACCCCGTTTGTGCAACACTAGTTAAACCAGACACTAGTACAACAACATGTAAGCATGTGCATTGTGTTATTTTGCACATAAAATGACAGAGTCTACTAAAAGGTACGTCCAATAGTAAACAAATAACTGCATGCTCTGAAATTTGATTTCTCTTTGACATACCTTAGTATTTGGCTTCAGAGCCGCCTTGAGCAGTTCTGGATTTGTACAGTCAGCAAAAGACACATCCAGGCCGACCTCGGCTGCGATTCTTTGGAAGTAGCGGTTTGTGCCTTGCAATTACAAAAGTGAAGCACCATTAGAACCACTAAACCAACTCACAAGTCAGTAAACTAGGCACTGAATGCTGTAAGGAAACATCTCATAGCTGACCGAGTTTGTTTTACACATTTGGCCAAGTTACAAAGTGGTTCCTCACCTCCGTACACGTCATCCATGCAGACGACTCCTTCACCTGCCTTGAGGATGTGGGTGATAGTCACTGTGGCTGCCAGTCCTGAAGCGAGAGCAAGGCCTGCAGAGGAAAACGTGTAAGAAGTTGTCCAAGTTATCCAAACCAGGAATTATTTTAATCATCATGTCAGAGGAACCTAAAATTGGAAGGCCCACACATTTCTGAAGCATTTCAACATTATTCAAAAATGTTGGCATGCTGCTTAAACTTACTGTGAAATGTGTCATAATGAACGAGTTGGCTTACGTACAGTACTTTGCCCCATCCAGCGCTGCTACAGATTTTTCAAGGCAGTTTCTGGTAGGATTTCCACTCCGGCTGTATTCAAACCCCTACAGAAACACATGATTTTGACAACATTTCAGTCACCACAATCAACATCTATAATGTGCTTGTTCAAACAGTAAAGGGATGCAGTTATTTAGCCCCAAACAAAAGTGGAAATAATTCTTTTCAAGGCTTTCGGAGTATCATAGCTTCTTTAATCACCTTTAAAAATCCAACAATTTTACTTCCATACTGCCGAATACTGTGAGTTGTTATATGAGCTTAGGGGCTTGAGAAAACCTGTTTGGTTTTTAATTAATCCAGTAAATGTTTGTGTTTCTACAAAAACATATAAATGTGTGTTTTTGCTGTTAGCCCTGCTAATGAAAGCAATGTGAGCTAATCGAGATAAACAAAGCCTGCTTTGCAGCAGACTTTCCAAAACACATAATTTGAGCATGTTTGGATAATTAACTTGAAGCTTGAAAGTAGTTTCCTATGGAATAAAATGAATGCTTTGAACAAAGGGTTCGTGTGAAGGAAGCCGTCTTTTCCATGTGATACCCTGCTCCCAGCAGCTGCACTTCAGCTGTAGGTTTATGTTTAGTTTCTAGTGATCATTTACCAGTTCAAATAGAAGAACTGAGCTGGTTGGGAAATGCATTAGAGAGGTGTTCTATTTCACAACAAACCAGTCGGTAAAGGCATATAGATTAGATCACAGATTCGATTCTGGCATGACAGGTTTACTCCTGTATGAAAGAAATAAGTTGTATTTCATGTGGCACAGAGACGCTGTGAGCCTAGTCAGAATATTGTGCGTGTCACATCTGATCTGTGTGTGTGCGCAATAATTTGGTGTACTTTGAAAGTTTTGACTGGTAATGCATTACATGAGTGATGAGTTTTTCAACTGTGAAACATTAAGCAGTGAAAAATGACACCGGTGACCTCTGCTCTCAAGAATTTATTTGTGTGTCATGCACCGCCCCCTGTGTCAGTGTACTCTGAGAAGTCTGTAAGCCAGTCGATGACTGAAGTGGTTACCAGGCAAAACTACTTGACTATCTGTAAGAAATGTGATGGTAAAGTCAAAGCAAACAAATATTTATCTGACACAGGCTACTTTTAGTCTGGACTCCCTGTAATGGCCATGGGCTTGTTATCACATGGAGGAAGGATATACGACAGAAGTCGAGCTTTGTCGAGCTACCCTCTCTGTGGCTCTCTCAGCCAACCCACAGAGAGGGTGGTTTCATATTTAACAGGGAGTACAGTCACACACCGTGGGTTAAAAAAGTTTTTTGAATAACTTATCCTTTAGTTTTACTTACCTAAAGATTTCTTGTATATGCATGCCTATGCAAAACTGTAACTGGACCTGGACTTACACTATATTGCCAAAAGTATTCAATCATCTGCCTTCACACGCATATGAACTTGAGTTACATCCCATTCTTAATCCACAGGGTTTAACATGATGCTGGTCCACCCTTTGCATCTATAACAGCTTCAACTTTCCACAAGCTTTAGGAGTGTTTATGGGAGTTTTTGACCATTCTTCCAGAAGCGCATTTGTGAGGTCAGACACTGATGTTGGACAAGAAGGCCTGGCTGTCAGTCTCTGCTCTGATTCGTCCCAAAGGTGTTCTTTTGGGTTGAGGTCAGGACTCTGTGCAGGCCAGTCAAGTTCTTCCGCACCACACTCACTCATCCATGTCTTTATGGACCTTGCTTTGTGCACTGGTGCGCAGTCATGTTGAAACAGGAAGGGGCCATCCCCAAACTGTTCCCACAAAGTTGGGAGCATGAAATTGTCCCAAATGTCTTTGTATGCCGAGTTCCTTTCACTGAAACTAAGGGACTGAGCCCAACTCCTGAAAAACAACCCCACACCATAATCCCCCCCTCCAGCAAACTTTACACTTGGCACAATGCAGTCAGACAAGTACCGTTCTCCTGGCAACCGCCAAACCCAGACTCATCCACCGGATTGTCACATAGAGAAGTGTGATTCGTCACTCCAGAGAACACGTCTCCACTGCTCTAGAGTCCGGTGGACTCCATGCTTTACACAACTGCATCTGACCCTTTGCATTGCACTTGGTGATGTAAGTTTGGAAGGTCTGTAGCGATTGACTGCAGGAAGTTAGTGCGCTCTGAGCACTATGCGCCTCAGCATGCGCTGACCCCGCTCTCATTTTACGTGGCCTTCGTAACTGAGTTGCTGTTATTCTCAGTTGCTTCCACTTTGTTATAATACCACCAGAGGTGGGAAGTAATTAAGTACAAATACTTTGTTATTGTACTTATGTAGAATTTTCAGGTATCTGTATTTTACTTGAGGATTTATTTCTCTGACAAATTTTTACTTTTACTCCCTACATTTTTACACAAATATCTGTACTTTCTACTCCTTACATTTTCAAAACAGGCTCGTTACTTTAAGTTTCAGGTATCATTTCCGGTCACTGCGCCGTCAAGCATCAAACCGATCTGAGCTTAAATGGAGGAGCAATAACACATAAGAGACAATCTTACTGGCGTATCCTCCTTCACTGGGGCTTATCGCATATAAAGAGATTAAAGAGGCAAAACCATATAATTTATGTATCGTTTATAGCTCTATAATCAGGGGTTAAAGTGGAGCGAAAATAAAGGGAGTAACGTGGCAGCTAATTTTAAATGCAAGGTTTCTAAATGCTCAACAAATATCAGCAAACACACAAACTGTCTGCAGTTTATCACACAGTATGTCTGCTAGCTAAAAGGTCCAGCAGCTGTATTTCCAGGGAGATACAAGAATGAGCGAAAAGTTGACTCAGAGATGGCGAAAGATGTAAGAAAGAGGACAGGAGAGGAAGAAGAGGTTATATTTAAAGGTAAGGACTGCAAAACAAACTGAGGTACACAAACGTTGTGTAATTCTCTGGAGTTTAGTGCAGGATAAACACATTAATTTGCTGTACTACATTTACAGTAAAGCTCTGTGTTGGACTGGTGCACAGCAGCTGTGTTCATGCTCAGTTACAGGTTACATGAAGTGTAGCAGAGATGAATTTGAATCAAAGCTGTTGATACTTAGCTTCATTCACTGAATTCAACATTTATACAACCTGCATATTGTCCAGTACAAAGACAGTATAAACAGTATTTGGTCAGTGTAGGAGATGGCAATCAGCCAAGATAACTTGTGTGGACAATTGAGGCAAAAGAGATTAGAGCTGTTTTTAATTTCCCTTTCACAGCTTGTGTTCTACATAACAGATTCAAGCTGAGTACATTTATTAGAATTAACATTTAGATTGGAATAACGTTTGTGTTCTCATGTAATATTATTTTATATTATTATATTAATATAGCAGGTTCAGTTAGCTTTACACAAAATAGTACTATGGTAGTAATGTCCCCCAAAGACCTATTTGTACTTTCTTACTTTAAGTACATTTCAGAGCCTGTACTTTTTCACTTTTACTTGAGTAAAGAAGTTGAACCAGTACTTCAACTTTTACCAGAATGTTTTTTAACACAAGTACTTGTACTTCTACTTAAGTACAGAATGTCTGTACTTTTTCCACCTCTGAATACCACTAATAGCTGACTGTGGAATATTAGGAGCGAGGAAATTTAATGACTGGACTTGCTGCACAGGTAGAATCCTATCGCGGTACCACGCTGGAATTCACTGAGCTCCTGAGAGCGACCCATGCTTTCACAAATATTTGTAGAAGCCGTCTGCATGCCTAGGTGCTTGGTTTTATACATCTGATTTCAATTATCTGGACGGGTGAATGAATACTTTTGCCAATAAAGTGTTTACCATCTACAAAGCATATGAATAGTGCTATTGTATAATACTTATTTTGAGAATATTCCCCCATAAATCATAACATATACAAAGTCTTTAGATGAGGGCTACTTTCTTCGGTTGGATTCATTTAGCTACGCATGACGCTGAATAGAATTTACCTAACCTGACATTAAGTAACGCGATCACATAGAGTAACTTACAGCGTGGCTTCCTGGTGCGTGTTGCTTGAAAGTGGTAGAAAGGGAAATCGGCGGTACTACGGCCATTGATTTCCATTGCTCCGGCTCCTGACCGACGTGTATGGCATCTGTTGCAAAAGATTTATAAGCGGTGTGAAAACCGGCGAATATATCGCTTTGTTCTCCTTTTTTGTCCGTGTTACTCATGGCAGTGCGCTCTAACAATAACCACAGTAGACTGAAGATGAGTATGCATTACCACTACCCAGTACTGGTAAAAGCCATTTAACAGCGCTGTGCGCTGCGCTTGTCGCTCGGAGCCAATCAGCGCTCGCCAAGAATCAGGGAGTGGTGTTGATTTGCTGGGGGTTAGTGGGCGTCCAGCCACGTGACGCTGCACGTTGTTTGCTCTGTCCGCTGTGATGCAATGTTTCCTGCTTTTTAAGTCAGGGTCGGTGCTCCTCTTTGAAACATGGTGTCTAATTTTATTACGAGTGTTATTACTCCACGTTATTTCAGCCGAGTTAATGATTCACGTATTTGCCCTGGACCAGTAATTGTTTTGTAAATCAACAAAGTCGGTTTACAATAACAGGGGGTTACGCTTCTTTTTAACCTGCTTTGTAAACTACATACTCTGTTTCTCAGCAACTACAATAAAAAGCTTTTGTATTGTCCATGTGTGTTATCTATCTATCTATCTATCTTTTTTTTTTACTTTTTTACTTTTTTGTTTCTGCAGCTGTGTTTCCATTCGTGAACTATAGGGGGAGGAAGTGCTCTATAACGACTGCTTTGCTATATTGGCTCAAGCTTTATAGTTTACAGTATTTTTTGTGAATTCTTTATGTATGGAAATGGTCTTATCACATAGACAGAGGGTGCACTCTGTAAGGGAAAGTGTAAAGCATTTTGTGAGAAAGAAAGTTTTCACAGGACTCTCTGTAGTCCTTAAAAAATGAGAGCACTCCATGATTCAGTAGCTTGTAGAACCACCTTTAGTAGCAATAAGTTGAAGCAATCATTTTCTGTATGATTTTATCAGTCTCTAATATTGTTATAGAGGAATTTTGCTCCATTCTTCTTTACAGCGTTGCTTCAATTTGTTTACACACAGCTCTCTTAGGGTCCCGCCACAGCATTTCAATCAGGTTGAGGTCTGGACTCTGGCTGGGTCATTGCAGCACTATGATTCTTTTATTTTTCAGCTATTGTGTTGTAGATTTGTTGCTGTGCCTGGGGTCTTTTTCCTTTTGCATGATCAAGTTTGAGCCAGGCCTTAGCGGTCAGACAGCTGGCATCCGTTTGACTGTAGAATACTTTGGTGTATTGAGGTGTTCATTGTCGACCCAATGAATGCAAGGCGTCCAGGTCATCTGGCTGCAAAATAAGTACAAATCATCACCCCTCCACCACCGTGCTTGACAGCTGGTATGAGGGGTATGTCTTGATGTTTTTTTGGAGAGGTGTTTGATGTGTTTGAGTTTTGTTAAACATGGTGGTGTGCATTATTGCCACATATCTCCACTTTGCTCTCATCTCTACAAAGGACATTATTGAAGAAGTCTTGTGGTTTGTTGAGATGCAGACCTGCATCTCATCAACCAGATGCAAACCTGAGAAATGCTATTTTTTTAGAGAGAGAAGAGGTTTTCTTCTGGTAACCCTTCCAAACAGGCCATACTTTTTCAGTCTTTTTCTAATTGTACTGTCATGAACGTTAACATTTAATATGCTAACTTAGGCCTGTAGAGTCTGGGCTCTACAGTTCTTGGGGTTTTTGCACATTCTCAAAGTGTTGCAGGGTCTGACCTCACCACAGTTTCCATAGAAATTCTGTAAATAAGGGCCTTGGGACCATCATGGTTTCTTCTGCTTTTTTTTTTTTCTAAGTATAGGCCTACCTTGACGTAAGTCAGAGGATTATTTTTGGATATGAATCTGTCATATTTCCTCTATTTTATATACCTTCTTTACTGATATTTTCCTGAAGCACTGAGCTGATCAATTGTAGGTGCTGTTCTTAAAAGTAAATGTCTGAAAGAATCAAAATTCATAACAGGTTTTGGCCCATATACTTTTTAATTTTAAGTTATAAAATAAAAGATAATATATGCTCATCTGCTTACAGTGGTGGCACTGAGACACTTGGGTGCAATTTTAGGTACTTGCAAATTTCATTGATATTTTCATTTGCTGTACTTCTTACTCCACTACATTCATGTGAGAGTTGGTATTTTAATTTAAAAAAAATCAAATTTATTTATTTGAAGTCAATGATACACACATACTTTGCAGAATTTATTCCTTTATTCAATTTTTGTTTTTTTCTGCAAAAACAAAGATGAACAATGACAGAGTCTGACATAGAAAAGAGGAGGAAAGTAAACTGTACTGTACTGTGCACTGCACAAATTAAAACAAGATAAGCCCTTAAGACAGTTTTTGTTACAAAAAGACACATACACATACAGAAAGACACCAATATGGTTTCCGCAGTCAGCCTTTTTGTTAGGATAACAGAAGACTATATTAAATGCACGTGGGGGTTTTGCAGGTTGCTTCCGTTCTGTTACGTAGGGCTTGAAACTGTTAGGAAGTGTAATATCCTTGTTGATAAATTTCTCTGAATGCCTTTCCAAGTATAGCATATAATAAAGCATGTGTAGATTCATTTCCAACCTGCAGTTCTGCAGCTTTCGTACTAGTCTGAGCCAGAGCCTTCGAGTAAGTCAGAGTCGCGTCATTTCCGCTCACCCCAGCAATGGCGGATGGAGCCTCGCCTCGCAGTACTTCCCGGAAGTTAGCAATATACGCTAACCGCGTCATACATTATGGGATGTAGTGTTTCAGCTTTTTAAACAAGTGTATCCACTGGGAGCATGATAAAAAAAAAAATTAAAAATATTTTAAACTGAGAATAAAAAGACAGCAAATAGTGTTTTTAGGCTTTGTGTGTCCACTGTTACCTTCTGTATTTGGTTGCTTCTCAGCTGATGGTAAAAGCAGAGTAAAAGGGACCCTACTGAGACTGAAAATACAATAAAGTTTAAAATATGCCACCAGCTTTGAAAAATAACTCAACTTCTAAATAGGCAATTGAAGTAAATACATTAGGTTTATACAACTGTCCTGTATACAACACCAAGCATTTATGACAGTATTGGTGTATATTATTTATACAAATTCATGGTAACAGATTACATTTGGCACAGTTCAACTTCAAAAAGTAATTCATTTCCAGAACTTAAATTGGGTAACAACGCCCACAGGTGTGTGGGCTTTGTTACAGGTGTGCCTGTACAGGTGTGTCTAACACGTCTCTCTCTCTCTCTCTGTCAGCACATTGCAAAACCATAGGAGGACGTGCTAGAGCCTGACTACCTAACTCCCTGGGATTTTCAAGAATTACTTCTTATTATTTTTAATAAACAATCTATTAAGCTTCTCGGTGGTCTGGTCTTTGTAAGAAGTTTAAAAGAAACTGATTTTGACTCATTTACATATTTGTTGCTGGAGTTATAGTGGGATTGCTCTTTTTAAATTAAGCCAGCTGTTTCTCTCCTCTTGGTGTCAGTGGATGACTGTTTACAATCGGATCTCCGCACACTATAGGGGAGACTGTATGCAAAGATAACAGTGGGGAAAGGACAGAAACTGACATGCTATTCATTTTTATTAGAGATTTACACAGTGAATTAATTAATGATGTACTAGGTAAAAGTCAAAACACACATGTTTGTATGTGAATAAACAGAAACGTCTTAAAACATATCAATATCCATTAAAACCACTAAAGTCTCTTTCTGTTATAAGAAACAAGCTTGGCACAGTCCACAGTAACCTGCCTACAGATGTGTTGATATGTTCTAATTTAGCAGATTTTCTTTCTTTCTTTCTTTCTTTCTTTCTTTCTTTCTTTCTTTTTTTTACATACAGAGAAATTCCTGCCTGTTACACAAAAAGTGGACACCAGAGTTGTTTTAAACAACTAAGACAGGACTTGATTAATCCTACGGTGGGGAAATTCACCTGATACAGCAGCGGCAAATTTATAATTCAGACTTTTAAGTTAGCTCAACTTATTTACTTCTCTTGGGTCAAGTCAAGTCCCCCCCCCCCCCCCAAGTTGAAATATTGAGTTAGCACCCCTTATTTAGTTGTTGGGTCAACTTAATAACTGGGTCAACTGGATCTTTGGCATCTGGGCTTATACTATTCAAAATGTGAAGTTAGCTCATTTTTTTGCAGTTGTTAGTCCCACTCAGTGTTCTTCTCTGACAGTAAGCTAGCATAGTATTACAATGTGTTCACCCCAAACATTAAATACACAAGCATTTCTATAAAAACAAACAAACAAACTTAATTTTAAACAAATTTGTAAAACACAAAGAAAATAAAACACTTTAACAACAAATTGGAATTTATAAGGTAATGGCAGTACACATTTCTAAATACCAACCATAAGACAGCAGAACAAACCACAACGTGCAACACAAGCAACACCAAATATGTGGAATGATGGTGGCAGGTGCAGTAAAAGGTCTATAAAGAAAATGTGTCTCTCGATTCCTTTGTGTATTCAATATTTTATCCTCCTGAGTCCCAGAAGAATAAATGTTTTGATATTTAGTTTTTGTTTTAGACCATTTAAATATTATGGTTCAAAGAAACATCTTGCATTATTTTTTTTTTTTCAAAACTGCTATTTATTTTTTATCTTCTGTGCCTTGTGGTGGACATTAGGTCTGGTTTGATCATAGAATGCTGTGATGCAATGCAATGATATTCTTTCCATTTTTGTGTGGATTTCTGGTAAAAATGTATTTTTATTACATGAATATTAAAACAGATGACAGAAACATGTCTGATTACTAAAATATAATTTTAACAAATAATGTGGGGCAGCATGGTGGTGTGGCGGTTAGCACTGTTGCTAGAAGATATGGGTTCGAACCTTGGCCTGGGCCTTTCTGTGTGGAGTCTGCATGTTCTCCCCGTGTTTGCATGGGTTTTCGCTGGGTACTCCGGTTTCCTCCCACAGTCCAAAGACATTCAGTTACTGGGGTTAGGTTAATTGGTGATTCTAAATTGCCCATAGGTGTGAATGTGAATGGTTGTCTGTCTCTCTGTGTTAGCCCTATGACAGGCTGGCGACCTGTACAGGGTTCACCCTGCCGCTCGCCCTGTGACAGCTGGGATAGACCCCCAATCCTTCAGCAACCCTAAACAGGATAAGCGAAAGAGAATGGATGGATGGATGGATGGATGGATGGATGTTGATTGCAACTGACACATTTATTAGTGTACGCAGGAACATAAAAAATATGTCCTTCCAACACTATAAGGGAATGAGTATTGTTATTTACTAGGCCTTAAAAAAGCTTTGCTTTCAGTGACCCTGCCAAGTGAGTTTCAGAACGCCCCCGGTCATAATTTTTTCATTGGCAAAACTAAGTAACCTTCACAATCACTTAAAAACCCATATTTTTTGTGCCGCGGCAGCCACAAACATGTCGTCAGTCTGTCGCAGGACTAACACAGAGAGAGAGAACCATTCACACTCATATTCACACCTATGGGCAATTTAGAATCACCAATTAATCTAACCCCACTAACTGCATGTCTTTCATAGTTCATGTTTGAGGTATATTTTTTTTTTAGTTCCAACATGATTTATTTAAACACAATTCAGATGGCTGAATGTATTATTTAAATGTCTGAATATAGTCTATAGATAATCAGTCTGCTAAAGTAACAACTATGATGACCAGTAACACTTTAATATTAACTAATGCTGAAGAACTGACATGAGTCAGGACTGAAACATCACTTTCAGCACTACATGAGCTACCCGGTTATTCTTTGTCTCTCTGAAAGGACTGTGACAGTTGGGCTGTGTCTCTGTGCTGGGTTCTGGGTCTCTCTGAGGGATTACTTTCCTCCTATCTTCTTTTCTTTTGCTGCTCATTCCTGGACAAAGCTTTTTCTTTTTCATGGTCTTTCTTATATAAGTTGGTGGTGTTGCCACAGTAGAGAATTTCCTTCCAACACACACCACTGTTTGGAGTGTTTTCACTCACAGCTGTAAAGTATCTCCGCTTTCTCACTCACTGCAGCCTATATGTTGCTGCTCACTGCTGCGGAGTCACATGACCAGAGGACAGCTAAACACAGGAGAGCAGGGAGGAGGGGGCAGAGCAAAATGTGCTTGCACAGGCATGTCTCTTTTTTTATTAACAGGAGCAACGTACTGAACTGAAGATGAGACAAACAAACTAAAGCACTGATCCTATCATGTTAGTATCGCTCCGTTACCAATACCAGCATTGGTATCAATATTATTGGCATTTGGATCGATCCACCCATTCCTAACCCAAACCCCCAGCACAGAGACAGAGCCCGGTGTTACAGTCCTTTCAGAGAGACAAAGAATATCAAGGCAGCTCATATAGTGCAGAAAGTGATGTTTCAGTCATCGCTCATGTCGGTTCTTCAGCATTAGTTGATGTTAAAGTATATGGTCATCATAATTGTTACTTCAGCAGACTGTAGACTATATTCAGACATTCAAATAATATATTTAACCCATTGATTTGTGTTAAATAAATTAATGTTTTGGAACTAAAAAAAATATACCTCACAAATGAACTATGAAAAATGTCTGAAAATAATGACCCTCTGAGTTAACTGTCAAGTTTGTTTTGTTTATATAGCACATTTAACCAACAGATGTCGACCCAAAGTGCTTTAAAGACACATTTACATTACGGGTCTCCAAAAAAACCCCTAATTTTTCTCTGAAAGGTGTGTTCTATTGTGTTAACTAATTATTGTGGAAAGTAAACATCACAGTGATTCAGTGGTCATTAATCTGTTGGATTTGTAAACAAAAAGAATACAGGCAGGTTTAAATACAGTACCAGTCAAAAGTTTACTGTGCCCAAACATTTGACTGGTACTGCGCGCGTGTGTGTGTGCGTGCCGCGACTAGCGTATGTTGCTAACTTCCGGCATTGCTAACTTCCGAGGCTCCGCCATTGCTGTAAAAAAAAAAAAAATGAACGGAAATGACGCGACTGTGACTTACTCGAGGGCTCTGCTACTAGTCAACTGGAGCCGCTTATGTTGTGCTGCAACCATCGACAGTTTGGGGCGATAGGAGGAGAGTGGACTGTTTGTTTTTATTAGAAACCGGCAAACGGGGGCTGTTACTTGTTCGTCTTCGAACAAACTGTCGTTTTTGCGTGTTCGTGGGAGAATTAAGTGTTTTCATGTTGTGCAATTCCCAGTGTTTGCGCGAAGACTTCCAACTGGCGAATCGCATCAGTTCGCCCGGAGGGTCATCGCCAGCGACGACACCCTCTGCTCCGTCAGCGTCGACCGTTTAGAAAATGACCGGAGAGAAGATCCGCTCCCTGCGCAAGGACCACAGGCCGAGCAAGGACGAGGACTTATTGGAGCCGGACGAAGAGGCTGCGACCGGGACGTTCACAGCCTCCAGGACGAACAACAAGAGCAGAGCGAGTAAAATCTTCAGCAACCACAAGTTAATCAAGTCTTCATCCACACAACAGCATCAGCAGCAACAGCAGAACCAGCAGTCGCAGATTAATGCTAACACCAACACACTGTCAACATCCGATGTTGTCGATGACAACAACAAAAATCCCATTATTCGAACTGGGCAGGACTTTCCGGTGCACGAATGTGTATTTAAAGGAGATGTCCGACGACTGTCTTCGCTCATACGGACGCAGAATATCGCCCAAAAAGACGTCCATGGTGAGTTTACCCACTGCCTAGTGCAGCTGCCTCAAAAAGCCAATATTGATCTACCAATTTCAAGGTCCAACGAAGCTTAGTTTCAGCTAATAGGCCATCAGTCTCCGGCAGCGTTAGACGTAGGCGAGGTTTCTCCTTGCCAAGGCCCGGATAACTGATATCCAAAGTGATGAGCAGTTTAGTGTCAGTACCCTGTAATGTTTTCGAATCCACTTCTTTCAGCCCAGCATAACAAAGTGATTGCCCTCCAGAGGTCCCAGTGGCCTTTCAGCCCACAGCAGTAAATTTTTACATTTCAAATTCATCACATACTCCTTCTGACACGAGTCATCTTAAACACTGGATGATAAGTTGCTTCAAGGCCTGTGGCTGACGCATCGAGGCGTGTTGTGCGAAACTTTGGGATTCCCAGACTTGACTGCAACTCATCTGCAGGGCAAAGTCTGCTCAGATAACGCCACATTTTCCAAATAAACCCCTTCTTAACTGACAGATCAACAAGGTTGGTTTGTTCCGGTTTCCATGTAAAGAAAAAAGATGGGCTGTGCTTAGTGTCAGCGCTGGAATGCGATCCGTCTTCAAATCACTGACATGCTGTAATGAAACAACGTACCAGACAGGGCATCTACTTTTGGTGATGTTGCCTTTTTGCCTTCTCAGATGATGGTTAATAGGGCTTATTATCTTGAAATTGTGCCTTTACTCCCATAATAGTTCAGTTTCTAGTGGATGCAAGTACAAGCCGAACCATCAGGCCACTGAAATTAGGTAGACTTTGTCTGATATGTATATTTTTGTGTGTGTATATTCCTAAAATATAGTAAATGTTTATAAAAGCACTAATATTTCATCTTTTCACCTCACAGCATAGTTTTAACATGTACTGTTACTGGAAGCAACTCTTGGAATCTGTATTGTATTATGTGCCAATAATAAGTTGTTGTTTTTTCCTCCAGAAAATATTTAAGAAGGTATTTATTTTAGTTGTTTAGAGAAATACCTTTAAACAGTTATATTTTTTGTCCAGGTACTTTTGTAATATTAAGAGGGAGGAAATGGTCCCAGTGAATCCAGACAGTAATTTTGGAATGCCACATTGTTGACGAGTTAAAAAGTAACTGTTTACAGATTAAACTTCATTCATTTGGGATAGTGGTAGAAAAAAACATCTTCATGGAAAGATGCCACCGGTGGTGATTGTGAGCGAAAAAAATCCTTATGCAGTTCATTGTGACTTTTAGCTAAACCTCTGTTGTTATACTTTCCCCCATATCAGGGCTCTTTTGTAGATGGTTGTCCACCTCTCTCTTTCTCTGTAAAGGAAGCCTAAAGAAGTTGGGCCTACTCTGATTTGTTATTAGGCATGTTTTAGATCCTGGGTAGAGGTTTCTGCACACCTGACACAAATGTCATTTTTGACCGATTTGCTTACCATGTGCTGCATACATTGTTAACAGGTGACAGCCCTGCCTCTAAAATGTAGCTAGTTTCGTGGTGCAGTTGGGTAGTAATCAGTGGTATTGCCATTATGGTAGAACACACAGTATGCACAGATTTAGTATATCATTTGGAATTTAGCAGATTCTGCCTCTAAAATGAAATGTCTAATTCACTCCAACTGTGACAGTGCTTAAAGCAAAGTGCTTGTCTCAGTCTCTTGCCTGTTTTTGTTATTATTAAAGGCAGTATACAAATTAAGTGGGTTTTTTTTTGTGTGTTTTTCCTTTCTTCAGGAAACACACCGTTGCATCTCGCCGTCATGATGGGACATAAAGGTGAGTACTATTGAAACATTCTCCTTCACTTGGTTTATTTTCATTTCTCTCCTTATCGCTCTGTCTCAGTGGCTTTTTAAACGATCCTCTCTGTGGGCCTGTAAATCTTTTGTTTGTGTGTGTTTCAGTTTATTTTCCTCCCTTTGTGTGTGCATTTGTCAGGCTCAGCACCACCAGACATTTGTCACAGATCACCACACAGATCCCAGAAGGCAAGATGCTCATGCATGAATAAAGAGGTTGTGTTAATGGATTTTCTCCTGGTCAAAATCAGAATGGAGCAAGAAACCTTTCCTTCTCTCTATGTTGAAAGCATTTTTTTTTTCTCTCCAACTTGATAGATTGACAAAGGATTATTAGATCACATTTAATCAGTGAATACTGGATAATGATGGCAGTGCAGGAATTAGGACCCTCTCATAGTTATGATTGATGCAACACTGCCAACTAGAAAGGCTTAAACTTTGAAGCTGGCACAGGGCGTAATTTGTTGAGATAAGAGATGTAATTTTCAGATCGCATAATATTTGCTTAGTCTGCTATTTTTAGTAATCTGCCAGTGCCTCTCGCACTGAAGAGGTTACTTTGTTTTTGTGATAGGTTTGAATTGGGTTGTGAAAAACAGCCGAGTGTGTTTGACAGGCTACAACAATGTGCATTTTCTCAGAATTGTAAAAGTATTACAAATTGTGCGTTAGTGTAGGGCATCCTAGAATAACACTGAGTTGGCAGTATATAATGAATATGTCATGATGTATCAAGGCTTTGTTGAAATCTTTACATGAGTTTGTTTTTAGAATGAATTGCACTGGCTGGACTGAAAGCATGCACATAAAACATTAAGGTGCTGTCCCTTTGAGACTCAATGCCTGCATTTTAATATGACAAGGAAACATCAGAACATGCTTCTGAAAAATTAATTTACCCTTTTTTGCAGTAGGCTCTCAATCAACAATTCAGGCATAGGGTTACCCGTGCTGCACATTGTCATTTGTGGTGGCTGCCACTGAAGCATGGGCTTCAATTGATTTCACATTCACATAGTTCAGTTCCTGCCAGAGTGATGGCTCTGCCACTTGCTACCGGTAATTCAGATAGCGGAGTGCCGAAGTGTTGTAGCGGATGGGACGCCATGGAATTGATTTTGCTAATGAGGTTGCCTGTCTGTTGCCTGAGCTGCTGCCCGGTCCTCCAGGGATGCTCAGGCCAGACAGGCTGAAGGCTACAGCATGAGATCACAGCCTGGGTGTGGCTGCCCTGTTGGGATGCAGAGGACAAGGATCTCTTTGTTTATGGCTTTTCTGTATGTTTGTTAACTGCCAGAGTGATAATGACAGTTGTGCATATCAGCAGTCTGCTGTTTGATAGTTTGCATGACTGGAACAATTGTGCAGGTGGAAAATCTCATGTAAAAGAGGAAGAAAATCCAAAGCAGAACATAATGCAGTCCTGACAGCTGACGTCATTGTCAGGACAGTGTTTGCCTGGAACCTGCTGCCTGACTTGTTCTTTGAGAAAATAAACACTTTTTTTTTTCCATTTGTGCAGTGGTTGTGATTGAAACATGATCTGGCCACAAAATATAAAATGGTGAGATTTTAAAAATGGATTTGGAAGAAAGAAGATTACAGCTCTGTTTGACATTAGTGGGCCAGCCTGGCCTGAAAAAATATACTCTAAAATGGCACACATGCGTATTTCATGGGGTATTTTAAGAGTTTGTATTTTTGATTTAAAAATAGTGCTTTTGAGTCAAATAGGAAAAGAAAAATCTTTTAGTTTTGTCTCAGTAATCATTTCTTTGTTTTAAGTTTCCTGTTTGATTGAGCTGCTGAGTATGTGAATAATGGCCAAAAAAAAAAAAAGCCAAGGCAACATTTAAAATGTACTCAGACTTAATCAGAACTGGATGGTAAAGGTAGGGAGCTTTAACAACTTATAGATCTTCTCTATAAAAGCCCCATCTGTAGCCAGCACACAGAGAGTAGCATTAGATAAGTGCTTTAACTCACCATCCTGCTCCTGCACTCCTGAGTTGAATGTGACTTGAGTAGGACTTCTGCGCAGCTGATGCACATGCAATCAGCCCAGCAGCCCACAGGGAGTTTTCCTTTATCAGTGCTCTCACAAGAGCATATTAGATTGAACAAGACAGCAAACTGTGGCTAATGACTTACAGCCTAAATGTCAACACTAACACATAAGCACTATAATATATACGCATCAGTATATTATAGCTGTAACATGCAGAAGTGCCTGACCAAATGGGGATCAGTGGTCACAAGTTTGTCATAGATTTGATTACAGTGCTATAAAATTCAGAGGTGAAAATCCTTGACTGCCACATTCTATAGAAAAAAAATGCATACCTGATTAATTGGTCAATATGGTTTAATTACTAACTAAATACTAATAAAAAACCATTTGATTACAATGTAATTTGTTAGGAATCTTGCATAATTATCAGGTAATTAGGAATACTTTTGAATAGAGCAAAAGGAATGGAAGATGCAGGAAAGGAGGCGTGTGTGTGTGTGTGTATGTGTGTGTCCTTCACTCTATAGTGACCAATGAAAAACAGTATTTCATAGCAGGTGTGCAACTCGGGACACACGGCCTGGCTGTTCTCATCATGGTTATATAATGCATATCTGCTAAATGTTGTTATCATTACACAATCATTGGATTTAGCAGAGGGATATATAGGTCAAAGGCTTGAGGGAATTTAAAGCTTACATCAGAAAGCAAGTGCTCATCCATTTGTCTGCCTGCATTACCTCGATATCAACCTCTGTTATCAGCTGCTATGTCCCGGAGCCCAGTCACAGTTTGAACTAATGCGTAAAAACTGGGGTCTGCTGTGTTGTGGGCTGTTGTTGCAATGTTTGGCGTGCACTTTTCAGCTGCCTTCCTGCTGCCAACGCAGCTAATTTATTTAATTAAAGCATGCAATATGAACAATAACAATATTCAACACTCGGCATCAAGCAGAAATTTAACAAGGAAACCTGCTAAAACTAGTAATGAGCCAAGTCTTTGAAACTCTGGTGTGACTGTAAGGACTTCCTAGCGCCGTGTCTTTGTGTGTCTTGATTTTCTTTGCCATGCTTCCATCTGGAAATCAGCTTTACTATACAGAAATGGTGTTGCTGTTAACTGCTTTTGAGGAGAATATAGCCTCACTACTCAGGTTGCTGTCAGAACGTGCCCTTTTATTTCTCTGTAACTACACTCCTGGGATACACTCCTCTTTGTTGTTTGGCTAATGCGTCTAATAAGGAAGAGTTTCAAAATTTATTCCTCTCTGTCATTAAGAATGTATGATACCCTGGCCTCTTTCTCATTAATGAAACATGGTGAGTATGTAGATGGTGGATGTGGTTTTGTGATGTATTAGGTAGCTGTTATTATTTAAGATTGACCCTAGCAGGAAAAACAAGTCTGAACAGGAGGACCGTTTTTGAATGAGTTCACATGACACAACGATGACTGAAAAGGCTGGTCGAACAACTTTAACATCCGGTTCCGACAAATAAAAGCCCTACATATCCACTCAGTGGACTGTTAGTACTCAGCCTCTGCTTTGCATCTGTGCAGTTAGCTGCTCACAGGACTGTGACTTCTCCTGGCCAGTGCTGAGACAGAGCTGTACAGATGCCAACATTATAATGAGTGATGTCACAACAAAACTGACAGCTGAGCCGGAACAACAGGATTCAGTTTTGGCTGGCTGTAGTTTGTTGACAAGCTGCCCAGAGAGTGGAGGGATTTTTGTGCTGCACTTACTGCTGATCTCGCCATAGAAAAGGGATGAGGCTCTTTGGCTGTTTTCCAGGTGTTGGAATTCGAGCCACAGCTCTGAGGGTGACTAGAGAGTACAGAGGGATGACTTTTTCTGTGGTTCAGAATTTTATTTCTAAGAATCCCTCTTTAATTTATAGCAGTGTAGCCTTAAAAGGAAGTATCCCAGGTCTTGCATAATTCTAGGTCCCATGTTGCTTGTTAGTTAAAGGGTAAACTGTCATCTTAGTTCTGTACACAAGTTATCCCTCTGACAGCCTGGATTATTTGATGCTTCAGAAAATGTCTGCAGTGTGCATTAGACATGTTCTATGTAACAGTCAACACCTGTATCAGAATGTACTGTAGAGTGGTCAGTTTAAGGTCAGGGCATCAGATAAAATGGGGAAAGATGCAGCAGCATTACAGCAGGAACAGGCAGATCGAGAGAAATAAAACTGTTTAACTTTACATCTCATTTTTGTTCGGTTCCTGTGGGTTGAAGTTTGAACACATGATTAGAGCTGGAAGCAGATCTTTTTGTGTGTGTGTGTGTGTGTGTGTGTGTGTGTGTATTAAGCAGTCACCATAACAATATCAAAAGTGATGGCAAAAATATGTAAAATGTGGTTAAATTCCACAAAATAATGTTTTTTTTTTTTTGTCTTTTCAAAATACACTTTATTCAATGTTTGCATCATAGAAATGGGATGTCAAGTGAAAACAAAATATATACCAAAGCACCTTTTTCTGTCCATCTACTTCTCTGTGTATGTTTATCATTAGGCAAAGAAACATGCATTTCTTAATATCTATGAAAAGTCTCTGATGTTCTGGTGCATAGTCACGTTTTGTTCTGGTCAGGAAGTCATCCTTCAGTCTTATAGTCAATCCTAGTTGTGAAATTGAAAACAATCAGGTCTTCACTGTGATAGTGAGTCATGTTTGGTAGGCACGTTCCGTATGCCTTCTTGGGCTTTCAGTTTGTGCTTCTGTTTGTCTTTTGGTGTTTAGTGATTAACTGTCCTCCTTGCAGAGTGTGCCCATCTGCTGCTGGCCCACAATGCACCAGTGAAGGTGAAGAACGCTCAGGGATGGAGCCCCCTTGCCGAGGCCATTAGCTACGGAGACCGACAAATGAGTAAGTATCTCTGATTCACTGACTAGCTGGCATTGCTTGATAAAACACTCAGGCAGTGGTTTGAAAGTGATGTTGGTCAGCGAACTCATTTACTAAATTCGTTGTGGCCTCAGTGAGGCATCGGGTTTTCATGTGTGAAACACCAGTGGGAGAAAGAAAGAAAAGTTTCCATCAACAGATGCCAATCAACAAATGGCTCTGCACATTCTTCCACACTGCTGCTTCACAGTGAGGCCACCACATGGTTCTGGCTCTTTTGTCCTTCAGAGAGAGGGACATTCCTCAAGGCCCTCTGGCTTTTGTGTTCCAGTGAAAGGCAATTCATTAGATATTTCCCTCATTCCTCATGCTCAAGCTCATATCGCACGTTTCCCTCCCACATTTTATAGTGGCCAAAACTTTGTTTTGAAATGGGAAGAATGTTTTCTATTATTCGCTGTTACAAGTGCCTGTGGCAGTGTACAAAAAAGGCATTGACATGGAAGTGGAACCTGTCACGTTAGATTTTTGTAATGATTGGGCGTAAATGGATAGAATGAGAACAGTTACAGGGTTGCAGATATTGTCGATAATCTATTTAGAGCCTTTCATATTTTGATGTCAGAAACAGGAAGGCTTGAGGTTTGTTTGGCATGGTAGGCTCTGTAGCAGTGGTGAATGTATGAAAATTATTTTACAACCCATCATTAATGCCACAAAACTACCATGTGAGGTGTTGAAGGGCCGATTTTATTCACAAATATTGAAACATCTCAAGTGCAGTATTTTGAGATTACATTTAAGTTAATATGTTCCAGATCCAAAATGATTTTGCTAACCTACTACATGTTAGCTGGAAATGTAGTTTTTTGCAGAGTTCTTTAAAACATCTTGTAGGAATGAAAGGCACAGCCACTCGGCACTAATGTTGAGTGACTATAAAGTGAGGCAGCTTTAAGTTCCTCCATCGACTGCTTCCTCTAATGAACTGTCTAGTGCCACTTACATTACTAAAAGTATGTCTGTTGACGGAAACCTCTAATGAACTCTCACATTTCGTCTTACCGCTGACAGGTTTCTGGTACAGACCACCATGCAGTTGCATGATGCAGTGAGGTTTTTGAGAAGGATGCAGCTCTTTATTTTGTACTTCTTTGAAAGCCTTGCTGTTTTTCTGCTGGTACAGTTAACATTCATTTTCCATGAACACATGCAGCAAATCTTTAGGCCAGCCCTCTATAGCACAGCACTCAGGGAAACACAAAACTCAGCAGGATTTTAAACTCCTGGTTCAGGTCAGTCTGCTGACTACCTGAATTAACCGACAGGTTTGGAGAGCCGTGAGGCGCTTCAGCTTCTTTCACGCTAAATCAAAAATTTAACCACAGAGAAGGGCCGTTTAACTCTCTTTGCCTACTTGAAGTCTTTTAATGTAAATCCAAAGTGCAGGGCAATGCTATTGTTGTGATGGCTACAAAAGGCTGACTCCACACACAATAAAAATAAAAAAAAAAATATATATATATATATATATATATATATATATATATATATAATCACACTTGGGATATGATATCTAGAAACTTATCTGGCTGTCATGATGATATAAAGGAGAAAGGTGCTAAAGGGAACTTACTTTTTTTTCTCTGTACAGTGCAATAAATGTGTTTCACAGGCTTAGCAAAGCTCTGTTCAATGTGAGCTGACTCAGCGTTTGCCAGGACTTTGAGAAGGAAGTGGAGACCTGGAAACTTTTGTTTATTTTGCAATGAGGCAACATCATGGCCTGGATAGTGCTGAGAACAGGATAACATTTTGATCTAGTTACCAGAAAATGGATTTCAGTAGTTTTTCATGGGTTTTGTTCCATCAACTCTTTCTTTTCTAAGCAATTTGAATGTGATTAATTAAAAAAAAAATCCTAATTTTGCGTGGTTGTTATTTTTAGCCGACGTTATGACAAATTACTATTGATGTCAGCCCACTGTTGTTGTGTCTTGGTGCATTTGTCACCTGAGTGTTTGGCTTTTCTTTTGAATGAGGAGACAAAATGTGGCTCAGAAATAGATTTTGTCATGCGTTTTGTTCAGGGAGAGCTATTTCTGTCCTCGCTCGCCGTTCTGCCACACAGCTGTGTTGTCAGCTTCAGGGGGCTCGTTCAAAGACGGTTTCAGTCATATTAGTGTATATTAGGCAGGGAGCTGCTTTTTCATGTGGGTGTCAGGCAGCGATGGTCTCGCTAGCTTGAATAAACAGCCAGACTTGGCAAAAATGGACTGTTGAAAAGTTTACTTGAAGAAGTTTGGCTGAAGAAGATCATTTGCTTGGTCTGTTTCTTTTAATAAGCACAAGTTTACAGATTTTTCTCACATTGTGTCTTCCTGTATTCACAAATTAAAGCACAATTAGGAGTATTTTATAAATAACCAGGATCAAAACATAAAAATAGAATGTTGGGGTGATACTTGATGTATTAGAGGGAAGAAAAGCCCTTTTAATGTCTTAGCCAAGTGTAGGTGTTCACTTTGTGTAAATTTTATTTTCTTATTTATTAATTATAACCTGACGTAGTTTGATTTTAGTTCAGACTTGTAAATTTGTCTAAATTTATTTATCTCAGAAACAATGACAGATTGTTCATATCTGCATTTATCCCTCCATATCAAGTATGATAGTAACAACACCTCTGACAAATTAATGTAGAACAGAAATTGTGCATATAAAAATGTGTCTGCACAGGCTCCAGCTTCTCCAGTGATAAAGCACAACTGAGCTCTATTTCAGCTTGTAATTATTTATTATGTATAAAGATTAAATTTCCCTAATATGAGTCAGAGCTGTTTAAATAAAACTAAATTGAATCAAAGCCCCCAACATGTGATGTGTCATCTTCAGTTAACTGGGCCGTTTGAGTTAGTTTGCAAAATTAATTGACCTCAGCAAGTTTATGCATCCATTTAATATTCTGGCCTGTGTCAGTTTGAACTTTTCCCACGTTCTTGGAGACCTGCCAGCAGCAGTCCTCCACGTGCATCACTTGTTAAATAGTAGTCGTTTGCGGTGATGTAAAGGCAAAATTGTCTTGACTCTGTCTCTTTTTATTAGTGTGCGGCGGTGAAACTGCTGAGATCACTCAGCTAATTAGTGCCAGGAAAGTGCCCTGATCAGTATCTCTGAGAATTAGTGCCAGCATGGAGAGTCAGTTTGGTTTAGTGTTGAAGCGGTCCGCATTGGTTTCTCAGTCTGTGTTGGCTGGGTGGTCTGTGGCCAGATGGTGAGATTTTACTCCCTTCCTTGTCCTGCTGAGAGGCGGTGAGGATCAGGAGGAGCCCCATCCAGAACTTGTCTACACTCATTAGGCAGCCAGGCCACAAAGACACCCCCATCCTGTAGCTGTCTGTGTCGGTTGGTGCATGTGCGTGCCTATGCTCTCATTTGGCCCAGTTTTATCGTTGAGCCCTCTGCCCCCTCTGTGCTGCTGCATGGGGAGCACCAGTTAGACAATATGAACAACATGTTTGTGTATGTTGACTCGCCACGTGGACAGGAGGTAGTCAGGCTAATGATTATGCCATATGCGCACTGCTGCTTTTAGTCCTATTAAAATGTAGGATGGTCAGGTTCTCAGAGGCCAAACATTTTCTTTTTTATAACTGTTTCCATGACTTAATCACTGGAATAGTTGTCATTAATTCCCTTCCTGGCTTCATCAAAGCACCACAGTTATGTCAGTGAGCAACTGATGGTCCCACTCCCTAATAAGCATCATATAACATCTAAATAAATGCTTGGCGTGGAACAATTTTCTTTTGCATAAACAGTCAAGTCTATTGCTAACAGTGCTGTGAATGCTTGTTAATGTGACCCATCATGGCCAAAAGACCCCTGTGAGCATTCCCCCTCCCACTAGTTCATTAAGGAGGTTAAAAAGAATAGCTCATTTACAGGCAGCTCCATATCTGCCATTGCTGCTCCCTTTGAACTTCCTGGAACCGTTTGATCCCTGCAGGCTATATACCAGGGATGGTTGGATGATGCTGGGAGTGTCCCGTTTGGCTCCTGGAAGTTGGTAAATCTGAGTAAAAATTGCTGTAGCCTTTAGCATTTTTCATTGTTGACAAGATTTGCATAGAGAAATCATCAAGCTAACAGCCTCCTGCAAACTTTAACGTTAACAATGATCCAAGACTACCCTGTGCAATGCCGTGGGAGCAAAATCTCATTCGCTGTCCTCTGTGGTGATACACTAATGCAGCATACAAACAGTTTTTATGATATTTTAGTCTGAATTTAGCTTTGGTGGATGAAAGAAGCAAGTCACTGTCAGTCCCATCACCACCTGTATGCTAATAAAACTGAGAATGTTCTGCAAGGCACTCAGACTGCAGGCACTCTTGAAAGATGCCCATATGGAAGTGGAGTGTGACACCCTTAATTTGAGAGATGTTCAAGTAATCATGATAAAGGACAGGCTGTCTTTCAGGGCATGTGGAGAAAATATTCAAATTTGCCAAAACATGGTGGTGAAATTAGTTTTTTAATATAGTTAATAAATATTCTACTGAGTAGATCAAGTTAAGCTGCGGGATCAGAGCCAATAAAACAGAGGGCTATTAAAAAATGTTCAGTGTTTGTGGGAAAAATTACATGTCGTCCAGTAAACTTTTAAATATTATTTTGTGTGCAAAAAGCTTGTGAGGCACTTTTTTTCTTCTTATCTCTCTCTGTCCTCGCTCAGTCACAGCGCTGCTGAGGAAGCTGAAGCAACAGTCCAGGGAGAGCGTGGAGGACAAAAGGCCCAAACTGCTGAAAGCCCTCAAAGAGGTAACGTAGTCCTAAAGTGCTTCTAGAAGCCAGTTTGGCCACTCTACAGCCATCTTGGTAATGCTTCAAGGCAGTTTCTTGGGCCATTATTTTGAAGCCCCTACAGTAAATGAATTAAGATAGAACCATAAGTTTAATTTAAATGTTCAATGGAACATAAAAAATACATTTATCCAAAATAAGGTTTTAAAAAGCCTTTTCCCCTTCAAGTTGTACTTCTATGGCTTCATTAATGTCTCTATCCAGACTGCTGACACTCAATGACTTTTACCAGAGCACTAATACCATGCTAATTAATTCAGTAAACCAATAAAACCAAAAAAAAATGTTAACTGCCATCTTTTTTTATGGTAATGAGTAGATATGCCTGCCACCACAGCTGAAATTGCAGTGAATCTCTACTTTGCATATATGTCTGTTAAACCACAGGATTGGCTGTTTTTTTTCTGGTTTGTGTCTTTGCTGTTACAGATTTGTCCTTTTCATTTCTGTTCAGGATTCTTTGAGTACCATTTCTCTCTTCTATACTGTCTCTGATAGCCCTTGCTGCTCCTGACCTTTTAATGACGTTTCTGGTTTTATGGTCATCAGATCTTTTTCTCGCAGTGTGCTCTTTAATTCTGTCCTGTTTTTTTTTGTTTGTTTGTTTTGTTTTGTTTTTGTTTTTCCATCTGGATCTTCATCCATCCCTCTATTTCACAAGCACATCCTTAGACCTCAGTCAAGTTTGTCATTCACAAATTACTGTCATTACAAAGCGGAGCCAGTAGGGACACATACAGACATATTATCAAACAGTGAGAGTGGAAGATTTTAATGGTAATTGAAGGCTCATAATGCTCATGTGTCTGGTATGAAATCATCTGTACACACTGTAAACATGTAACTACTTGCAGACATGTGAATTTATAGGCTTTTATTGGTCTCTTGTGCCTTTTAAGTCACATTTAAATACATATAAATACACATTTAGACATACACAGGCTGACATAAACGTTTATTAGAGTTACTGCATGTGAATATTTTCAATATTGTTGTTGCTAAACATTAAGTTATGGAGCCAAACTGTAGGCACCAATCATTTGGTGATTTTAGCGTCGAGGTCACCTGTGCAGTAATGCCAAGGGAGTCAAGAACAGGGCAAATAAAAGTCTTATCGTGTTTAAAGAGCTTGTACCACATTACCCGACCTTCTGCCTCACTGTAAAAGTGTTAATGTCTCAGGTGCTTGACAGGCCCCTGAAGCCTGTATTTTCCCTGACATGGTGAGACAGGCAATTTCTCTGTGTCATCATCTCTCAGAGATTATAAAGCTCTGGGAAATGGTGATCCTCAATCAGCCTGACATCATTACTGACGTATGGATTGAGACCACCAGTTGTGAGTGGTGATCCAAGTCTCACAAAAATAATTAGACTGTACTGAGGTGGGATTTGCAATGTAAAGACACAGAAGCTGAGCTAGATTCAAGTTCATGTGTAGTGACAAGCTTGCTCACTACTCCTAAAATCTAATCAAAAGTTGAAATAAAATTCATCCCATGTGCAAGTATTGGGTGGTTTTACTTACTTTTCTGTTGCATAGAGCTCTGTTACTATTAAAAGCATACCAGTAGGCCTCACTGTTGCAGTGGGTGAATTGTTCCTTCATTATCAAGGCCATTAGTAAAGTTATTACTCAGTAGATTTTTTTTTCAACAGGATTGTATTTTTGTGTTTGATGACTTGCATCTTCATTGTAATATGTGATTTTAGGGCTAAGAGGCACAGACTTGAGATACAGTCTAAGACATTGTTGGTTTTGGCCTTTTCAACAGATTTGTGGAATAATAATCAGTATCGCACACAAGTAGCTTCACTTGTTGATTTTTCTTTATCTTTGTTCACAGCTTGGAGACTTTTATTTGGAGCTTCACTGGGACTTCCAAAGTTGGGGTGAGTCAAATTCCAGATTTCTCTGTCTGCTGATGGTTTCTTAAATATTATCCACTATGGAAACTAACCGTGTGTCATCATTCTGAAAAACCAACATTAAGGAGTTGGAGAGAGAAAATGTGATGGATTCAGTCGGTGTTCACATGGTTACTGATTGATTATTATCTTGTATCATGAGGGACCTTGAGTGACCTCAGACTGAAAATAACTCCTCCTGCTTGACACGAGCCGATATGCCATCCTTTAATATGGATGTCTCACCTTTTAATGATCTCATGTGTGTACTCAGCACTTCATCTGGTAAAACACCATAATGCCAGACCTCACAGATGGAGCACAGTGTGTGGCAATAGACAAACTGCATTCACTAGAAGTCAGGCATCAGCATTTACTTAGCTTGCAAAAGACCAAACCCAGGACTGTAGGCCTGAGCGGATTTCTGCGCGCTCACTGTATCTTTGTGAATTATTGACAACGTGAACAGGGTTATGTAATGCACACATGATAGTAACAAATGTAAAATTGTTGCATAAGGATGTATTTTTCTAAGTGGAGATGGTGTAAAGTTGAAAGTCAATGGGAAAATTATATTTATAAGATTTATATGTCAGAGAAGAGCCTGGTTTATATGAACACAGTTTTATATCAGATGGACATGGAGAGCTACTTTATTTAAAAATGCAGAACTATTAAATGACACCTCCAGAACAGCGAGTTAGAGTATCATTCCTTCAGTTATTTAATCTGGTAGGGACTGTGAGTTATTAAATATTTAGGTGCTGAACTACTTCTGGTGTATGGCACTCTAGTTTCCAGGTTTATATGCCACCAAAGCTTTGAAGTCAGTAGTGTTTTTATTTTTTGAGTGCGCTTTCTAAATTTACACATTTTACACACCCTTACTATATCTTTTCATGTTGCAGTGCCTTTGCTCTCCAGAATCCTGCCTTCAGATGCCTGCAAGATCTACAAACAAGGCATCAACATCAGGCAAGTCCTGTCAACAAATGTTTTTCATTTAAATAAAATTTTGACATTTAAAGACTAAGAAAGTCACTTCTAAAGTAAACAAGAAGAGCAGCCTATGCAAACCCTGTCTTATTAAACAATTCCCAGAGAAAGCCTGCTGTTTGTGCACTTTGTTGCTTTCAAGGCTTACAGATTTGTTTGTAATTGGTGTTGTACACAGCAGCCTCTCTTCTTTCTCTTCTGTACTTCCCATTTCTCTGTTTTGTTAACTAGAGTGTGATAATCAGTGCCTGCAGTATGAGGAAGCCGAACAGCGATGCCTCTGTGCGCAAAACTGTTCCTTCTGTGTTTCACTTTAAATCACAGTCTCATAGATGAAGTTACTGTACACACTGCCGTGCTGACTAGCTCGCTTACAAAGAGCATCAGCAGAAATTCGTCACAGGCTGACACATGCTGACACAGTCTCAACAGTGAATCTACAGTAGGAATATATGTCGCTGTTCTTCATTGCCTTTCAGGGAAAACTCTAACACTATGCAGCCTTGAGGGTTAGCTTCCACACCTACAGCATATGCACCTATATTCTTATATGTATGACAAACCATGCCCACCCCTTTGTCATGCACATAAATGGATGCCTCTGCATTTGGGTTTATATCAGCACAATCTCTATTTGAGGATTAAATTGAGTTCATAAAAGTGTGTGTGCGTGTGCATGTGTGCTCTTCCTTGTGAGGTAACCTTGATGTGGAGCTTGTCATTATTCTGTGAAACTGCTCCTGGCTGTCTAATTTGGTATTCAAAATGCCCTCTTATTATGGGGAAGTTGTAGGGAGAAAAAAGGGAGCGTGAGAGACGGAGTGGGTGAAAGGGAAAAAAAAAAAACTGTCACAGCAAGTTCATTTACATTCTAGCTCCACGGTGTGTCAGGCCTATCATACCTACCCATAGCACCTACCACTTTGTGCCTGGTCTTCAGAAGCAGCTCACTTATTCTCTTTGCTGTCATGCTTTATTTCAGGACTACCCACTCTGACAACACAAAGAAAAATTTGAAAAGTGCTGTTGGACTCCCATGGCAGTGATTACCATACACATTGTCTCTGACCTTTCAAGTGTGTTTCAAGTCCAGCACAGTTTTGTTTTCACTCACAGTTTTGACACCGTTGTGCTATTGGCCTGTACGTGGCCAAAAGACGACCTAACTTGAGCTCTTTTGTTGCCTTTCTCGTGCTCGTTTGCCTCAATAAACCTGATTTTTGTCTCCTTTATTTATGTTCATGATGTGTTTTCACAGATTGGACACAACCCTGATAGACTTCACTGACATGAAATGCCAACGTGGTGACCTCAGTTTCATCTTCAACGGCAATGCTATTCCCTCCGAGTCTTTTGTTGTGCTGGATAATGAACAGAAAGTCTACCAGCGGATACACCATGAGGTGTGAAACCCTAGTGGCCCTACAATTTTTGATGTCTGTTACAGTCACATTAGTAAGTTATTGTTGGAAGGAAGAAATAAGTGGCATTTTGGCCGTACTTAAGGCCTTGTCAGTGGTTTGGAAAATGCAACTTTGTGATTCTACATTTAAGACCAGTTCAATTTGAAGTGGTCTATTCCCTGGTAAGCATTAACATATTTGAGTAAATTATACAACAGTGTCCCTATATATTTCTTTGGTCCAAGTGGAATATTTGGCCTGATGACAACAATAGATTAAAGGTCAGGGCAATCCAAACATTTCTGTGAAATCTGTACAAAGAATTGGCGGAACCAACTGACATCACTGTGATAGGTTCTAATTATATATATATATATATATATATATATATATATATATATACACATTCTGTTCTGTTCTGTGCTGTGCTATACTATGCGTGAGTCATAATGATGTGCTGTATTTATTTTATTCCCATACATTGTCAGGAGTCAGAGATGGAGACAGAAGAAGAAGTGGACATTCTGATGAGCAGCGACGTATACTCAGCCACACTATCCACCAAGTCCATCACGTTCTCCAGGGCGCAGACTGGTTGGCTGTTCAGAGAAGACAAGACGGTGGGTGTCATTTGTCATAATGTAGTATTATTACTCCCATTATCTCAGCTTTTAGAAACTCTGTTCTGCTTGACATAGTCATAAAAACCAGAGTCAATTCTTGGTAAATGGGGAAAGAAGATGAAATTAAACTTTACTTATGGTTCGTTGCACTGATGTATCAGTGTGTAATGTGTCACTGATTGCAATATTTCATGTTTCTTAGCGGGTTTTCTTCAAAAGAAAACTGACCTGAAAACGCCATCAACAACCTTTTCAAAAAGTTGCATCTGGAGCCCAATTAATATAAGATTTCTAAGACCCATACTGATATTTGGTGATTTAGAAATCCGAAATATTGACTGATTTTGTTTCATGTTTCTGAAAGAAAAACAGATTTTCCCAACACTTATTATTATTTACACTTATCATGTACTGGACTCATAAATAACTTATAGTTATTTAATTAAAAACTTATAGTTACTTATGAGTCCAGTACATAATAATAAGTGCAAATAAGTACATAATAATACGTACATATATCTGCTAATGTTGATATATCGGCATGACCGGCTGTGCTCTTGTTTAAGCAGACATCTGATGATGTCTGGAAATCCTCTCTTCTGAAAAGTCACAGAAACAGAGACGTATTAATCATAGTTTTACTTTTACGTTACTATAAAATCAGTTATGCCAGATAATAGCACTATACCATTATGTCTTATTAGTAAGGCAATGTTTTCTCACCATCTCCATATTTAGGCCTTTTACTGTTTTATTTATTATTATTAAATCTTTTATTTAAACAGGTACTCTCATTGAGATTGGTATCGTTTTAAGAGAGACTTGTGTACAAAGAAAAAACATATACAAAAACTGACACAAACAGCTAAATAACAAAAGATACATTATATATTATACACAGTAAACATATACAAGAGTAGTTGCAAATAGGCAAATCTGACCTTTTAAAATGATTCAGTGAAATCCAAGAATGTGGTTTCATAGTTTATTTTCTCTGTTATAATCTGACTTTTGTGTGATGTAAAGCCCCCTCCCTCCCGATCATATTTCCTGCTGTAATCCCTACGCTAGGAAGGAAAGACGGTAAATAAATCAGAGGAGCAGCAGCGATAACCCCAGGAAAGAACCACAGGTGATAGGCTTGGGGTTAAAAACAACACAGACAGGGCTGGCGGTGTGGAGGTAGTGAACGAGAAATGAGGGTATTGCTTTCTGCCCTCTCAATCCTTTGTCCTTTTGACATGTGTTTGAAAGGGAAATTGGTGAGTCAGTGGCAGGGGGGGACTTATCTGTTTTTCTTTTAATCTCCAGGAGCGTGTGGGAAACTTTCTGGCGGATTTCTACTCTGTGAACGGCCTGGTGCTCGAGTCCAGGAAGAGGAGAGAGCATCTGAGCGAGGAGGACATCTTGAGGAACAAAGCCATCATGGAGAGTCTGAGCAAAGGAGGGAACCTCATAGAGCAGAACTTTGAGGCGAGTCACGCATCACTGACATGAATAATTTCAGCAGGATGATGTATTTAAACAGAAGAAAGGCTGTTAAGCTGAAGGATTAGCGCTCAAAGCTTTTATCTAAACTGGTGTGTGTTTCAGCAGTGTCTCTCCTTCCATTCATTGCAATGTGGTGTTCTGGGATTTTGTCAGATATTTCTTCTGTGAATGTGTAAATAGCAATTCCTGTGGCTAACGCCTTATCATCCTTACATTGAAACTTTACTGACTTAACTTTTAGCCGTCACCATGTTGGTTCTTTAGAGCCATACTTGGCCATATTTAGACATGAGGGTGGACCGCTAAATTATCAGCTAAGGCTAAAAATCTTGGTTAGCAAGCTGCATCCATAAACTGTATGTATACATTGCACATACAGATGGGAGTGCTAAGCAGCATTTTAGTTCGATTCAGTTCACTTTTATTTATATAGAAGCAATACACAATGACAGTCATCTAACACACTAATAACCTGCTAGAATTTCATTCACCAAAGCCACAGCAGACTTTTTGGACAGGCTGTTTGTAGAGTTAACCGCACCTTAAGCCAAAACACACAAACACTACAGTCATGATTGAGAGGTTTAGTTCAGTGACTTGAACTGGGAGACATGAAGTCTATCAGACAGCTACTGGCTACAGCTGCCTGTGGTGGCATCTAGCCATCAAAGTGGCCATGCTGCCAATAGTGCAAACTTTAGGGCTTAATAAGATTTAAATAGGTGAGATAACATAAAATAAAGCACCTCCCTCTTATGAACGTGAAATGGAGACCAAAGGTTTTTGTATCTGGCTGTTAAGGGTAATTTAATTGCTGAAGTTGGACATTAAACATCTGAGTCTGTGACTCACTCGTGTACAGCCTCACTGTTGTGAAATGGCAGCAAATTTAATTTTAAACTTTTTGATATTCAGAAACATTGTTTAAAAAAAAAAATATTGATACTTTGCTAATGCCAGCTTGGTTTCTTTAGCCATTTTTCATTTTAACTTGAGAGTACTACAGATTTGATACAGTCACTGAAATGTACTTAAATTACATTTCCCCTCTGGTTTATTTTCCTATAGGTTCTCATTCAGGGATTAAGTTAAATAGTCCTGGTTAAAGTAGTTAAATTTGTGTTGCAGGGTTTTTAGTTGCCTTTGGGGCCATTTATTCTGACATGTCTGCCAGCATCACGGATCCTTGCCTTGAGAAAAAGTTTGGATGTTTTCTCTGGAAAAACAACAGAGCAGTGCATAGAGTACACTTAAACGCCTCCAGCAAAAGCTCACATTAAGGTGACCAGTTAGAACGCTACACACTTGAGTAAATATCGTCTTTACTTATACCTGCAGCATCGTCATCAGTCCAGTCCTGAAACTGTCCTGTCCCGCTGGAACCTTGGGGTAGGACATGAGTCTCTCAGACAAAATAAACCTCACAGTACTTCTGCACTCCCGCATCCATACAAAGATAAATCCCGTAGAAACACCACGGACTTCCTGACAGACTCTGTCGAGCCACTTTGTACAGTTTATTGAAAAATTCCTGTCTGGGTCCCCACTGATGTTCCTTTGATGTTTTATTTGTTTGAAGACCAAATGAAAAGATGCCCCTTCAGTCACTATGCATGGATTTAAATTCTAGCACTGCCCCCCAGTGGTGAAAGCTACAAAGTTGTCCCTCACTCACCCACTGTCCCCTCACTATATAGTATGTTCGAGAGTTTGCTTAGGAAGGCCTAAACACTGAGCATAAAGCCAGCCACTCAGTGAACACAAAGCCTCTCAACACACAATGGATGCTCACTATTTTTTTTCCTTTTTTGTGTGTGTGTTGACTCTCTTGTGTTCTGTGCTGGGCTTTGTCTCATCAAAGTGTCCTCTGTTGTCTGTCAAACCTTTCTGCTGACATGAATTAGTGCCTGCTCTTGTTTAAAGTGTGTTTTTTTTTAAAAAATGTTTTGAGGGACTTTTTTTTTTTATAGTGTTGATATGAAAATAGTTTCTCCTCCACACCTGTGGAAAGTGATACATGGGAAGTAGGTGAGATAAGCAGCTGCTGTGATGCAACTATGTTTACTACAACGGGGGATAACAAGTCAGTCTGTGGACACGGGCGAGCGTGGGAAGCTTTGGAACAGAGCTGGACGCTACTGTGTGATCACACAGATGAAGGCTACCCCACCCCACCACCACCACCACCAGTGCCGTGGAATGATGGGGGAGCAGTTCCAGCATACCAGCAGATCAGGGTCTCCACAGCCTGTGTGTACTCTGTCCTCGTCACAACAACATGCCAGGGCTGTGAGAGCAAGCACATAACAAGGCTGCAGGGAAGAAAATGCCACAAAACCAGTGCAATGAGTGCAGTCTAGGTGTAAAGCTAATATGTGGTCTCCACTTTCTTTGCTCACACCTTATTTCAACCATCCCTTAGCACAGCGAGGTGTCTCGTCATCCAGAACCATTTTCCAAATTATTCTGCCCTAGTCGCCGTACAGCTTACAAAAAAGTGATCGGCTGGTTTAATAACGAATTTTCAAATCTGAACTCCGGCCGGAACGATTTCATTTTTAGGAATAACAGAATGGCAAAGCAACTTGCAGTTCAGGGTCAGCCAGAAGAGCTTGTACAATCTTAATATAAACTGACACTGAAGGAGAACATTAAATCAAGAAGGCCAAGCACCAAAGTTTTTCTTAACAATCTTCGATCAATTATTATGAGCTGGAAGTTCCTGCCTGTTTTTATCTGCAGGGTTTTGATGAAAGTTCACTTTGATGCTGCCTTGCCGGTGGGAAGATTAACTCACTTCAGCTGATAAAAATGATCTGGTGAATGAATCTGATACAGCAGCATTACAGCTGAATTTCAACAAAGCATGACTGTTTAATATTTGAAGTCTGTTCACTGTACAGCTCCCATTATTCAGTTAAACTGAGCTGTTCTCACACTCTCTTTCTGGCATGCCCCACAGTTTTTTATCAACCATTGACAACATAGGATCTAATTTCAATTTTACTTAAATAAAGGCCAGCACAATAGCATCAGCAATTTTTGTTTTTAGTAGGATTTATTTAAAATTAGTTTTACTTCATGTTTTTAGTTGGTTCTCTGTGACCATCCGTGGAGCTCACCCACTGAATTAAATAAAGATTTAACACACCTTTTATTCCAGATGTCGCAACCTTAATACATTACTGATTTTATATTTTATAGTATGTTTCTGTGCAGCTTATGGTATGAATTTACTTTATTGTGTTGTTTGGATGGCTGTTAGTTATGTGACAACCTGAACAAAAATAAACTATACAATAAAGTATACTGCTTAGTGATGCATTGGGGCCCTCTAGTGGTGGTTGCTGTGCGTGTCATTGCTCTGTGGGGAAAAAACTAATGTGGAACAAAAAAAAACTGTTAATTGAGGTTTTGACTTACCGGACTGGCAACTGATCAGAAGTTGGCAGCCCACAAAGATGGATTTTGCTGACTGCTTGATTATCAGTTTTAACATTTTGTTTTAGTGTTATCACTTGCTGTTTCTAAGTGTGACCTTGCAGTATTTTGCGCTTTATGTCTAATCCTAACTTGTTTTTTTTCTGACTTTTAGCCGGCAAGAAGGCAATCTCTAACTCCCCCTTCACCCAACACTATATCCTGGGAAGAATACATCACTGCTGACAATGGAAAGTAGGTGTCTAAAGTGTCAATTTCATGTGTGTCAAATGCAATATTTACAAAGGTAAACATGTTTCGGTTATTGGAAAAATACTGATAGTTTGCTGCGTCTGCATAAATGATTTGTGAGCTCTTCCACACTGAACTGCGTTCATCATCAGCTACCATTTTCTGTCTCAGAGCTCCTCATCTAGGAAGAGAGCTGGTGTGCAAAGAGAGCAAGAAAAACTTCAAAGCCACAATAGCCATGAGTCAAGACTTCCCTCTGAGCATCGAATCGTAAGTCTTCACTTTAAGCTGCCCTGCAGATGGTTATTAAAAAGCAGGCAGCACAATTCTCTTAATGGAATTTTCCCGGGCTTGTGTTTAGTGGTGATAAAGAGGGAAATTAATAATTTGTTGAAAGCTAAATGCTACCTAAACGCTTTAGTAAAGTAGACTTTGTTTTGTTTGTTGATTTGGTTTCCTGTCTCCCTCAGGTTACTGAATGTTCTGGAGGTGATTGCACCCTTCAAGCACTTTAATAAACTCAGGGAGTTTGTTCAGATGAAGCTCCCCCCCGGCTTTCCTGTCAAGCTTGGTAAGCAGAGATTTAATATGGCATGGCAATAAGGAATCTGCTAAATTGATGGGGATTACTTTTTTCCCCTTTCATGTTTTCTTTATATATCTAAAATTGTAAGTTGTCTGTAAGAGATTTAAATCAGGAATTCCTAACTGTGCTCTTGGCTCCGTGCAGACATCCCCGTGTTTCCTACGATCACAGCTACGGTGACATTTCAGGAGTTTCGCTACGATGAGTTTGATGACTCGATTTTTACCATTCCCAACGATTATAAAGAAGACCCTAGCCGCTTCCCTGACCTTTAACCTCGAAGACTGGACATTGAACAGCAAACAAGCAACGTTATGCTACGGAGGGTACTTTTTGAATTACAAAAAACATTTGGCAAATTAAAAAAAAAAAAAAAAAAAAGTTTTGTGACAATTTATGAATCCCTTCATCCACCCCGACTCTGACAGACAGCAACAAGATGGCCCAACACACATAAAGAAAAAAAGAGGTGATAGGCGGGTCGACATGTCTTTGTGTCGCACGTTTGAACTCTTTAAATTTAATGTAACGCAGCATCTGAGGCAGGAAGTGCAGGTAACCTTGAGAATTTAATCATCTCACCAGTGAAAGGGCATTGAAGTTAATGAGAAACAACAGAGCAGGTGAATTTTCTATATATTAGGTATGAGAAGGAAAACGAGCCGCTCAGCTGATGCTTTGTATTTAAGTATGTAAGTGACGTTCATAAAGGGACTGTTTTAAACTGACCTGTAGTAAAGCACTGAGATAACTGTGTGAGACGCTGGAGAGGAATTCCACTCAAAATCGATTTTGAGATGCTTTTTCTTCTTACTCAAACAAAATTGATTTAAAAAAAAAAATCAATCATTTTTAATTTTATGATCTTAGGTTTAGGGTTGTTAAGACAAAATTATTATATGTAATCTATGTTGTAAGTCTGTAAAAGAACTCTACTAAAGAACACACTAAATTATTCTTATAAGGATGACATTTAGTTATGAAAAGTGGTCAAATTGTTACAAAAAATATTTTGAAAAGTCTCCACTGGGTTATCAGGGCCACGTTAAGTTAAAGAAAAATTGAAGATTTGTTATTTTATGTTTCGAGAATAAATTTGAAAGCATAAACTTGACATTTTACGAGTGTGTTTTATTCCGATTTTTGAACTCTTTCACAACAATTACCGTTATTCTCAAAATGTGAAATTATAAAAAGAAATTTTCCCGTAATGTGGCCCCAATAATCCTTTGAGAAGTTTGTTTTGTAAAAGGCCGAGTGCTTTTGTAGATCAAAACCCTAAAAATCAGTTTTCTGTAGAATTCCACTTTAACTGTGCACATTTTAAATTGTGTGTGTGTGAGAGAGTGTGTGTGCGTGCGTGCGCCTACGTGCGTGCGTGTTTACCTTTTTGTTTTTTTATTGGCATGGAGTCACTGAACGTTTGGGGCACTATTTAGATCCACTACACCTACTCGCCTTCCAGCTGACTCCTTAGACACTCATTTTGTGAAACTGAATCTTTAATCCTGCATTTGAAATATCGACATTTTTAAACGTGTGCTGCAGATTTTAATGGTACTGCAAAGTCTGAGTGGCACGGCAGCACAAGTTATGCTAACCGAGCCTTTTGTTTCTTACTTCACCCTTTTTTTTCTTAATCCACGTAACAAATTGTACAGTTCTGCTAAAAGAGAAACTGTGGATTGTATAGCGAGTAGGTGTTTGGGAATGAGCAAGTACAGCATCCTTTTTTTTCTCTTTCTTTTTTTAAACACATAACAAAACCCAGGCTTTTCCCTGCGCTCTATATAAATGTTTGAGTTGCTAATTTGTCTTTTACTTCATTTTTTTTATCCCGTGTTGATGGGTTTCAGACATTTTCTGCAAGAAGTTGTGTATTTTTTTTCTATGTAGCATCATGTGACAGAATTTGAGACTGTTGGTTTTTAAATGGCAGCAGTTGCTTTTTTTTTTTGTACATAATGTTGTTTTAACAAAACAAAAAAGGAATCTCTTAATTCTTTTGTTAGTTTTTTGGAGTTTTTTTTTTTGTCCCTCCATGATAAACCATGAACCACAATAGAGATGTGTGGAACCAGTAACCTTTGACCTTTGTGAAAAGCTCAGAATCGCTCTGTAAAAAGCCAAAAGGTGGATGCTAAAAACAAAAGGAAGGAAGGAAAGGTTACAATGTAAGGAGTCTTCGTAGGTGCTGCTATGGTTCATGAGCTCTTAATGTTGATAGAGACAGCTTTCTGCAGGATGTTGCTATTGTACTGGTGGCTCAGAGTTGTTCAGCATCCTGACTATTGAAACCATATTATATGCATATTTAGTATAACCAGATGCAGTTTGACTTTTCACATTACATTCCATAGTACAGGCAAGCGCAGCGAGTGGAAGTGTGCCTCTTTACTGACATTATGCTTTACATTTATTTGATGCTCCTTCCCGACTTCAGCTGCTTGAATTTGACATGTTTTCTGTAGGAAATTATTCATCCATGTCTAAATGTCAATTGTACAGCAAAAACTGTTGTATAAGTCTGCGACACTATTTTCATATAAAATGTACTGAAATAAAAAGCCACATATCTAACAGAGTTTGGACTCCATGTTTTGGCAGAAACCTTTAATTAGTTTTGATGCGCAGGCACTTGTACCTGTGGTGGGAGGGGCTTTATTTACGAATAAAAAAAATTCTGGCAACCCCACCTGCTGTACAGCTCAAACTACTGCAAAGTAAAGGTGGTTGCGAGTACTACAGTGGAACCCTTCATTATATTTTGTTAGGAAAATCAGAAATAAGCAGACAAATACAGCAAATATTTGAATGTGCTTAAAGTCAATATTTACTATTCCCTTTATTCTTCTGCACAGCCTGAACTCTCTTAGGCAGCTTTCTTGTAATTTCTTCCAAGTTGTCTTCAGGAATAGTTCTCCAGGCTTCTTAAAGAACGATCAAAGCTGTCTTTGGATGTTGGCTGCCTTTTGTTTCAGTCTGTCAGGATGATCCTGCACTGCTTCAATAATGTTGAGGTCCAGGTTCTGGGGAGCCAATCCCTGACTGATAGTGCTCTATTGTGGGTTTTTTTTTTTCTATCCAGGTATGCCTTTACTGCATTGGCAGTCTGTTTGAAGCCACTGCCAGACACTTTTCTGTGTTCATAATTCCATCAATTTTGACAAGATTCCCAACACCACTGGCTGAAATGCAGCCCCTAACCATGACAGAGCCTCCACTGTTTTACAAATGGCTGTAAACACTTACTGTTGTACCTCTCCTGACCTCCTCTGTACAGATTGACAACAGTTTGTAAAAATTCAAATTTGGATTCATCACTCCATCAGACCTGTTGCCACTGATCCTCATTTTTAGGCAGTTGGCTGAGGGATATTTGTGAGCAGTTTCCAGGCACCCAACAATTTTAAATTTGAAGAGAAAATAACCACTGAATAAATGTTATTGTAGAAGTAAATAAAAACAAAAAAACAGTTTAACCCAGTTTTATTTGTTTCCTCTGGAAAATCTATTGCAGACAACATATTTCATTGCCACAACACATTTCAATCTACAATGTACAATAATAAAGGGTTGTAAATAGGGCAGCAAAGATGAAACACAGCTGGGTGCGTTACAGTTAAAGCAAAACGCTTCATTTGAAAATGGTGGGTGGAAAACAACTAATCTGAATAAGGACAAAATCCCAACCAGTAAAATATTTACAGATCAGCGTTTCAGAGGAAAACACTGTATTCTACTGTCAGGAAGACAAACAGAAATTCCAACAATAACAAAACCTTTAAAAAGTACAGCAATGACAATTTAAAACCAAGTTTCATGTTCTTCATATTTTAGTAATTGGTTTCTTATAACTTTAAAAAAATTCTGCCGTCTCCCCCCCCCCCCTCCCCCAACCACACCCCCGCCCCTACTTCGCAGTGTTTCTACAGTTAAGACAAAATCTGTAACTTTGAGCGATCAGGCACGGACATATTGTGGCCTATATTAAAAATATAAAAAGGACAGTGGAAAGATGATGCCATCTGGTTCGGATGTTCTTAGTCGCTCATTTCCATATCTTCCTGATGGTGATCGTCTCCATTCAGTTTGGACTTTTTCGGGATTTGGCCCTCAGATCTCTCCATCTCCTGGCTTTTGGGGGATGAGACGGAGTCAGAGTCGCTCTTCCTCTCATCCTCCTCCTCCTCTCCTTTTTCACTATCGTAACCTTGCTCCTCCTCGTCATAGTCCCGGGTCACCTGTGTCACATTTAATCATGTTAACAATTAAGATTTCTACATGCTCAAGATGGTATTGAGTAATGCATCTATCCAACTGTTGGTAAGAAACTCCCTGCACTGGGCGTACCTTAACATCTCCTTTCTCGCTATCAGACTTGCGGTCCCGATCTCGTTCTTTATCTTTGCTCTTTTTCTTCTTACTGGAGGAGCGTTCTCGTTCGTCTCTGCTCCGGTCCCTGTCCTCTCGCCTGTCTCTATCCCGTTCCTTCTCGCGCTCCTTGTCCTTCTTTTTTTCTTTCTTGTGACTGTAAAGATAATAAAAACATTATTAGCTGTAGCACTCAAAATAAACTACACTTAAATGTACATTAAATGGGGAAAACTCACCGTCTGGGAGACGGAGACCTGGACACCCTTCTCTTAGGGGACCGAGAAGCACTGCGACTTCGCCTGTGCCTCCTGAGACACACAAGAGGAGTAAACGCACATGGTTTCATTAAAAATAAATACAATTAATTTTTTAAAATGTAACAGCAGAGGTGATGCTTTAAAAGGGGCTCTTTATGATTGCCTTCTACTTTAAGTGTGCAGAGTCCTTGATCGCTCAACCAGATTTACCTCCACTGTTAAAAAATAAATAAATATATAAAAAGAAACCCAAAAAGGCGGCAGCGGCACTGCTCAAGTCTGGCTTTGATGACAGGATTTCACAAACTGCGTTGGCACGCTGACTACATCCATCCTTTCATAGTCTATGGCTGTGCCTATCACCTGCATTCCATCATTATCACACTGTATCCAGACTACTCACCGACTAATGCTCCGAGACCTCCGGGCACTGCTGTAGCTTTTTGGGGGAGTCTTGGATCTTTTCTTGGACTTTTCCTCCTTCCTCCTGTCCCTGTACAAGATGAACGCAAAGAAAACATTACCGAACAGGCAACAGGGAGAAACAGCCTCCTAACAGTGCCAGTGAGGAACGTTGGAGGTATATATTGCCAACATTTAAAAAAATAAACAAATAAAAAATTGCAACAATCAACATATGGTCACCAAATACACTTTCAGTAAAATGAAGCAGAACAATCATTTTGCTGACCTAGATCTACTGCGACGGTTTCTATCCCGGGAATAGGACCTCCTCCTTCGTGGGCTCTTGGACCTCCTCCTGCTCCTGGAATGAGACCTACGCCGAGATCGGCTCTTCGAACGTCTGTTCAAAACAAGCAGCAGCACATTTAAAAACAGTTAATTACTGCTAATATACAAATATACTAATCACAAAACCAGAACTGTTAATTTCGCCTTATCCAACATCGTATAGATTCGTCTACCTGTGTCTTGAACGAGATCTGGATCGCCTACGTCGTGAACGGGAGCGGGAGCGGGAATGTTTGCGCTTGTCATCTTTCTTACCTGCAACAATAAAGACACAATTATACAATTATGAGGCAGTAGAAACTTACAGCTCACATGATGGGGGGAAAAAAAATTCAAAGCTCACTGAACATCAGTACACGGGTAAATTAAATAGTCATTTCATTTCTGAAAATACACACACTGCTCTATGAAACAAGTAGTCCTGGTCCCTACAGTCTTTGGGACTGAACCATTAAGTTTTAGGTGATAAGCGTGCTGAATCCATACTCACTTCCTGGTTCAATAGCTGCAGAAATGAGAGACTGGGCCTCTCGGACTCTCTTCATGGCCTCTTCAATCTCTTTATTTGATGCGTCAGCCTTGAGCCCTGGATTCAAGTTCAATCCGGCCGCAAGATTCAATCTGCAAGTGGTATCAATTATTTAAACTCTGCTCAAATATATATACGTATGCTGACTGGACTGCACACCCTGTTTGAGTCTGTATTTCTCTTACTTGGGGTCCATGGATTGCATGAGCTTCAGGAAATCTGCAGAAAGAGCCTGGAAAAAAGGGAAGGCAAGGATATTACTATTATTTTCAAAAAGAATTTTTTTGCTTCAACATAATGCAGCTACGAAGGTAACTGATCCTTACCTGGGGGTTCATGTTAGGTCCGGGCATTCCCATAGCAGCCATTTGCTCAATGCTGGGAGCTCCAAGACCTCCAAATGGCGTCCCTCCCATCTGAAATGTTGGGCACAGATATTCAGAACTAAAAGCGCAGCACGCCTTATTTATAATAAATTTGGGGAAGGGTCTTTTATAGGATGCTTTTAGATGTACTCTTTTTATTATTTCCAGTGATTTGTGCTTTAGAAAGAAGGGGGTGATTGTAAATGCGCCTCAGGCCGTGTGACAGATCAGAGAAAAGGCTCCAAAGCTCATGCCACATTCAAAATTTAATCTGTTAAAATGGAAGCATTACTAACTCTAAACCATCAGCAGCTTGTTTTGTTTAAATGAATTATTGCGCTTTTTAACATCAATGTTACCAAATTCCCTCAAAAGGGGAAAAAAGCCAGGCATGGAGATTTATGCTAATTTCAGTCAGATTCTGATTCTTACGTAGCAATAATTCAATTGACAGTGTGGAGTTTTCATAGTTGGCCTCTAAATGTTTACTTGATCATAAACACTTGGCTCAGAGTGACGGCTGCATAGAAGGTAGGGGTAGTTTTGGGAAATCATCAAGATTTGATATTAGTTAAACTAGTTAGGAAATGGAAAAGAGAAGGCCAAAATACATCAATATTTTGAGATGCATTTACATGAAAATGTAAAAACTCACAGATGCCAGAGGATTGGGTGTTGGAAGAAGGCCTCCCCCAGGCATCATTCCTGCCACAGCATTGGCTGGAGCCAGCAGCGACATAGCTTTAGATTCATCTGGAATGACTCCTAGAGGAAAAACCAAGAATATTTCAGTTCGTGTCCCAAGACGACGTCGACAACACTCAGACAAGACTTGCAGACAAGCCACCTCAGTCTAACTACTCTGTAGTAAAGAAATGAAAAACAAAAATCCACTTTTTGTCTTGTCTGTAAATCTTGATCCCTGACTTTGTTTTTGTTTTGTTTTGTTGTGAAAGTATGATTGTAGGATTAGCAGCTATGAGTTTCAAAGTCACAATACACACTGTGGTCAACACTGCCAAGATTTTATCACCTGTACTTGTTTTTTAAGTCATGAACCAAACGTAAGCAAGCACAGCCAGTTGTCCCGTGGGATGTGCTCTCAACTTTCATTAGATGTTTTATGAACAAGCGACTCGCGCCGGCTGCTTCGCTATAAAGCACACAAAAACATTGAGATACAGAAAACAAAGTTCATGATTTGGGTGTAGAGACAAGGGTACATATCAACATCACTTACCATTACCAATACAAAAACAGAAAAGGCTTACTCATTTTACCTTTTCTGGTCTTTTGCTGGTGGTCATTTTGTATAACCCCACCACAAAAAAACACTTAGCAACCAGGTAAAGTACTGATAATCAGATACAGTACTGCTAGGTTTTAGCCAACACACAAAAAAACAAAAGCAAAAAAAAAAAAAAAAAACCAACAAAAAACCAACAAAAAACCCTACACAATAATCTGCACTGTATAGTTACAGGCTATTGCCAGCAAAGGTAGTGATAAAAATCATGAAAAATATTCCCAAAGCTGAAGAGAACCAAATGGTAAAAATCACAGAAAAAAAAAATCTCATGAGAGATGATCATCCATGGCTGTGCAATCTGAAAACAGGCTATTTTTTAATTTGACATGATTTTTATTATTATTTTTTTTACATTTTAAAGGGGGGAGAGAGAGAGGGGGGGAGAGAGAGAGAGAGAGAGAGGAGACATGCGCCCACACACACACACACACACACACACAACAGAACGGACACTTGAGAAACAGGATAAGGCTGCAGAAGACAAAACTGTTGGTGGCATTTTCAGCGGGGCCTGGTAAATAGGGCTGGCTGAACCAGGAAAAAGAACTGTAAAACACAACAACAAAAGAAACACCACTGTTAAACGTGAGATTCACTCAACTCGTTCAGAGTCATGTTTGGAAAGGGTCAATAAAAAAAATAAAATATAATGCATTTCTACTGCAACATCAAGAGTCTTAAAAGTACTTTTATCTCTTGTATGTTAGTGAAATTTGGGGAATACAAATTCACAGTGTAATAATAATAATAATTATAATATAATAATAACAACAACAATAACAACAACACCACAAGGCCTTGGGAAATTAAGCCAGTAAATGCCAAGGGCACTTTCTGTGCTTATTATGATTAAAAGGCAAATTAAAATTAACTTCCACAACACCCGCTGGCCAAAACTCAGTAGATGATGGCAAACACCTTTAAAATCTAGTCTAGCATGCACAGCTGATTAGTTCATCTATCTTGCATGCTTTGTGCTGGTGTAGGGATGTCCCGAACATTTTTTTTGGTTCCCAATCTGATCAATGTTAATAACAGGAAACAGGCCAAGTCTTGATCCAGTATTTATATTTTACTTGTAATGTAACTGCATGATAAATTCCCAGCTAAATACATTTACATTAAAAAAAGCCAGTCCAATTCAGCGATTTTTGTTTGTGTGCGTATGAAGGGGATGGACTCAAAATACCCACACAGGTATTTTCACTTATTAAGCTGATCAGACCTGTTCTCAGGACTCTGTGGGTTCATAGCACTGTGCATGATTGCCTTCACCCCAACTCTATTCCTATTTCTTGCAACTATTCCGGTGGGGCAACTTACTCCTGGAGTCTGCTGACCCAACCATCACAGCCCCACCCAACTTGATCCTAAAAACATGGTCAAATCAACCAGTAACCAAAACACCTGTGTGTATGTGCAGTGCGTTTAATGCTTGGTGACTGCACAGAGGAATGTCACCATTTATCTGATGAGGCAGTAAGCCATTTCAAAGTACGTCAGACAATACTGATTACCCTATACTGTCAAGTTTTAACAGCTGGTGAACAGATTGCAAATGGTTAAAATATAAACAGAGGATCAGAAATGGTTCAAATATGCTTGGATTGCCTTGACAATGTTCCACTTGCTCGGGGTATCCCTTAATTGGCGCATGCCTACTAAATGACACATTTTATCTGAAAATATTAAAATCCTTTGAACATGTAAGGAAATGAGACTGCCCTGCACCCTTTCCTTCCCATCCCCTCATTTGATTAAGGAGTTGTGAGGTTATTTTTTTTAAAGAAAAGATGCCTTGAACAGAGAGGGAAAAAAAGTTAATATTTTACTGCAGAACAAGAGAGAGAAGGGGCTTGCGAGCCTGGTGCCATTATTTTTTCTAATCTCCTGATGGCATCAGAGGACCACTTTCAGCCAGCAAGGAAGGGGCTCTCTGCAAATGACTTGTCCACTATGAAAACCACAACACAAATAACAGAGAGAGAAGTTTACAGCTAGATTGTAAGACACAGACACAAATGTACATTTCCCTTTTACATACCTAGAAATGCCAAGCACTGAAAAGCTTAGCAGGGTTTTTTTTTTTTTTTTTATTTGGTCAGTAGAGGAAAAAAAAAAACCTCAGTGTCTCAGACAGTGTTTGCAAGTCTATCAAATACACCTACACATTGTGATGTATGCTCAGAGATGACCACAGCCAAAGGAATAAAACAGACACCCACCTTCAGCAAAGGGGACCACGATCAAGGCTCTGTCCACGAAGACTGTGTTTGTCAGGTGTTGAGAAACTCCCACGGACTCAGCCTCAAGGAATTTTACAAAACAGACACGTGAAGTCACAGGCAAGGGAGAGTCACTGGAAGAAAATACAGATATGTTGTGCAAAGAATACAAACAAGGAGAGACAACAATGCCTTCTTCAAACTGTCTGCGTCCACAGGGACAAGCAAGCTAATAATATGAGCACAGGAGTGACTCTCATTCCCTGCAGCCTCTGCATAGCACAACACAGCATCACCCAGAGGTGAAACAAAGCCTTCTTATTCTGACCCCATTGTACACTTAGTGTCACAGTATAAGAATAAAACTCAAATCACTAATGCTTTCAACCCACCCCCAGCTCCGGAGTAGTCAAGACTGGTGGCGAGTAAACTTTAAGATAGTAACTACATTGCTGTGACTACATCTACTTGGAAAAGCACCTCCTTGACATTTCCTACCTGTCCAGTAGTCACGTGTAATTCAACAGAGAAAACACAGAGAGAATTAAGGTAAGAAAACACTCTGCAGTGTGAACTGCAGCTCATTAACGTCCACTGTGGATCAGGCTTACCAAAGAGAAATTAAAGTTAAATTTAATTTATGTGTCTTCCCACCTAAATAAAGGCACGCACATAAGAAAATTTGAATAGTCTGATGCAGTCAGCCAGCTGCTTTTGTACGAAAAGCTGCACTAAAGTCCCACTTTAAATCCCACAGGCTACCAAATGACAAGCCATTCATAAAAATTCCTCCTCTGTAAATTTTTTTGACCCTATATTTCTTTTATAATGTTGAATCAACAGGTAAGATTACGGATGAATACACAAACAGGATGTTTAGCTGCCGTCTGTGTGTTGGACAACTGCGTTACACAAACGATCACATTTTTTTCCGAATGATTAATCGACTGTTACGGAACAAAATACACATGTTATGTCTTATATAAAGAATAAGCAATTGAAAAGTCGTTAAATATATGTCTAATGCGGTAAAACCGAGGGAAGCGACCAGAGCCGCGTTCACTAAAGACGCGGGACGTTAGCATTAGCACCGCCGTGCAGCGAGGCCTGCTAGGCCTCAGTGTGAACCGCGAGAGACTATGGAGTAGAGGGCATTTTACCAGTTCATAGTTCACAATACTCACTCGGGCGGGAACAGTTTGAGCTCCTCTATGGTTCCGAGGAATCCGAACAGAGTCCTCATCTGTTCGGACGTCGTGCTCGGTGAAACGTTTGTCACCTGGATTACGTGCGTGCTGGAATTCATTTTCGCGAGTGCTATAGCTGTATGCTAGCAGCGTCCCCGAATTTTAAAAAGAAAATACAAAACCCTGAATGTTCACAACCAGAAAAACATCAGGCGAGCACATAAGCTAGCATTCTTTCCACGGATATAAGGTGGTTGTTTGTTTTACTCCGGACAACCCAATGGCCGTGAGCAGAGAACAACAATGCCGCTGCCCAAACTGTCGTGAGGCTGCTATGCGGACTTCAGGTGCAGTTTGTAGGCTCGTACTTTCGAGACCTCCCCCTCCGTAAACTGTTGTCAGTTTACATCAGGGAACGTCAACTGGCGGCCCGCGGGCCACATCCGGCCCGCCAGAGCTTTTCATCCGGCCCGCGACAGGGTACTG